>JBAIZL010000005.1:100869623-100909623 GCA_036971475.1 Prosapia bicincta | reverse complement strand
AAAGGAGGTCAAGGAGTCAATAATTGTAGTCGTTCGTATTTCAAAGGTTTCCCCGATGAAGTAAAAAGATTTCGTCTTTAGATATTACAGCAAATTTATATATTCTGTAAATAGAATAATAAACGCGTCAAAGGATTTAAATAAAGCGCCATTTTTAAAAATAAAGATAAAGCGCCATTTAAAGATAGGTGTTTACAAAACCATATAAATATAATATGGATTTTCAGTCTTTATTTCGAAAACTGAAAATAAATTCTGAAGTATGAACAATTGCAAGTAAAAAGCTAACCGTTGTTAAGTGAATATAATATAACAATGAAAAATAAAAGTCCTAATAAAAAAGAAAACAGCAGGTAGAAAATTGCAAATAATTTTAGTTATAACATTAAATTACGTAAATAATTTTAAAAAATTAAACATATTAGTCCATATTGTTCATATTAAACATACTAGTAGTTAGGCTTTAACAGTTCAAAGATTGTACTTTCATAGATAAGTAGTGAAAATTTGAATATTGTATAGGTAAAGGATAAAACTCAAAGAATACCTAGCATGTACTTTTTATTACTATAACTTTAACACATTTCCAAATTTAAATTCTGTAATTTAACAAATTTATAAACTTATAAATTTCAGTGTCCTTAACAAATAAAATGAATTTATAATTTAAGTAATTCTACGAAAAAGTACTGAGACAGAGCAACAACATAAAGTACTGTTATCCTTTAATCAATGAATCAGATGACTTAGAAATGAATCTGGATTTAGCAGAATCGTTCGAGGTGAAGGGTACTTTGAAGCAACGGGTAGTCATGACGGACTAGTCCCTAAAATCTACGAAAACCAAGGCAATACAAATTTACGGCGAAGAGTAGAAACAAAATTCTCATCCAAGTGACGTAGGCAGCTAATAACGTTAAAAGATGATTCTCCCTTAAAATTGAGTAACTTTAAATATATTTAACATATACAAACCATTTTTTAAATTATTGTAATCAATGCAACAGCTTTTGAAAACATATTGAACTTAAGAATATACTAAAGAAACTGAAATTCAAATTCATGTAAATTCAGATGGGTTACAGCTGGTTTAATATCCACCAACTCACACAACCTGTGTGCCACTACAATCATTAGTAAATTATCTACAAGGCTTAAAATGTTTGGCTTTGATTATACGTAAACCAAGAGATGCACAGAAGGTCCTGTAGAGGTTTGAAGAAAAGTCGGATGAAGCCCGTGAGTATGTATATGAGACTGCGAAGGACACAGGCGACGAATCTACAGTATACGAGAGGTTTGTACAAGATTACAAGTTTAATATATTTAAGTGAGCTATCGAGGAGAAACAGTTATGAATTTTTTAGATTTAACTAGCAAATAAGAAATACGGCAAACTTAGATTTAATCATGTAGGATTAAAAAAACAGATGGAACATTTTACTTTGCTTATTTACAGCTGGAGGAGATGTGTAAATTGATTTAAAGAATTTTAATAGTTTGCGAAAAATTACGTAAATGTTTTATATTCCAAATTTTAAAATTTTTATTTAAAAATATTTTAGGAGATTGTCGAAGCTCCTAACAGTATATATATATTTTTTTAACAAATACTGTACTTAAAACTCGAGAGGGATATTTGAAATGTTGAAGTAAAATGAGATTTATTTACATTGAGTGTCCTTATTAAAAATAAATTGCAATACTGCGATAAACGTTAGGGTAGGATGAAGACGAAGGAATACGCCTTCGTGGTTGAATGACCTGCAGGACGACCTGAAAAGAGGATGCGTCTTGGAAGCGTAGGTTTTAGAGTGGGAAGAAATGAAAACGGAAGTGCATTTTCTTATTGCACTAATGTCGTTGTCGTCTTCTTTGTTTTTTACCTCATTAAAACCATCTGCTTCAAATGCGAAACATAAGATAGAAATAATAATAAATAAAACATTCTTGAAATCACATTTGTTTTTTAAAGCGACATGGATCGAATTGTCAAAGGATATTAATCTCAGTTGGTGCAACCAATAACTAAAAACTATAAATTATAAAACAGTTACCCCTATCCGTTTAGGTGACTAAGGTTAAACGTTGCTATACTCATCGATGTGACAGAAAAAATTAGGTTAAAACTATTGCGCTGAATAAAGCGTTCTGCGGGGATATCCACTTTGGGAATAAATGTGGGAGTTTAAAAACTGAAACAGGGTTAGTCGAAGGTTATACTGTTGTGCTTGTGTGTTGTTATTACGAGGTTGGGATAGAGACAATAAAGCAAAACAAAATATGAGAATATGTGATAGTATGTGACACGCACGCTCCCGTGTGTTTGGATTTATACCGAAAAAAACTGATGAATTTTATACTTATTGAGGAATATTTTGATTTCATTATTATTTTATCAAACTTTAAAGAGCTCAAATGTATTACTAAATATAGAGAAATTATATGAAATCGACAATTTCTGCTAGTGCATTTTATATTTTATTATACATTTTTACAAATGAAATACCGTATCTGATTCATGAGAATTTCTAATTTAAAATTTGTAAATATATATTTTTCAATGTGACTCTATATACATGTTTAGTGTTAGATTGATTCCTAACAGACACTATTCTTGTTCCTGATTGACAGAGGTTCTCCGAAACGTATTACAAAATATTAATATGACAAATCTAAGGATGGCAGACAACTGTGATACTTAAAATACTAATGTACAACCTAGCAGAAACCTACAATATTGTAATAACTTTTTATATCTGTAGTTACAGACTTGAAAATATCCCTTTTGCTTCCACCATAACTTCAAATTCTCCTCCATGTTGGGAAAACCCTACACGTTCACATTTTAAATGCTTTATGTTAAACTCAGACCTGAAATTATTCGCGCAAACAAAAGTCTAAAAGTCGTGGCTAAATCTTGGAACACATGCTTTGTTGGATCAAGTTCGCCTGTCTGTACGAGGTGCGCATTTTAAACAGTTTACTTGACACGAGTCACTCTACAATTAGTTTCTCTATGGCTTGAACAAATACAACTTTAGGGATAAACGTTTTACAGTGAGACTCCGAACTCTGCTAATTTCATTGTGCACGAAGCAAATACCGGGTACAAAAGAGAAGAGTGTTCTGTGATACGACAAGACTGTACTTGGAGTGAATATTAAAAGCGGTTAAACGGAAGACGTTTTGTCTAATTCCCAGGCTAACCGTGTAGAACGGATCTATTCGATTAGGAGTCACTGTATACAAAATGCATAATACTCTTATATAATACTCATAATAATAATACGAATAAACGCCGTACTCCTATACTGCAAGCAGACACAAAACGTTTATACTAGTCAGTAAAACCGCCGTATTTAAAACCACTAACAAGTGTTATAAACCTTTTCTAATAAAAAGTCAATTCCTAATTAAGTAAAACATATTTTAGTTTCGTTTCATTTTATAATTACAACTAATTTAAACATGCTATACGTATGTCAGGATAACAATATTAAGTGCCAAATAGAAAGCGAATTTCCTTGCAATTTTCCATTTTCCTTTCTATGCATGGTGTTGGACTATTATTTTTGTTTGTTACAATTTATAGGCTTTCTTTTTTTCGCTTGCAATGTGTAGTAGTTTCTTTTCGCTTTGCTTTCGCATCGTCCGTTTGTGAAGCAAGGTTCGATACCTTAATCAAACTGATTGGAAATTTGTGCAAGATGTACATCAGGAGAGTGTGAGTTAATAAAAGGAATTTAAATAAAAAAACGTTTTCAAAGTGGTACATTTGTTTTAATAAATGTAACGACATTTGGCACTAGCTATAAATATCAGGAAGCAAGTTGTTAATTAATATAAAAGTCTACTTATTACTATAAACAAAAATAAATTCAGTTATACCAAAAGCAAGTTATATTTTCAATGACGCTAGTTCATTGTTTGCAATTATAAATATTATAATATCAATTTCATTATTTCCTCTGTCTGTCGGTCTCTCTCTCTCTCTCTCTCTCTCTCTCTCTGTTGTCATATTTTTTTTCTATATTTAAACCTTAACCATTTCATAATAAAAAACATAAAGTCCTATAAGTTTTGACCAACGATCATTGTCAACGTTAACAACAGCAAGTAAACAAGTAAAACGCTAATACAACATCATTTTAATAAATAGGCTTGCGATACTATTTGATGGTCGGCTAAATGCTTAGTGGAGTATATAGTTGAAAGTTATACTTGTTTAGAGCAAATAATATACAATAAAACAACAAAGAACCGTTCAAATCTCTCTCTCTCTCTCTCTCTCTCTCTCTCTCTATATATATATATATATATATATATATATATATATATATATATATATATTCTTGATATTTTACGTTATCCATTGTTTTTCCGTTGCACTGACTTTATGAAGTTAATATATTACTATTGTAAGTAATTTTATCCACCATTAAGTGCAATAATTTTACCTTGAGTGATGAGGCACCTTTCGGTCACTTGACCATTGTCGAATCACTCTATTCACTCGATTGTCGATTCACTCTATTGTCGAATCACAGTGATTCGACAATGGTCAAGTGACCGAAAGGTGCCTCATCACTCAAGGTAAAATTATTGCACTTAATGGTGGATAAAATTACTTACAATAGTAATATATTAACTTCATATATATATATATATATATATATATATATATATATATATATATACGATCCTCGAAGGTAGTAGCCTAGTTATTTAACAGTTCATTCAATAGAGATCTGTCTATCGCAAGTGTATTTAAGTTTCTTAGTCTATTGTTTGCCATTTTATTTATCAACCATTTTTTTAAGTGTTTTAAATACTCACACATCTTTCATTAGAACAAGTTGTCACTGGAAATGTAAGAACTAATCGAAGCAAACATGTTGTTTGTTCGTAAACCTTTTACAGACGGTTAACCAACAAATACTTTATTAATATTTTTTCATGTAGAGTTCTTCTAGTTGGTCAAAGAACTCATTCAGACGTTCATGTGTTAGCGGATAATTTTCAAAAAGGGGATACATTTATAATAGTTTGTTAAATTTCGTTGTGGAAAAACGTTTGTTGTAACGTTTCAATTGGTTTTCAGCGAAATGGAAGTTTTCAAAATCACTAAACCGTGCTTCTATTTATACGAACGTGGTATCATTATTTGATTACATTATACATTACTTTAATGCATAACTTTACAAATTGTTTTGTTGTCACTACGTTGTTGAGCTTTTCACAGGTGTCTATACATTCATTCACTGTTTCTTCATATCACAGATATCTTAGGTTATTTAATGCTTGTTTTATCTCGTGGTTACAGATATTTACAATAGACGTACATTTTACTTGTAGCACCTTGAACAAATGATCAGTGTAGCAAAATATCTCGTTGAAGAAACACAGCAGGAAGAGAAAGTTTTATCTAATTTTAACCAGTCCTACGGCACCATTCACTGAATCGCCAAAACTATTCATAAATGCAAAAGAGCTTCTTTCAACTCCTTGTAATGGGATGTTTTAGTGTTGCTCTGAAGTGGAATTCCCTTCGAGTTCTGCGTGCATAGGGAAGATAAAAACCTTTATCTCTCAGGACTTGAGTTCTCTTACATGACTTGCTGAAATATGCTTGAAAGGAAGTCAAATATATGCAAAGATACGCACATTCTTTACAGATCGCAACAGAAGGCTCAAATTAGGCCTTAATGAGTAGCAATGTATGAATATTGTAAGTGGCCAAACTCGATTTTTTGATATTATATAATATGATATTAATGGCTATGCGAACTATGAGAATAGCGTTTAATAAAGATATGATAATGGTCCTGAAATTTCCTGATATAAAACTTTCAGAACGCTTGACTATAATAAGGCTTGTAAAGAATAATCTATTCAAGGTTAATTCACTGTCTGAAGCTGACAGACTCCCTGAAGGACACACACGAAAAGTGTCTGTTACTTAAGGCGAAGGAAGACTAGACAACAATAAGGAGGTAAGATAGACCGATGGTGGGTACGTAATGATGCCCTGGTAATAAGAGTAGAGGAAAATGATACCGCGCGTGTGGAGGTTCACTTACCTAAAGTAGATCTACTCATTATCTAGCATATAGGAGAGTGTCTCCCTGTTGTACTGAATTGCAGGAAGGCTAGCCAAGAGAAATCGGAGGAAATTAAGGTCTAAGGAGGCGTCAGTATATATAGAGGCGTCAGTATATACTCTGTACTCAATACGCTTGTTCTGTACTGTAAGTAAATAAAGTCTCGCTAACCTGAAAGAGACCTGCCCCGTACAACTTCTCTTGTGGTTGAGGTTGTGTGGGATTATTGAGTCGGTACTTAGAGCATGTCTGCATTTTTGTTTTAAATGTTTTGAGTGTATATTGTTGTGAGTGGGGTACCGGGAGAGACGTAAACCCTTCTTAGTAGATGCGACACCCCATACCTTCACTATCAAAAAGCGTTAAGACTCAAGTATATTATTAGACTAGTATTAGTAAGAGTGCTTTACAAAATTATTAGTAATTAAATAGCTCAAGATAATGTTCATTTGGGCCTTTCTGGCGAAGTGGGCATATTGCTTAGAGTGCTTGAATGGGTTCAAGAAGCTTTCATATTTAAAAAGAGTTGTGTACAAAGAAGTGTGGAAGCCAGGTCCACCATTTAGGCAGACGTGAGGCCTCCGCACAATGAATGTTCCACGGTGAACTACATTGCGACAACATATTGAACGGCAATTACAGTCTCGGCGGACAGATACGGTGATTAGAAAAGAATCGAATCAATCTCATGACCATTCACTCTTACATGACTGCCGTTGTATTATTCATTCGGCAACAACTGTCTGTTAATCGGAGTTCAACTCACGTTAAAGTGATCTCACGTTTGTAAATCGTGATTCAGTGTAAAGGTCAACGTAAACCTATTAATTTACCAGGCATTGCTTCCTGGTTGGGTGTACAGCTCTGCCATCTGGAGTATATTACTATATACTCTATTAACTACAAATCTGGTGATCTGAGCTAAGAAATAAAATAACAAATAAAAAAAAAAAATTTGTTTTGTCACTGAAAATAAAAGTTTTACATAAACGACTTTGCAGATGTAAAAATGGCTCTAACTATTTAATATCAGTATAGGGCAATCGCCTTATTGTTTATAAGATATGGAAGGATAACTAGTGCAGTGTTGGAGATCGTGTGAGGTAAAGGAAGGTTTAACAGCAGGCTGATACAAAAGCTAAGTTTAAACATAATTTGCAATACAGTATTTGAAACGATAATATTTTTTGTAACATATCTAAAAACAGATACAATTTAATCTCTCAATACATGTTTCTGCCAGTATTCTTCTTCCCCAATGGCATCATCATTTGCATCAATTCCGTGTTACTCAAATGTGCGAATAAAAGTACCGCGGGAGAAAAAAGAATAAATCATGAACAAAGTTTTTCTTGTCAAACAGAAAAGAAATTCGTAAAAGATTACAGAACAATTGGGTAAACTTTCACGGCTACAAAAAATATTGCATTAAGGGATAAATCTGTCTGACACTTGTGCTAACGTTTTTAATCACGACAGAGTTCTTTTAACAAGAGAGCGCCGTTTATAAAAGTACACAAAGACGTTATTTTTCATAAGAACAGTTAAACAAACTATGAATTGTTCTTTGAAGGAAGAGAGAACCCTTAAACAAGTTTATACTCTATTGATAATTTTCGTATTCTAATAATTGTTGACGTTTTACGCAGTAGTTTAATGACAAAATGCAATTAGCCAGAAAAATCATAGCTTAGTCAGTTAAATTCAAAATAAAAAGTTAATTTTAGTTTTGTATTTCGAATTGTTTAATATTTCATATATCTCAAGGGATTTTCTGCTGTCGGGGCCCACCTTAGCAACTATGCGGTGAGGTAGCTGCCATATATGCTGCAGCAATTGAACTTGAGAACCTGACTGCTCCGGGTAAGACAGTTTTCCTTGTTGACTCTAAGACCGCCATTATGAATCTCTCTGGGAACTCACAGACCAACTGTAGTAGAACCATAGAATGTAGGAAAAAACTAAATTTTCTCATTAATGCCGGGTGGGTACTTAATTTCCATTGGATCCCGAGCCATGTAAGCATCACTGGTAATGAAAAAGCTGATCAACTAGTCAAGCAGGGAACAAGCCTCCCTTAGCCCGAGCATCTGAGTTCACTACATTCCTCCAGGTCCCTAATAAAGACGTCCACCAAAAAATGGAATCACGGTCAATTGAGGGAGCTCTCTGCAGTAAAACGGTGGGAAAGCCTTGTGACGGGTAGACAAAGTGACCAAAACTTGCCCCGATCTGTTAGCGTTGCAGCTTTCACATTGAAGACGGGTCACGATTACCTTGCTGCGCACCTCCACCACATTCATGTTCTACCGACCCCGGAGTGTCTGCTGTGTGGAGGTGAACTTATGAATGCCGAACGCCTTAATGATTGCACAGCCCTGGACCGGGCCCAGGATTACAACAGTCCCACCTTCAGGGATGCCCATCTCTACTGGTCAGCGCGTCGCCAAATGGCTCAACTGCCAAGGGTGGGCGTTGGCTAGTAAGTATATTTTTGATTCATTTGTTATTAAATAGGCTTCTTGAGGAGGTTTATTCCAAACCTGTCCATTATGTTCAATTTCACTAATATTATTATTTTATTTCTTGAGGATAATTTTACTGAGAAATTCTAGAGGGTGTTTGAATTTTGATAAAACAACGAAATATCAAAGTAAATTCTCTAAAGAACCTGTCTGATTTTCCTTTATAAAGGACTAAAAGAAACCAGAACAATTCTTCAGATGTTTAAGCTTAGACATGGTGACAGGAATAGCAGAACTTACTAGAAGGATTTATTCTTACTAATATAGGCTACACATCTTACTAATATAGGCTACACATCTTACTAATATAGGCTACACATCTTACTAATATAGGCTACACATAATTAAACGCGTTAACAATAATCATTTAAGATAAACGCTAAAGATATTAGCATTTTTATTCATTTTATAACACACATTTTAAAATTTTTTATAAAATCTATAATAAATAGTCTTGAAATACAATACAAACAATAAACCCCTTAACTACAATAAAAATTATAACACATCTTTCATGCACATTTATTTAACCCTTCAACTGATACATTATAGAAGGTTATAGCTGAAGTTTCAACTTCAAGTACTAGTTAGGTTGTTACACCTGATGATGATGCTTGTGATAGCGAAACGTACATGATGGTTTTGTAACTACTATAATTTATTTGTAGTTAAAGATATTTCTTGGTTATTAATTAGGAAGAAAGCTCAAAGAATTAAAATATATATCCAGTGCCGGCTCCAGCGGATGGGCCGGGCCTACCATTTTTTTTATGTTTGTTAAAATACTCCCTTACCGTCAATAATTTAAAAAGATAAATGTTACCTAAAATCAAAAGAGATGCTCATAATATTATAGCGAAATTTAGAATGCACCAAGCAACAACAAAATAGCAAATAATCGCTGTTTTGTTTAGGTTTTTTCAGTAGCTTATCTATTTGCCCTGAAAGTACATGATTTCAAACACACCATTTAAATTTTAAGCAATTTCTGGAGGAAGGTACTTTTCGGTAGTCACGACTCTTTTAACTGTGTCTAGCCAAAAAATAAATCCTGAAGCCACCCCTGTAGTAATCATATACGATTATGAGCTGTTGAAAAATTCCCAACAAGCATGGCCGGTAACGGATTCGCTAATTATTATTTTTTTCGTGTTCAAACAGCGTAGCTCTTCTAGCTGTTCGCTCATGGGTGGACGCACAAAATACAAAAAGTCCCCACTATATAAAGCCTGGTGACGAGTAGTTTCTGAGCGGCACTATCCAATACTCACATAATTTGAATTTTTTTTATTGTTGAAGTAATGTTTTTTAATTCCTTCTATTAGTCTACACTCTCCTAACATATATCTTGTACAAATTCTCAATCATTAATGAAATAGGCTTTGTTCATTTGATCAAGTTTAAATAAAATTTGTTTAATCTATAGCGTGTGCCAATTAATGTAAATAGTTTTTTCAAATACTTATTAATTAATTAAATTTAAAAACTTGATGTCCCGGAAAATTTTATATTAAGGGACTAGATGTTTGAAATCCAGCAATTCGGCACTTGAACTGAAACATACCCATAGCTAGAATTCAATTACAGATGTATATTAAATTATAAGAGGAAGGTTCTAAAAGAAGTGGAAAGAATCAGAAATTATAGGCAACCATCAGCTTCATAAGTATTAGAAACTAAACAAAAGAAAGCAATTAATTTTACAATAACTCTTAATTATTAACACACAAAAATAATAGTCCAACAACATATACTCTTAAGAGAGGAAAATGGAAAACTGCAAAGAAATTCGCTTTCTATTTTGCCACCTAATATTGGAATTCTATTATATGTGTATACACATTTATACTAATTGTAATTATTTAATAAAAAGTAACTAAAATAATTTTTTGTCAACCTAAGTAGGTATTGACAAAGTTGTTTTATTATGTGACATGCTTTATTTTCATGTATTGAAATATACACTAAATTGTATATTATCACAACAATTTGCCATCGTCATAGGAATTATTGACAAACTGACTTCAATTCGTTAAAAAAACATTTTTAATATATGTTTATTTAAAAAGAAATCCAACAAGACAGCATTGAAAATATTCGACAACATTGGTCCCATCAAGGCTGTTGAAACAGCTCTCATTTGCAAATTCACAACTTGTCAAGCCACAAACTCAACAATTAAAGCGACACTGTAACCTCAACAGTGACAAGTTGTGACGCCACACCTGGTCGTTAATTATACTCACAAATGCCATGAACTGAGCGCGAATTGATAGAGCAATTTCTAATGACTAATCACAATAAATCCTATCATTTGACGTTAAATCACTCTCTGAATTCGCCTGTATTTTGTCGATAATCTCACACAAGCTTGTTCCATCGTTTCATTTTATCTCATTTGTTTTCAATTTTATTTTGTATTATTTTAAACTAAGTAACACATCGAATAAAGTGATTATATAATAAATCAGAAGCGATTGAATTGAATTATGTCTTTTTTTTAACGGATATTAAATGATAACTGACATCTAAACAAAAAATCTATAAATGATCAAAGTTTAAAATTTTTAATTTTAAACATAAAATTAAAACAATTAGGATATTCAATTTTAATAATTTGAGTACTATTCCCTTGTGATTTTTAACTTTTTTAATTACTTCTTAAATATTTGTATTGTTATTACTTAAACATTTTAAAACAGGTATGACCGTTTCATCAAATTGCTCGGTGTTTTAAATATTACATAAACATTAATTTCACGTCAAATAATACAAGATATATCTATATAAGTTATGGGGGGTATAGATTGTTTTGGGAAAGATAAAGAAAAGAGCATTTAACATTTTATCGAATGAGGTCAAAGAGCGTTACTCATATTTTATTTTCGATTTATACCTTTCATTAGGATCGCATTTACCAGTAGGCCTTTGCTTGTTATACTACTTTTAACTGAGACCAGACTGTACCTGGTAATGTGGGCTCAATCCTTCAAGCGGGTTATCAAAACAATGTACACTCTGCAAGATGAAATTGTCTCAATTATTCATGAAGTAACACGGGGGAGGAGGTGGACAGTGATATAATACTCAAACTCAACTCGCAGCCTGTCCAAACATTTCCAGTAATACCGTATCGTCGTCTTTACAAGTTACATAGTCGTATACTTTGTTTTACATAGTCGTATACTTTGCTATATGTATATATATATATATATATATATATATATATATATATATATATATATATAAAGAACAAAAGTCTACATACAAATACAAGAATTATAATTGAATTTACAATTATATTTAGACTTTGTATTTGTATTTAGACTTTTGTTCTTTATTAATACACAAGAAAACATACTGCGATATATATATATATATATATATATATATATATATATATATATATATATATACTATGATATGTATTCTTGTTTATTAATAAAGAAATAAGACAATTTACAAATACAAGAATAATTTATTGAATTTACAACTCAAAACCTTTCGTTGGCAAACAGAACCAACATCCTCAGGAATACTAGAGACTTAAATTAAAATCGACCATACATTTGCAAACTACATGCAACAAACAGCGTTCTAAGAACGTTCTAAGAACGCTGTTTGTTGAATCTGGTTTGCAAATGTATGGTCGATTTTAAGTCCATATAAAAATGCAAATATATGGTTAATTTTAGGATATATATATATATATATATATTTGTGTGTGTGTATGTATGTGTGTGTGTGTGTGTGTGTGTGTGTGTGTGTGTGTGTGTGTGTGTGTGTGTGTGTGTGTGTGTGTGTGTGTGTGTGTGTGCATATTTGTATAAAAACACTACATACACTAGGATAAATTTAAAACAAAACAAAGCTTTTCACCAACCTTCAGTATAAGCGTTTTTAAGAGCCTGTTAATTTTCTGAGTTTCAAAACAAAACTCAACAAGTGTTAACAATGATGGTTGGCGAAAAGGTTATGGTTTGAAAATGATTCTAACTTTTTATGTGAAATAAATATTTATAATAATGAATGCGTGTGTTAATTTTAACAATACACACACACACACACACACACACACACACACACACACACACACACACACACACAAACACACACACACACACACACACACACACACACAAGTATTAGAGAACCTATAATACGTTAAACAGTAACTTTTTTGAAATTTATAGGCACTATTATGATGCCGAAGGAGTTTTGTAGTGTTAGGACGTTAATATTTTTAAAGTAATTTATTGTTATATATTCCCGCAGGAACCGTAACACCAAACTACCAAATATTGTAAATGGAAGATTCATTTTTATTATCTATAAACGAGTCGAGATCAGGGAGGAATATAAACGGCTTTGTTCAAACACTAAGCATCCAAACTTACACTATTAATTGGCAATAGAGGATTAAATAATTCTCTATATTAAAAAAGTATAAGCGATTAGTAATTACGGTTTTGAATAAATTTGTGGACGAAGCTGTGGAAGAGAAGTGAAATGTCTTAAATCGTTATAACCAGTGTAAACATAAACAAGTTTTAATAACACTAGTTATTTTGAAGTTGACGTTAGCTGGAGAAACAGAATTATTTGTCATTTCTATATCCAAGTTCTGTACCAATATTCTTGCTGAAAACTAAAGGTAGCAAGGTTGTTAAAAATTATTTTTTGACTTGGAGTTTTAAATTTAATATTTCTGAAAAAACCTATTTTGAGGTTTTTGAAATATTACTGATTTGAATTAGTGTTGTGTTTTGTTTTTAATCTACCCATATTTACTCGGAGCACTTTATCTTTAAAGGAGGTTTAGGCGGTGACATGCTTTAGTTATCTCCAGAAAACTTCGAATGAAGGAAGATCATCTAGTGAGAAATGTATAGTTATAGTTCGGTTCATTCTAAGTTCGGAACTTATAGCTGTGTTTCATGAGTTCAATACATCCGTACGAAGTAATGGAGGTAAACTAGTTTTTTTTTACAAGTATATGAATTATTTCCATTAGGTTGTTACAATTGCTATAATATTCGGTGGTCATTGATAAATAAAATTATCAAATGTTTAAAGGTAAGCAGATTTTACTCTAGCAACTATAACAAGAAAGGAAAAGGTAAATTTTATCAGTAAAAATTATCAGTGGATACGTAATATTACTGTACTTTTATCAGCAACACATGGTCAATGAGAATGTATAACTTTCCTTAAAATCTAAAGTCAAAGCAAACTCGCCTGTAACTATTGCAGAATATATGACCTGGCAGGAACTAGGCCAATCTCTGATACATTGTAATGTAAACTAAAAACTTTTTAAATGTTTTTCATGCGTATTAGTTATACGTATAACAAATTCTTCATGTAACTCACACATTTATGAAATAGTTTAATTCTTATTAAAAGCGAAACAATCTTATTAGAGAAAAAGTGCCTTACCTAATTGAAAACATGTTCCCATTGTGACTACAATTCCCAAATATTCATTAATAATAATATGTTAATAAAAACATACAACCTGATTATATTGGCGAGGAAAGTAACAGCGCAAGAGATACCACTTTATTAAACTCCTTCTTTTCTAATATTTACTTGATTTATTAGTCCAATCTTACCTGGAACAGAAAAACTAAACTTTAGTAAACAATCATATATTATAAACACTCTTTATTATATTGAATTTTTTGGGACAAGAAATAAATTTACAAACTATGAATTCTTTATTACCAACAAATAGACTAAAGTAAAGAGAAAAAACTCCCTCGTAAAGATGAGCAAATTCTCCCGTTCTTACTTTATTGTCAGAATGACAGTACGAAATAATATCAGATAAATTTAAAACAAGAGCCGATTTGATTTTACCATCGGTGTTTCGTTGTTTTATTATGATTAGATCTTTCAAGCCCAATACCCGCTATTTTTATTTTACCAATAATATTATTCTTTGTTTCTTGACGACAGATTTACTGCGAACATCCAGGAAGTAATTGAGCTTTTGATGATACAACATAATCTCAGAATCTGAGACGAAAATACGATATCAAAAGAAGCCTTATATCCTTAGAAGATTTCATACACACACACACACACCACACGCAGACACACACACACACACACACACACACGCACGCACGCACACACACGCGCACACGCACACACAACACACACAAACATCTCACATACACACACATTTTGTTATATATATAAATATATATTCTGATATGTATTCCTTCACGGATGGAAAAATATGAAGAATAAATATTATCTGTAATAATAAATCCGTTCATTCTGCAATGCATAAAATTGCCGTTCTGACATTTCGCTAGAATCTCATCGAGCATTGACGAGGTAAACCCAACAATAAGACAAGTTGAACGTCGCTCTTAACTGTTGTGTTCATCTCGTCAATGCTAGATGAAATTCTAGCGAAACGTTGGAACTGAGATTTTATGCACTGCAGAATGAACGGGTGTACTCCAGATAATATCTATTCATCATATATATATATACATTTATTTATTGTTATAATGTTTTATAAATATTCTTGTTTCGTGGTTTTATGTAAAATAAACTGATAGATTGTATAGGACAGGACCCAGGCTAGTAACTATAGTCGGTATCTGATGAAATACACATATCGTGGTCCCAGCAGGATGTTACATTAAGGTTTCAAGTAAATTAACTCTGTTAAGTCAACAGACACGTACAATTTTTAAACGTAGGCTGCACAGAATGTATTTGCTGAAGAGAATGATGTAAAATAGGCACATAATTGACACTTACAAATTTAAAAAAAAATTATTTTCACCTGCGTAAAAACATTCGAAAAATCACGTAATTAGTGTTCTTATCAAAAATGCTTTTTAATATTGTGAAAAATACTTTATTACTAAACCTGTTTGAAATGAATTTGATACAAATATATTTTAGCTGTGTCTAGCCAATCTACAGTTGATATGAAAATTACTACATAACGGTTGAATACAATAAGGTAGATAATGCAAAAGTGTTCTTTAGTTAATTCTAAAATCATTCTATTGGTCGAAGTGTAGTGTGCAACTAATATTCGGTGCAAATAACAATACTTAGATATTATTAACGTCATAATAATATGTAAGGACTCTTTGTCGGATTGAAAAAGTTAAAATATAATATTACATTTCCGTTTTTACTGTGTAAAGTTGCACATTAATTGTATGTATATTTATAGTTTCATCCAGCAATAATTACAAAGTAATTTTCGTCAGAAATCTAGAGTTTGAAATCGATGCAAATAAAGATTTAAAAGAAACAAAAAGATAGTAACACTATTGATAAAAGTGAACTCAATAGAGACAATATTCAAAGTGGAAAATGTTTCTTCCATTATTACTTTTATATCCCCACATTTCTTCGAACTATGCGCGAGTTCCCAAACTGTCTTTATGTAACACTTAGCTTTCTCTTCAGAATGAAACTATTCCTCAACATTTCGCTGCAAAGTTTTAATGAATTCTCTCCAAGCACCGCGGGAGCGTACAAAATACAGGTCGTCTAATGTTATAGGTTACACGAGTGTGGCGATATAGTTCCAGGATAATACCTATCGAGCATAACTTTAAGGTGTTAACAGCAAATCCCCTTGTTCCAACACGGCCGACTATTAGCTGCAGCTGAGGGTAAACTTATACACTCCCTCATGTGCTACACTGTTTTATCGAACAGCAACAACCTTTCTTCTCAGATAATCATTTCTTTGTCAGTTTTCACGATGTTAATTTTATTATTTGTTGATTTCATTCGAATATTATAAATTATTACATTTCTATTAAAATTTTACTTACATCATTTTACTTGTAAGTTTAAAATTTAATAAAATTGTGTAAGAAAAATTTTACTGAAAAATATACTTAAAAAAATTAAATATACTTTTAATAAATCTAGTTTAGAATAAATTTAACTACATTATATTCACACTATAACAGTGGTTCCCAACCTGTGGTGAGCGTACCCCCAGGGACACGTAGAAGACTGTGAGGGGGGCGGTTCGTGAAAATGATACCCAGTATTCAGGTCATAAATATTTCAGACTTTATATTTGAAACAAATACGAGATTACATTAGTAGTTGAAAGATAGTTGATGTGTTTTTGTTTGGAAATTGCGTGGAGCTTGTATGTTTGTGTGGGACTGAAACCACATCACAAGAGAGAAAAACATACTTAACAAAATTAAATATACTTTTAATAAATCTAGTTTAGAATGTATTTAACTACATTATATTTACACTATAACAGCGGTTCCCAACCTGTGGTAAGCGTACCCCCAAGGGACAGGTAGAAGACTGTGGGGGGAGGGGGCGGTTCGTGAAAATGATACCCAGCATTCAGGTCATAAATATTTCAGACTTTATATTTGAAACTAATACGAGATTATATTAGTAGTTGAAAGATAGTTGATGTGTTTTTGTTTGGAAATTGCGTGGAGCGTGTATGTTTGTGTGCGACTGAAAGCACAGAATAGAATAGCTATTGGAAACATATATTTCAGATTTATATGAACAATATAAATGCAGGAATGGGTCTACGATTTGATAAGAAACTTTCAGGGAACCGTCTGTCATGTTGCTCACACAAAATACCGTATATACAAAGCCAGTTGTCCTCGCTCCACCTATTACTTATAAGGCAATCAGGCAACCACTCTTTGTCTTAACCACATGGGGGAATAGGGGGTAGTTTTCATTGGAAAAACGTTTTTAGGGGTACGTGAAATGAAAAGGTTTGGGAGTCACTTATTAAGCCACTTATTATACTTAAAAAGTAGAGCCTAATTATTTGTATACTGAATCTAACATCCAGCAGTGTAATATAGTATACGTAACAGATTTATGTGTCTCTTTTATTTGTATGATGTAACAGATGGCACAAACTTTCTAATTTCAAAGATCTATCAAACGATAGCTGTTACGAAGGAACTATTTACTAAAAATTTATCCGACTAATAAACGTGAAATAATAGGATAATACAACTCATGACAGTAGAAACCTATATGCTGATACCAGCTGAGGGAACATTGAAGATCGGGTTTACTTTGTTACCACTAATATATACAAATAATTTTAAAAAAAATATTTCCACATCAGGTTTTACGTTTTTCTGCTTTAAATATTGTTCATAGATCAATGTAAAATAATGTAAACATTTCAGTAAGTAAAGCATTTTAGTATTCCTCAATTGAGAGCATTTAAATCGAATATGAATCGTTAATCTCATTGCTACAACTTTTAACAATTACTTAAAATATTTCAGAGGCTCTGAATTTGACTCCAGCGGGAGTAATCTCTCAAGGAAATCTATTTAAGCAGAAAATTCTCAAGTTAAAATATTAATTCATACCATTTAGTCATTGAAATTTAAATAATACAGGTTAGTATAAGAAAGACTTTAATTTTTCGTTAAATTAATTGACTTCATTTAAATATATTTACTGAGAAATATATCGCATTTGTGTAATGAATACTTTTGTTACTGAAAAAGTTCTTTTTTACAATAAAAATAAAAGAACTAGGTTAAAATTTAAATCTATATATATAAATATTTTTTTAAATGTTTCTTAAAGGCGTTACATTGTTTATATTTAAAAATTGCAACAATAGGCTAATATTAGTTAGCAACATTATTTACCAGGTAACCGGTTCACATTAGTTAACTTGAGACTAATAGTTAAGGTCACAAGTCTCTTAATTCAGCACATTGAGAGCTGGACATCACGTTAGGCCCCGCCACATATACGTACACTGCAGGGGATCGACCGATTTTCTGTCATTAGTCACTTAGTGTACTGTCCGATTTTTTAATTTGTCCGAAAACCCCCTAGACTATTTTTAGTAAAGTGTAGGGGGTTTGATGTTTTACCTCCTCACATTAATCATTTGAACTCTAAATGCAAGGACTTTGTGTTTCTCAGCACTACAGGTTTGATAAGGGCAACAAATTACTTCCCGAAACATTGCACTAAATAAATACACGATTGACTCGATATTCAACCTGTTTGTGATTTAACCAATAATTTTACTATGCATTTTCATTAACAGTTTTCATAAGTTTTTTTTTATATAGACTTTCTCATAATTATATATAAATAAAATTATTATAGGCTAAACCGATTGAGGTATAATCACAATTTTAAAAATCAGAGTTTGATATGTGAGGTTTAAAAGATGACAAGAATGGAACACCGGTAGAAATTGAGTCAGCGACCAGCTTTTCGAGGGGGGGGAGTAACTAAGTTAGAAGTTAACACAAGTTGTTAAAATTGTATTACTTTAGATGAGAGAGAATGTAAATTACTTTCACCCTAATGACAGAAATAATATCAGTCATAAACATTACAAAACTAAGACTATAAAGAATATAGGCTATATATATATATACATATATAATACGTTTTCTTGTTTAATAATTTAAAACAACATAGGTTATTCAAATACAAGAATATTTATTAATTTATATTCAAAGATTTTCGTTGGTAAACAGTACCAACATAATCAGGAATGAAAAATACAATAATGTAAGATATAGGCCTAAAACATATGTTACAGCAACAAAATAAATTTGGCAATTTGTATAAATTTAGCAACAATACTATTTCTAATTTAACGTATGTTTTAGGGATATATCTTACATTATTGTATTTTTCATTCCTGATGATGTTGGTACTGTTTACCAACGAAAAGCTTTGAATATAAATTAATAAATATGCTTGTATTTGAATAACCTATGTTGTTTTAATATATATATATATATATATATATATATATATATATATATATATACATACATACACACACTTATATATACCTACATATACATGCAAATTATACTTAAGATTATAAGTATAATCTTAAAATGTGTGTCTCGCTTTTCGTTAGTTTGTGAAGGAAGTGTTGGTTTCAGGGTCGATACGCCTGACAAAATTGATTTACACGCTCAAGTAGAATAATTCAGCAACAATGTGTTGGAAGTTTTTATAAAAGTCGTCGTTATTACGTGAGTGCTTTTCACAATACCAGGATGGAAGTGCTGTGGAACATCAAGGACGTCGGAGTAAAAATATAGTTATTCAGGTGGCGTTATTGATACAATTCTCCGCGGTGGGAACAAGTGACATTTGTAGAATGCCACAATCAGCTCATTTCTGTCAATTAGTGTCGAAATAAGGCCAGTTTTCTGGATCCGATGATTTCCTCCTCAGGGATTGCACAGAGGTTTGGTTTTCTTTGCTCTAGGTTGTCGAAGGATTGTGTATCTGATTTTGCGTACTTTGTCCAAACTGAATGCTTTTAATAAATTACTTCTAATCTTCCCTTTTATATATGAAGCACGTAGAAGCTGACGTACGCAAGTGCATTTTTGTTGCTTGTAGTCCTTAGCTAAACTCGTATATTTGTGTTATTGTTATTGGTAATCGTCGGCATCTCAAATGTAATCGATACTGTAAGCAATAACATTGAACATGGTTTCAAAACGTCTTCAGGAACATAGGAAAAGCAATAAAACATTGTCCTGAAAACATTTTGTCCCAAAACTTTAAAACTGCGAAAAAATGAAAAATAACTTTACTTCATTATAAATTTAATGTTATAGTGTCTATAGTAACAAATAAATCACAACGATGTCTTGGAACTTAAATTCAGAACAGAAGGACTCAAAAGTGGGTTGCGGATCAGCGTGTGTCTTCGATCAGCTCAGATAGCAAACCTATATTTATTAGATTCGATGTGATAATTAACTCTAAAGAATTTTAAGTACTAAAATAGAGTATAACAATGTTACAAAATAACTACAAAGTATATGGTTGGGATTGATTTGGTTGTTTAGAAAAATAATGTTTACTGACATACAAAGTAAACGATTGAATCTTGTGAAATACGGTCTAGTTGTTTCGTACTTGTAATTGTATCTGGTGACGTAAAAGACTTCACGTACATGGAGAAATAATTGAACTAAAATTTAAAATGTTGAAAATAATTCATCTAACAAACACAAAAGTGTTGAAATCACGGTTCATTTTATTAGCAACATGGTACAAGGAGCCAGTGGTACATTTCCAGTGCTTTAACTGATCACCTCGTTAATTAGCAAACATTGTTTATTTTTTTTAACCATACCAGCATTAATAAACGCTATAGCTGAATTCTAATACATACATTATAATGTGGTGGTGTGTTTTTAGGACGTACGAGGAAACTTGGGAGAAAGGGTGTGCGTCAAAGAGGGAGCGAGAAAAAGAGAGAGAGAAAGAGAGAGAGAGAAAGAGAGAGAGAAAGAGAGAGAGAGAGAGAGAGAGAGAGAGAGAGAGAGAGAGAGAGGATAAGAGTGTAATATGGTAGAGAGTTTATTATAAAAGAAAGAATTGGAATAAAATTAGGGCCTTTTAAAATTATTCCTTGAGGACAGTGGGGATAATTTTCTTTTCGCACATTAAACCCTAAAAGCATTACACCATTTCGAAGTAAAATGCTTTCCTCCACTCTGAAACTGCTTCTTTCTGCGGGATGCATGCGGGAAATAAGTTGATTATACCACTTTTGGAAAGCGCCATTTTATAAAAAGCACTTTAAAATTATTCCTTTTAGGTCCTTTTGTTGGCTGCGATGAAAGTAGTAGAATATAGTCCGTATAAAAGGAGAATAAAATTTAGCCTTGAATGTTTTTTTTCCGTTAAATGTGACATGTATACTAGATTTTCCTATTTTACGAAACACTCTAACAATATAAGAAATCCATTTTATGCTTTGCCTCTCCTGTGGAGTTTACATAACAAGTAAATTTAATGTTATAGCGTTTATAGTAACAAATAAAACGATGTCTTGGAACTTAAATTCAGAACAGAAGGACTCAAAAGTGGGTTGCGGATCACCGTGTCTCTTAGATCAGCTCAGATGGCAAACCTAGATTTATTAGATTCGATGTGATAATTAACTATACATCCAGTATAGCAAGTGAAATTCCGAAGTTGTTTTAAGTTACAAACAGGTCATTGAAAGTAGTTAAAGAAAAGAAAGGCAAATGGTTCAACCCGAATCTCAAGGAAAATAGGATTATATAGAATGTACAGACAGGTTGGAGTAAAACGTGTCCACTACATTAGAAAATTGTTAGTATTTATCTTATACGTCGTTAGAAAAACACTTTGATCAAAGCAGTATATTAAAGTCGTAGTTCTATAGAGATTTAGCTGCCGGAATCCCCATAAATCCCACCATTAAGTAGTCATAAACTATTTGAGTTACTATGAGTTTAATTTTTGTATATTTCTTTAATGTGCACGTTGTAGCATACTGTGTTATGGATAAACTATTCTTGTTTCACCTAATAAACTGCTCACACAATAGGTGGTATTAACATAAAAAAATAATTATTACTAAAATAAATATTATCATTTAAAAATAAAATTTCAAACGAAAATAAAAATATTAATAATAAGGTGTGCACTGAGAAAATGTTTTGTTAAATAAAAACTCGGTTGATACCTGAATCAAGAAACCTTGATTTATTAAACATTCGGCTACGTTTCGACGATTAAATTGTCGTCCTCATTCAGGCCTACAAGTATAATGGACCGAATCAAGATCTAAAAATTCTAATAATGTGAAGGAGGGCACTAACAAATTGCCACTATTTCTAATCCTTTAGTCATAAAGCTTAAAAACTCTTGAGGGTTCCAGTTGTTGATGGACCAGATGTCTAGTAATGATTTATTTTTATAGGTTATATACTGATATATGTTTGGGATTTTTTTTGACACATTTTTAATAATAGTTTTTATTTTAATGGACTATCACGTTTTAAAGTGGGTTTTTTAATTATTTAATTTATTTGTGTTGTTGTTTTGTTAACTTATTAGTACTAATAACTTAAAAGTACATTGTAATGTTTTTGATTTTGTATTAATTTGTATTTGAATTTTTATAGCGTAGTTGTTAATTTTGTCTATTATATTGTAGGCCACAATGATGACGACAGTTTAGTCGTCGAAACGTAGCCGAACTTTTATCAAATCAAGGTTTCTTGACTCACGTATCAACCGAGTTTTTATTTAACACAAATATGAATATTTTCGCCAGTATTTACCTCAACAGATAGATCAAAAGAATCGATCAAAATATAGAGTTAAATTGTAATGAAAAAGTAAAGTAGTTTTACTTTGTTCTCAGACACAGTAGAACGATTTTATGTTACGAAGACTAGAACGTCTGTATAGTAGTGTGCATACTCAGGAGGTAGACTCCAGTATTTTGTGTTTTTGTCCCCAAAAACAAAAACGTCTAGCCTGGTTGACTACAGAAGTCTACGAGGTTTTTGTAAGCATATTCAGACGATTTAGCTTGGTTATCAAAAGTTTCATCATATCAAAGTTGTAGTCAGGAATTGTTTCCAGAGACAGTACCACGGTAGTAGCCTCCGACTCTAAGCTGGGGAGTGACGTTTTGAAATTTGAAGATAAAACACTTTCAAACACGTTTAAAGACAGAAACATGATTGGAAATTTTATCCAATTCAGCAAATAGAGTGCTCGCGCGATAAAAACTTTTATCTATACTGAAGAATCATACAGTTTTTAGTTTAGTTTATAAATATCGAGGGATCTAAGCACAGAGTACCTAATACAACAATTAGGTGCTATGAAGTTCGAACCTCTCATATTTTACTGCAGGGCATGGTCCTGAATCATAATGGGATATTGAGAAATACTATGTTACAGGATAATATTTATGTATTACAATCCACTTAAAAACATTTCTTTGATTTTCAATTTGGAGTTTTACAATTGAACTACGCAAAGCCTATGAAAGGTAAATGAAAAATACAAGTATAAAAATGCATTCTACATTAACCTTTTTTGTAACGCAACTTTCACTCACGTCAGCAGATCAAATCACTCCTGCTACTCAAACACTCAGAGTAACTCCCATATCGCCCATTCCCCTCCGCAAACTAGATTGTTATGTAAATTTGTCCACGTTATAATCTATTTACGGCGCCTGTTCTACAAATTATATTTTTTGTTGCACTTTTGTTTTCCTCTTTATTTATTGCTGTAAATTATTCCCGCACTTTTCCAGCACGAGATTGCGTCGGCAGTGACTTGCGTCGTTGTAATGGAGTTATTATTCATGTTGCTTTTCTGCCAGTTACTTCGTTTGTTTCGGCCGAATCTGAACAAAACTAATGTTTTTTCTCCCTCAGCCTGAACATTAAATGTTTTAATTAAAATTTGTTTCTGAATTCTCTCTCGCAACAAATGGGCGACAGTTTAGATAAATAAGGTTTATATTTGCGTCTCTAAAAATATAATCATCGAGGACTAAAATGTTTCCCTATCAGCGTATGGTGGGAGGGAGGTCATCTAATTAATGAGGAGAGACAAAGGTCAGCCATAAAACGTGCATTTTTCGAAAAATCATGTTGCACTAGCGTCGAAACAAACTCAAAGCTTATGAAATGAATCCTTCTTTGTGCACAAAAATAATTGAGACGTAAATGAAAATGAAACGCACCAGAAGTTGCAACGAAATAAAGACAAGCAAACGATAACACAAATATGACGCACCGCGGAATACGATAATTTTATAAGTTAAGAGAAACATTTTGTGTTACATAAGTAAAGCTTCATATTTCTTGAAGTAAATAGTTTTTTCATTGAAAAAGATTAACTCACGTTCTTAGTTATGGACTTTTTTCTTGTTATATTATGATGACCACTCCGAAATTAGAAAGTGTAAAAGAATGTAAACGTATAGTAAAAGTTTCTGTAGGTGTTTGGAAGAATTTATTAGATACGTGACGAAAACAAACAAGTTAACTAGTGGTCAATAATGGTGGGGAACATCTGTCCCTTGTGTAAACAAAAAACTCTGCGAGTAAGGTTTTAAACAGCGTAAACGTAGCCCAGTATAAAATGAAAATCTTATGTGTCTTATGTATACTATTCGAAATATAAGTATACAAAGTGAAGGAGAGTGAATTTATTTTTATGAAATAACTGCCTGGTCCATTAAGTATTAATAAACATTTATTGCGTAGTAAAAAGATGTTGATATTTTACCAAAATTAGTACTTAGCTTGTGGGAAAGATACCTAAGTAATAACAAACATCCACCTAAAATCAATAATTTAGTTTATCTTACGCGTTTCAATTATCAAGTCATCATTATTAGTTAAAAATATCTAAAATATTCTAAACCATGCCTCCTGTAAGGTATATTTATGAATTTGTAGAGATAATCTCACAGATCATTACTTGGTCTGTCAATAATCAATTATTAATCGCCATAAGGTGTTCAATAATAAATGTTTAATTATATATTTGTTAAATAAATTTGTCTGTAAATAGCCAAAGGAAGGCTTCTAGCTTGGTCAGAGATATTGACTTTTTCTACTGTTCTACGTAACATTTTCTATTATCTATTTGTCTTTATACATATTTATTATTCAATTTTTTCTATTAGCTCACACACTCCTGATATATATCTTGTACAAATTTTCAATCGTTATTAAAATAAGTTTTTATTCATCCAATCAAGATCAAATACATTTTTTAAAACCTATAGTGGATGACAATTGATGTTGATAAAGTTTTTCAAATATTTATTCTGCAATTAAATTATAAAATTTGAGAGGTCAAGCCGGATTTGAACTGAGAATCTTCATGTTCAAAGTCTAGCGCGCCTTGGTAATTCGAAAACTTTCTCAAAGATGTATATGAATTTTTTCCCCTTTCTGGTTGTCATCGAAACCTCCATGGTACAACCTTAAACTGTTGCCACACAATCTCAAAAATAGTGCTCTAGGGTAACAAAATTATTATTTTTTTTTAACCTCAGTAGGATTGTACTTTAAATTATTATCTATATTACTTGTTTATACATAAAAAAAAAAATTATAACAGTTTCACCACTCTGATATACCAAAGCTTGCTCAATTTTGGGCAATCTTTTCAAGTAGCAACTAAAATACTTCTCTGTTACTTGGTTCTTGTAGCAATTTGTTTTCGTCAGTCCCTATTATCGATGGGGCGCAAGCAAATAACGTTTTGGTCATATTCGAATGGGATCTCCATATTTGCACCAACCTGCCGAACCTTTCGATACAACTACTGGTGCTCTAGAATAAACTACTAGAAGAGTATAAAATGTCGTTGATAAAGATTGAACCCACTTCAAGTTCTTAAGTTTTTATAAGTTACAAAAATACATTTGGAACAAGAAAGACGCTTCTTCATTTAGCAATTCTAGGTTAAGGGACAAATTATAGTTTACTAACGTCAACTAAACAGTTGTGTACTGGATTAAAGGGTGCGACTCCCTTGTCGTTAGGTAAAACTATCGTCTTGTTACAGTGAAATTTAAAATTTTTACAACTTTGTTTGTATGTTGTGCGATATTATTTTGAAATTGTTTTATTACATAACTATATAACAAATAGCAAAATATTACTTTAGTATTATTATTATTATTATTATTACATTAAAGGGGGTTTTTATTTATTAAAGGATTTTCTACAAATTTTAATAGAATATATAAGATAATGTCTTAGAAGATATAAAATGTTATAAAATTTACAATAAAATTAATTGTCGGATTTGTACACGTTACAATCCTGACTGCAAGCAAAAATTTATAAATTGCACAAGCATTTAAATTGTACGAAGAATGAAACATTTTTGTCTGTTAAATATACAAATTTGATAAATAAACTTTAAAATTTTTGGACTTTTAAAATGTTAAAAAACACACAACACTTAATAGTTTTGAGTATCCACATATATTTTGTGTGTGAGTTTACAGTGTTCTTGTCCTTTATATACCAATATAGTTATTATTTTATGTGTTACGATTACATACAAAATAATTTAATTACAATGTTTTGTATTAAAAATAAGTTGTAATAAAATAATATTTTAAATCGGATAATTGACTGTTTCATTGGATCATCTTTAATGAAATAGATTTTTAAAATTTAGTTTCAGACATGACTTTCTTTCTAACATTTTAAATATTTAAAAAAAACTTCAACGCATTTATAAAACATACAGTTCTATTTCTACAAAAACTACCCTTTCCCACATCGAAAACTACATCGTTTTGTAGCACATAACATTCTTGTATTAGTTTACTCTCGCTGTCCTTATGCATAACATAAACACAGGGACATAAAGAGAGGTAAATCGAGACCACAATATTCCATAGGAAAGGTAATCATATACTTAACAAAAGGGCTCCGTTACTGCGCCTGAAATTGCACAAACAGAACAAGAGGCAAGATGTCTCCGGGCTAGAGATGTGTAACTGGTTGCAAAATCAACAACCAAAACACCTCGGAGCCGCCTAGTGTATTACAAAGCAGACTTACTGTTTTATTTTTCCGCCTCTGATAATCTTCAAAGTAAATTAAACCGAAAAGACCTTGTCTGTACCATTTGTATTTCATCTTTTTGTTTATTTATTATTTGAGGCATTCTAATTTCAAAATAAATTTCAGAGAAAAGTCTCACTGGGAGCAAAATATGCTTTGTGCCAGAACGCATCATCCAACTAATTTTTTTCATAAAAATAGTTTAAAGAAAATCACCACGAGAGAAAACTTATCTTTTGACTTTTAAAGAAAAAAGTTACTTTAATATTTACTAACTGAATAAAATTGGCAAAACCAGTACTTACTGATTACTTGTACTGTTTTGATTGTACTTACTGTTTTGATTGTAGTTACTGTTTTGATTGTACTTACGGTTTTGATTGTACTTACTGTTTTGATTGTACTTACTGTTTTGATTGTACTTACGGTTTTGATTGTAATTACTGTTTTGATTGTACTTACTGTTTTGATTGTAATTACTGTTTTGATTGTACTTACTGTTTTGATTGTACTTACTGTTTTGATTGTACTTACGGTTTTGATTGTAATTACTGTTTTGATTGTAATTACTGTTTTGATTGTACTTACTGTTTTGATTGTACTAACTGTTTGGTTTGTACTTACTTTTTGATTTAACTTACTGTTTGATTGTACTTAGTGTTTTGATAGTACTTACTGTTTTCCTTGTACTTACTGTTTTGATTGTAGTTACTGTCTTGATTGTACTTACTGTTTTGCTTGTAATTACTGTTTTGATTGTACTTACTGTTTTGATAGTACTTACTATTTTGATTGTACTTACTGTTTTGATTGTAATTACGGTTTTGATTGTACTGACTGTTTTGATTGTAGTTACTGTTTTGATTGTAATTACTGTTTTGATTGTAATTACTGTTTTGATTGTACTTACTGTTTGGTTTGTACTTACTGTTTTTATTGCACTTACTGTTTTTATTGTACTTACTGTTTTGATTGTACTTACTGTTTGGTTTGTACTTACTGTTTTGATAGTACTTACTGTTTTGAATGTACTTACTATTTGGTTTGTACTTACTGTTTTGATTGTACCTACTGTTTTAATTGTACTTACTGTTTTTCCCTGGGCCCGATCAGTGAATTGTTCAGGTTGTTTAAAATGCTATTTTTATTAGTGTATGTATCAAAGCTAATACACTAACAAAATTAACCCTAAATATCTCGGTTTGCTAATTTGAAATGTAAATACATTGGGTAGGCATACTGAGCTTTGAGTAAAAGCATTGAAAGTTTCACTGAGACCTGGAACAACCAGTAGTGAAGTTGTGAACTAATTCCAGCAAAAATTAGCTAGAATTTTATTATATATATATATATATATATATATATATATATATATATATATATATATATTCGAGTACATGTTCTAACTTTCCCAACATTACAAATTTTCCTTTGTTTTTGACGCGTTCGGAATGACTCTATTTTCAGAACTTAAACTAATACTCTATTTCGGAGTCATTCCGAAATGCAAAAATATTGTAATGTTAGGAAAGGCAGAAAAAAAATAAAAAATATATATATATATATATATGCTGATACGTATTCCTCACGGATGGAAAAATATGATGAATAGTTACTATCTGGAGTACATCTGTTCATTCTGTAGTCCATAAATTCGTAGTTCCGACGTTTCGTTAGAATCTCATCCAGCATTGACGAGGTAAACCCAACAACAGTAGAAGAGCGAGAACTGTTGTGGACGAATTTATGGACTACAGAATGAACGGATGTACTCCAGATAGCAACTATTCATCATATATATATATATATATATATATATATATATATATAGGGGATTTTAGGGGTAAATACACCCTATTCATATTGAGACAAACTTTAAACTTGTGTATCATAATTTTGTTTTTTAATACAAATTAAATTTAATATAATTTAAGTTTTTTATAACATTTTTTCCTTCTAACCTATATCTTTTGTAAATGCTTTTTCATTTTGATTTTTTTGACCAACCCTATTTTCAATATATATGTTTAACGCATCTTGAGAGTTTACTCTACTTACTGCGACATAAAGTTGACCATATGTAAAAACAGGTTTGGTCGATTGCAGTCCTGCTATTAAGAATGTTTGACCCTGTGCCTTATTAATAGTATGTAAGAAAATGCAAGTCTTAAAAAAAACTGGTTTATTTTCATTTTAAATGGCATGTTAAGATCTGTTTATATTAATTAATTTTTTGGTAAAAATATGATGTTTTCCTTTCCAGAACCAGTGATTATTTCTAATTTAATACACTTGTCAAACATATGTAATGTAATAAGACGTACTCCATTAACTAAACCTCATCCCAAGTTTATATTTCTAATTGACCTTTAGTAATGTTTAAATATTTTTACAGCTGTTTCTTGACTGTACATAGCTGAAATATTTGAAAATCATACTCAGCTGTTTTTCATTGCACTGTATTTCTTATAGAGATTTTGGGTATTTCAAATTCCTCAAACCCCTATAAATGTTGTAAATTGAGAAAAAACGTATTTCCTTCATGTCAGTACCTACAATTTGAGCACTCTACCAGCTCTGTGTGACCTTCCAAGCTCCCACAATTTTTCTCTCAAAATTCAACTCATGAAATTATATATATGAATTCCTAACAAAAGTGAAGTTGATCAAGTGAGAAGGTTCAATAATTTTATTATTTTCTTATTTATTGAGAAATAAACTTAAAATCATTACGCAACGTAAGGAGATAGTACAGGTAAAGCTGCCTACATAAGTTAAATATCAACATTAAAAATTATATAATAAGAAATAATTTCGCATTTTTTTAGTGTATCTGAAGTTATTTAGTGAAATAATATTTTTTAGAAGAAATATTAGTTTTCAAAAACATAAATCATTCTAATAGACCTGACTGCCACCACAACAATATCTCGCGGTTACACTTTCTTACTACCAAAGTAGTTTCCAAGCATTAGCTAGTGACAAAATTTAGATAAACTAGAAGACATTTTCAAGTTTAAGTTGAGTTTATATAGATGAACGACGCCAAGATGACAGCAAGATGAGCAAAACCCAGATTTGTTGTGTTTAAGGCTAATAACGCAATAAATCCTTTACCAAGTGTGGGTAAAGTGGAAAAGATGGTGGATTCTTAGGTAGGATTGAGGTCAAAGATATTAAACTCCCTTGATCTGGGACATTAGAGAGACATTATGGCTCACATCTGCACCCCTGATGCAGATCTACGAAGCGCAGGAGATCCTTGTACCTGGAAGTAGGAAAGTACAAGACAAGCTTGTTATCTAACTACACCCAAGAATCATGTTGGACTCCATTAAATCAAAAGGAGACGGTTTATACTGGTTATATGAACATCTTAACATCAATTTTGCAGGTGTATGTAAATATTTTTTTACAGATTTATCTAAATAAATAACAAATTATCAATGTTAATTATGTAAAATAATGTACAAACAATAATGTCAACAGTTTTAAATGCAACATATATTGAAATAAATTATGTGGGGATTTCAACATAGAACGTAATTAAATAGAACGTTATTTTTAATTAAATTTTATAATGTTAACATTGTAAATGTCTAATGTTACATTGTTAAAGGTATAATGTTATATTGGTAACGGAATAATGTTACATTGGTAAGTCTATAATGTCTTACTGGTAAAGATATAATGTTATATTGGTAAAGGTAAAATGTTATATTCGTAAAGAAATAATGTTATATCGCTAAATGTCAAAGTTACATTGGTAAAGCTATAATGTTATATTGGTAAAGGTATAAGGTCATATTGGTAAAGGTATAACGTTGCATTGGTAAGGTATAACCTTAAATTGGTAGAGATATAATTTTATATTGGTAAAGGTATAATGTTATGTTGGTAAAGATATAATGTTATATTGGTAAAGGTATAATGTTATGTTGATAAAGATATAATGTTATATTGGTAAAGGCATAATGTTACATTGGTAAAGATATAATGTAACATTCGTAAAGGTATATTGTTATATTGGTAACGGTATAATATTACACTGGCAAATCCATAATGCTACACTGGTAAAGATATACTGTTATAATGGTAAGAGTATAATGTTACATTGGTAAAGGTATAAAATTGCAATGGTAAAGGTATAATGTTACATTGGTGAAGGTATAAAGAAACATTGGTAAAGGTATATTATTATGTTGGTAAAGGTTTAATATTAAATTGGTAAAGGTGTAATGTTATATTGGTAAAGGTATATTGATATATTGGTAAGTGTATATTGTTATATTGGTAAAGGTATAACGTTATATTGGTAAAGATATAACGTTATAGTAGTAAAGATATAATGTAATATTGGCGAAGGTATAATGCTACACTGGTAAAGATATAATGTTACATTGGTAAAAGGTATAACGTTTTATTGGTAAAGTTATAATGTTATATTAGTAAAGATATAATGTAATATTGGCGAAGGTATAATGCTATACTGGTAAAGATATAATGTTACATTGGTAAAGGTATAACGTTTTATTGGTAAAGTTATAATGTTATATTAGTAAAGGTATAATGTTACATTGGTAAAGGTATAATGTTATATTGGTAAAGGCATGAGGTTACATTGGTAAAGAAATAATGTTATATTTTTAAAGGTATAATGTTACATTGGTAAATGTAAAATGTTATATTGATAAAGGTATAAAATTGTATTGGTAAAGATAAATTGTTATATTGGTAAACGTATAATGTTCTATATTGGTAAAGGAATAATGTTGTATATGGTAAAGGTATAATGTATTATTGGTAAAGGTGTAATGTTATATTGTTACCTTTCTGAAAAGAAATGTTCACATTTCATAGCCTTTACTTTATTACTAAAAATCGTTTAATAAAAGTATTTCAAATAAGTACAGGTACAGTCAGTGGCAAAATGTTTAACATTAATCATCATTAGTTACAGTTTATTATAATACCCTTGAGATGGTATTAATGCACTTTAATATTTCACTTGGTTTTTCTTTCCTTCGACTGTGTCTAAGATTTATATTTATAGTGTAAAAGACACGAAATTAGGAGAAAGTTTTAGAATTTTGTAAAACTGTAAAAGGTAAATAGGCGTAATTTAAATAAATGTAACCTCCATACCACAAATGACTTTTTATTTTATTTAAAAAAAAGAGTTATCTGTGGTATAGAGAATTTGAAATAATCTTCTCCACACATATCTTTCAAAATTCAGTTGATAGACGCGGTGAACCGATGTTGAAATTAACACTATCATAAGATTTCCATACCATTTCACGTATTAAATATTCCTCAGTTATGACTAAATAAAAAATGTGTTTAAACGTTTAGATTAAAAGTATCCCTTTTTGTAAATTTTTATTCTAAAAAATTCTTTTATCTAGTTACGTATTTAGGTTGAACACTAGTTTAATTTTAGTTATTACCTACAACATATGCTCTTAACTATTATTATATGCCAGCCATTAGCAACTAAACGATAAATAAACCCAATCCAATTGTTTAGTTTAAATAAAATCCATCTATAATATTATAAGATCAATAAAAACAAGTTGTAAAAATATCTGTATACAAATTTTCAATTACTTAAAAAGGAAGAAAAAAATAATTTTTTTTTACATATTTAAAGGCACAGATCCGTTAGCAAATCGTGTGCAAAATATTAATTATAACATTACACTGTAACATACATTGTACAACAATACAATTATAACATTGCACTCTGTAAAAATCTCTTTTATTATTGTCAGTACATTTGTTTATGTAAAGCACGTGGTTATAAACACACAATATATCGACAGCCACTAAGCGCGCACTGTTCTTACAATAGACGAGTTTCATTGCAAATTGAATTCGAAAGAAAGAAACCCGCAGTAAAAAGCGCTCAACAAACGTTTCCATGCGACAAAATATTTCCAATATTTTACAAGCAATGATCGTAAAGAACGTTAGGAAATGCTGTTTGAAGCAAAACAAAAGGGAACACTACAATATGTCCGCATAAAAAAGCGTTCGGATTGTCTCTTTGCGATTGAAAATTTTAAACCTGACAATTTCCATTCATGTTCAGATTTCATAGAAAATGTACATTTGATCCGAAAGAGTATTTCTGTTTGAAACTTATGTCCGATCCCCTTTAAGGTACAGTGCGCATGCGCCGTATATAAATTTAACTACCAAGATTGACTAATAAATAAGTGTTAATAATACATTTTTAGCTCTAGAACTAGGAACATTAACTAGTTAGCGAATTACAGTGTTAATAATATTTAAATAGATCAATAATAAAAACTTCAAGAATATCCCTTAAAAATACACTTGTTGAGTTTTCACCCTAAAGTACAACTTAAAGTAACTTGATTGATTTGGGGCAATTTTACAACCGAGTTGATGTCCCCTCCCCTGTTGTTGGTATTCTTGTCACCCCCCCCCTCCTTAACGAAATTCCGGGTGCGTCGCTGTAACAGAGAATGTAATATTATATTAGTTAATGCAAACAGGAGGGAGGTTTTAGAATTGAAACCAGAATTCTTCGAGACTTAAAGAATACTTTGTAGTTAGAGGAACTTATTTATTTGTTTATTTTACTGTGAAGGAAATAGAAATAAACAGTTTGAAGCGATCTTAACGACTCAGGTTGCCATGAAGCATTTAATAAAATGAGCATCAAACAGATCCAAAAATATGGTGGAGAGCATAACATGCACGTTGAAGAGCTGAGGGATAGGGAAAATGGTTTTATTACACCCAGAGCATCAGACAAATGATTAGACAGCTAGATAGTAAAGTGCTTCACAAGATACAGAAGTAAACGAGCTATAAAACCTAGAGAGGGAAGATATCTGCTGAAAAAAAATTGTAATTATTAATACACTCATCTTCATTTCTCTTAGGAATATTTCTATATGTTTGAGTTCATCTTTTTGCCATTCCTAACATTTCCATATTCTCCTCTTCTTCTGCCAAATCCACCTTGATTAAATTCATCACCCTTTCATGAAAGATCTTGACGAGTAGATTCTTTTTTTTTACAATTATTATTCCACTGCAAAAGTTCTAGTTTCTTGTATAACTTTTCATGTTTTCGTGTAATCTCTTTCTTTATTTTATAGGCCTATTTGATAAACTCTAGGATACCATTTGCAGTTACTAACAATGACAATTAATTTAACATGAGATTTAAATCTAGAATATTCTTGATTTTATTTTTCAAGAAGTACGATTGAAGTTTTGAAAATGGAGTCAATCCGAAACGCGTAAACAGATGATAATATGGATTAGTTAGGAATGGCAGAAAAATGTACTCAAACATATATAAATCAATTGTATATTTGTTTGTACAATAGACTATTATCTCCAGATAAATTAAAATTTGTTGCCAATATTAAAGTTTTTACTTTTACGCTACTTATAATTGCTAGTAAAAGTGAGTTTACTGTGAAAGGGCGACAGCTCTTTTTCCCAGATAGAGAGTAGGTTACGTGACTGTAGAAGTCATGTCGCAACATATCCTCTAAACCCTGTGCGGTCTTATATCCTACATAGAGTTACAATTATGTTCTATTCTCTGAAAGCTATATTAGTTGTACTTCACGATAGACTTAAAACTAAAAAAATGGTAAGCGGGATAGAATTCAGTCACTTTAGAAAAACTAACGTCAAATTTGGATAATTTATTAAACTTCCACATCTAAACACCACTTCACAACATTCCATTATTTTACCGATGTATAAAAGGAACAGGTTGTATCTGGCTAAGTCATAATTCTTGTTTGAAATTGAGCTGTTTTGAAAATATGTTGATCTACTGCAGGAACTTTTAAAATTTATTTACAGTTTAGTAAAAAAAAATTCAATTTACTCTTCAACACTCTGCTTGAAAATGATCTACCACTAACAAGGGAAATTCCCTATCGACTTTCGTTGTCATAAAAATTGGTTTTTCTACATTCGGATCCTCCTTGGATAGAATTTGTATCTCCTGAATACCCTTATTAACAAGGTTCACAGTTGTGTTTCATTATTTTTAGGATTAAAAAATATTCTCAGTCGATGATACTGACTGAAAATTATATGATGTTATGGTTATTTGATTTTAATCTCTAATCCTCTGCTCTTTTACATTGCACATGACGATAAAAGTTCTTTTCAGGTTGCGTTTTACGTTTAATCGAGCACACGAATAATCCACTAAAAGTTTAACCTCACCTCTGATCTCTGATGCTATTCCCACTAAACAGATTCAAAGCACTGAAGTTGCTGTAGGGTAATGAGTGCGAGCTACAGCACATGAAACATCATCTAATTGCACAACTAACAGTGGATAAATTGCACACAATGATCCCCTAAAGGCGCGTTACAGAAAGGGTAAAACGAAAGTTTACAAACCCGAACAATAAACAGTTTGCAAAACCCAATTTGTTTTGAGTTTAGTCGACCAGTGCGCAGACTATAAAATAAACTTTTAATTTAGGGATCTGGAACGGTTTAACGGTTAGAACAAGTAACTCACGCCAACCAACAAAGCATCCCATTTAGCGGTAGGGGGGGGGACAAGCAAAGGGTTTCGAGTCTCACATGTTTAAAGTAAACATTTAAATAAATAAATAATATATGGTAACTCTATATATCGTACTTTTACAGAAAACGTAACAGTTTATAAAATAAAATCCCACTCGTGTAATTGTTTCAGATGTGTAAGCTATTACTTTATTTACAAATCAATTTTATAATTTTACGAAATCGATTAGAACAAACCTTAACCTTAAAAAAGTCTGTAATAATTCAAATTCCCTTAGTTTAAATTTTAAATTCCAATACAAAAAGGATACAACTAATGTAATACGTATAATAGCCTTATTTATTCAATCCCTACTATTACGGATCCTTTTATATTATCAAAATTTAACCTTAGTTTCTCTAAAGCGACTGAATTAAACCCCCTTGTTTAATCAACTCTATTTACTCACACTCTCCTGTGCAAATTTTCAATCTTTAATAAAATACTTTTTTAATACACATTCAAGTTCAAATACATATTTTGAAACCTGTATTCATTGACACTTGATGTTAATACAGTTTTTTTCAAATATAAATTCATTAAATAAATTTTAAAAAGTTAAGTAGTTCAAATCGGATTCGAACTGAATGACTTCATGTTTGGAATGCAGCACTTTGCCACTGAACCAACTTTCCTACAGCTGTAAATGTATTTCACAAAGATCTATATCAATTTTTGAAATCAATATATATGTATAGATGGACTGGTTATCAATTGGTTATCGTCGAAGTCTCCACTGTACAACTTTAAATAGTTGCCATGGTTACCACACAATATCGTAAATAATGCTCTTGTTTTAAAAACGAACGAAAACAAACAAACTGGATTAACGGTATCGAACATTGCTTCACAAACGGACAATGCGAATAAATAGTAGCAAACAAAATTAAAGTCCAACACCATATATAAAGAAAATGGAAAATTGCAAGGAAATTCGCTTTCTATTTTTCTCCTTAAAATTGTTATTCTGAGATATGAATACAAATATTTATATTAATTGTAACTATAAAATAAAAAGAAACTAAAATAAAAATTTTCATTGTTGACATCAGTAGGAATTAACTTTAAAAAAATTATATTACTTGTTTATAATGTAAATATAAATTGCAGTATGTGTACATTGTTTAATAATTTTTATAAATCTGAATAAATATATCCTAATAAATTGATTAAATATGAACAGTGGTTCCAGTCAGTCAAAGGTTAAAATATTGTATAACTATTTACAGAGATGCCATATTAGGAGGTGATATAATTTTGCTCTGACATACATTCTAACTCACTACGAACGTACGTTTAAGAAATTAACCTATGAGTAATACAAACACCTGTTGTTTAAACTCATTACTTTATCACACAAATATTTACTCAAATATACAATATTTTTTCATATATATATATATATATATATATATATATATATATATATATATATATATATATATATATAGGCAAATAAATTTGAAAACAGTTGTTAGCACTAACCGCCATGTTTTATATTCGGAAATATTCGGACTATACTCGTTTATTTCCGGATTCACACTATACACTTAGTATGGAGTACTACTTGATGACGTCACGTTTTGCCAAATCATTCCCATGTAGTTTTTACATGCTCCTCCATAAAACTCATTTCACTCCCAAAAATAAAAATGTCGGACATTAAAAATTAAAGTTTAGCATCTAAAGTAAGTACCCTACTTGTTTCAAGTAAGTAAGCACTAACCCACATAAGTAAACAAGTGTTTCTAAGAAATAATCTGCTTCAATAAAGAAACAATATAGTAAGCGTTTGTAAATGAGAATTCGTCAGTTTGAAATAATGAACTTAAGTGATCACACCAACAAAACCATTTCTCTAATACTGTTCAGCTGATCTACAGTTTGATATGGTTTTATAAGGCTTCTAAACAGTTTCGGAATCCTTTCATGAGCTACCTATGTACATTATGGAAGATCTAACATGAATAGATGGCCAGATAAATATAGTTTGTTTAAAAAAGAGTTATAAAAGCTCCATCAACCGAAAAAAACCTGAAGGTAATTCAAAGACCAGAAGGGTCTATAGGAATAATGCTAGCTCGCATTTCAAACAATACGTAAATACAGGGAAAACTAGAGCACATTTTAAAAACGGAAATTTCCTTAATACAAAATATGTATTGCAATTAAAATGAATACGCCTTCTTTAATAACCGTAACCACACACAGTTAATTGTTTCACCTTGCCACGAGGTTTGCTGCATACAGTCCTTTGCAAGCCACATTACATGACCAATGTGCAAGGCACAAGGCTGTATGTTACTTAATCAACGGTGAATCCAAGTCATTGAACTCCAATACGGAGGCAAGCACACCCGTTAATCGCCCGCCAACACTCAAACTTGCAATTTCCACATCCGGTGAAACAGGAAACGACGGACTTTGCAAGCATATATTCTATTTGCATATTATTTATTTATTCTATTTTAATTGTAAACATTATTATCTGTGCATGCAACACCTTTAGTATACTTGGCAGTGCTACTGATTCTCTAGGAAAATACAAACTTCATTGCTTGTAAAGGTAAACTGTTGGAACATTAACCTAAATTTCATTGCTTGTAAAGGCAAACTGTTGTAGCATTAACCAAAATTTAATTGCTTGTAAAGGCAAACTGTTGTAGCATTAACCAAAATTTAATTGCTTGTAAAGGCAAACTGTTGAAACATTAACCTAAACGTCATTGCTTGTAAAGACAAACTGTTGAAACATTAACCTAAACGTCATTGCTTGTAAAGACAAACTGTTGAAACATTAACCTAAACTTCACTGCTTGTAAAGGCAAACTGTTGAAAGATTAACTTAAACGTAATTGCTTGTAAAGACAAACTGTTGAAACATTAACCTAAACGTCATTGCTTGTAAAGGCAAACTTCTGTAACATTAACCTAAACTTCATTGCTTGTAAAGACCAACTGTTGAAACATTAACCTAAACCTCATTGCTTGTAAAGGCAAACTGTTGATACATTAACCTATACTTCATTGCTTGTAAAGACCAACTGTTGAAACATTAAGCTAAACCTCATTGCTTGTAATTTCTAAACAAAATTATAACGTCTGATTTAACAAAAACATTAAAACAATTAAAACGTACTTGAAAAACACCGAAAAATGTTTAATCACATGCAATATTTTGAAGATTGAATAATTTTTTATTAAGCGAGTTATCACTACAAGAAAAAAAAAATTTTTTTTTGACGAATAAAAAGAAAGAATAGTTACAAAATTTTAAAAATGGAATCAAAGTCTCATCGTTTGTATATGAATCATCATTATAGTTTCATAAAACAAATACCTTATTTCACTAATGAAATAACATAAGACACTTAAAAAGTCATTTTTTAAAACACGCATGAGTTGAAATGGTACAGTATGAAAAAAAATACAATATGAAGTTTACAAATATACCATAGTAGTACTTGTTAATTCAGACTATTTCGTTTTTCATATTTTTAAATACTTTAAAAACAGAAAATAGATATTTTGAATTTCGCAAACCAGAAATAATGTTTAAACTTACAAAATTATCTTTATACAAATCTATCCTCTCTTAAAACTTACTCCAGAATGTTATAAATAATTTTTCAGACATTGTCGCTGTTATATTACATTTCTATATAACTATATTAAAATACAGTATCAAAGTATCCGCTTATAACAGGTTTCGTTACAATAAAAAAAACACAATTTTTGCTAAGTAACCTAACCCATAATCACACTGAACGAGTGAGTTTCATTTTCCTCTATCTTACAATAACCTAAATATGTTTAGACGCCATGACTAGCTTACATTGTTAAAACTTAATTCTTTTATAACCAAACCTCACCAGATATTTTGTGGCTATACCGTAATACAGCTGAGTAACAATGTAGTATAATGCAGCAGTGTTTTATGAAGTAACTTACAAATTCAAGTGTGTTGGTAAATGGATGTTATAGGATTACATTTTACCCAACAATTATAGTTTGTGACATTCAAAATAACGTTGTAAGTAAATATGTATGAAATTCTGAATTTATGAAATAATTTTCATGTATTACTGATTATAGATTTGCATATACATTTTATCGTTACATAGTAATGTTAATGGTCTTCACTAGAAGCTGACATCGTTACTTCCATCGCTACTACCAAAGCAAATCGTTACTAAGTCAGCAAACCGATTGGTGCATGCGTTTACGCTCTCTGTAAGCAATCACGCTAAGCACACAAAGCGATAAATCCGCAGCTTTTACCATCTCGGCCAAATATAAATGCAAACTATTACTTAGTGAAATTTACGGCTTTTTGGGAAGACATTTCGGACATTTTGTTCTCAGGACAAATCGTCTTCATGTAAT
>JBAIZL010000005.1:100804623-100867123 GCA_036971475.1 Prosapia bicincta | reverse complement strand
TTTGATAGGGGGTAGGCCTATACAGGACTGAATAGTGCAGCCTATTAATGAAACATGGTCGTCGCTGTAGGATCTATTAGTCAAGACAGCTTTATAAAGACATCTGTTTGATAGGGGGTAGGCCTATACAGGACTGAATAGTGCAGCCTATTAATGAAACATGGTCATCGCTGTAGGATCTATTAGTCAAGACAGCTTTATAAAGATATCTGTTTGATAGGGGGTAGGCCTATACAGGGCTGAATAGTGCAGCCTATTAATGAAACATGGTCATCGCTGTAGGATTTATTAGTCAAGACAGCTTTATAAAGATATCTGTTTGATAGGGGGTAGGCCTATACAGGGCTGAATAGTGCAGCCTATTAATGAAACATGGTCATCGCTGTAGGATCTATTAGTCAAGACAGCTTTATAAAGATATCTGTTTGATAGGGGGTAGGCCTATACAGGGCTGAATAGTGCAGCCTATTAATGAAACATGGTCATCGCTGTAGGATCTATTAGTCAAGACAGCTTTATAAAGATATCTGTTTGATAGGGGGTAGGCCTATACAGGGCTGAATAGTGCAGCCTATTAATGAAACATGGTCATCGCTGTAGGATCTATTAGTCAAGACAGCTTTATAAAGACATCTGTTTGATAGGGGGTAGGCCTATACAGGGCTGAATAGTGCAGCCTATTAATGAAACATGGTCATCGCTGTAGGATCTATTAGCCAAGACAGCTTTATAAAGATATCTGTTTGATAGGGGGTAGGCCTATACAGGGCTGAATAGTGCAGCCTATTAATGAAACATGGTCATCGCTGTAGGATCTATTAGTCAAGACAGCTTTATAAAGATATCTGTTTGATAGGGGGTAGGCCTATACAGGGCTGAATAGTGCAGCCTATTAATGAAACATGGTCATCGCTGTAGGATCTATTAGCCAAGACAGCTTTATAAAGATATCTGTTTGATAGGGGGTAGGCCTATACAGGGCTGAATAGTGCAGCCTATTAATGAAACATGGTCATCGCTGTAGGATCTATTAGTCAAGACAGCTTTATAAAGACATCTGTTTGATAGGGGGTAGGCCTATACAGGGCTGAATAGTGCAGCCTATTAATGAAACATGGTCATCGCTGTAGGATCTATTAGCCAAGACAGCTTTATAAAGATATCTGTTTGATAGGGGGTAGGCCTATACAGGGCTGAATAGTGCAGCCTATTAATGAAACATGGTCATCGCTGTAGGATCTATTAGTCAAGACAGCTTTATAAAGACATCTGTTTGATAGGGGGTAGGCCTATACAGGGCTGAATAGTGCAGCCTATTAATGAAACATGGTCGTCGCTGTAGGATCTATTAGTCAAGACAGCTTTATAAAGATATCTGTTTGATAGGGGGTAGGTCTATACAGGACTGAATAGTGCAGCCTATTAATGAAACATGGTCATCGCTGTAGGATCTATTAGTCAAGACAGCTTTATAAAGATATCTGTTTGATAGGGGGTAGGCCTATACAGGACTGAATAGTGGAGCCTATTAATGAAACATGGTCGTCGCTGTAGGATCTATTAGTCCTTGACATTTTTAACAATACTTTACATTAACAAATACAGTAGAGAATAAGAGAATTATACATCTGCAAGCTGACGTCACTAAAATCTCCTTCGTTCTTAACAAGAACACCTATTGTACATTACTTTCAATTCAATTGGGACATATCAGTTGCCTTGAATATAATGAAAAAATCTTATTATTTATTTCCAACAATCAATAAGGATAAGCCAGTTTCCAGATGGAAATTTAACCTTTTATAATCAGCAGCACATATAGGTTATATCTGATTTACTTTTACATGAATACATTATAATTTCGTGTTTTAATAATAATTTATGTTTTTGGATATATTGGACGGTAGCAGAGCGTTCCGTTAAGTCTATGATCCCTCCCTTAATGATAGTTGTGAGAATCGTAGTAGGTTACTGAGGCTGTGAATGTTGGTAGAAGGATCAGTTTGTAAATAATTTAGAAAGCTTAACAAATATCGTTACATAGATTAAGATAAATGTCAGCATCTGTGGTCAATAGAGTAATCAATAAAGCGTAACATTTTTACTCTTTACTCGGGGTTTTGTAAATGTTCCTTAACGTTTTATTTATACTGTTAATTTCATCAAATTTCTCACCGGATACCCCAGAAACTTCCATATGAAGTCATTAAAATACACAAGTGGAAAACAGTTGAATTGAATTTACTAAAAAAACGCCATTATAAATGCTTTATTCGCACGTTCAGATGAACAATTACGCATAAAGAAGATAAACCATCATAAGAGACAAGGTATGTGGAAGACGCAATACGCAATCAGCTGTTAGTACGAAGGTAGTTGAACTATAAGTAGGTCAAGGTGCGGTGGGGAGGGGGGTGACTCCGTGAACTGGTTCAGCTATGTCTACAACAAGAAAAGAAGTCTGTTAGAATGAAACGCAAAACACAACGCTGGAAATAATGACTACAGAAATATGTTTGCTATCCCGTCCATTTTGAAAAATGTAGTAGACAAAATACCGATTTTATGATTTAAATCTGTTATGTCCATAGAGTAAACGGAGAGTATATGTGTTGTGTCTACGTATTTTCTCCAGATGTACGAGAATAACTCAATTTTGAGTAAAACTCGGCTAAAGATTGAGCAATCTATCATTTCTTCAATACAATGTACCACGTTTTTCAAAAATCATATATAATTTCGTACAAACGTTATCGTCTCTGAAATCTGTTTTTATAGTTTTATATTTAGTAATTCTGATGTCTTCATCATCAGGCGCCTATTAGACGTCCTAACCCATTCAAACATTTAGGCTGGCTATCAAATATTTAAACTTGTTCATAGATATTGTTTTAGGCTGATATTAAAAAGATATTTACTTAGTTAATAATTACATCATTTTAAAATTTTTCATATTTTAAAATTTAATTTACAAATGAAGACAAGATTTTACAAATGTGCTTCTTAAAATATATTTATTTTTAGAAACGCATATAAAACTACATATGTAATTTTACGTGTAAATATATATTTATATATATATATATATATATTTGTATATTGTGTATATATTGCTGCTACATTATCGTCCAGTTTGAACCTAACCTATACAGTGCCAATCTAGTGTGCATTGTTCAGAATGCAGCAGACTGTGAATATTGCAATGTAAATACGAGTACCCTGGCATTGTTCATGAAAGCTGGGGTAACTTAGAACAAAAAAGAGAACTTTGAAGTACCAAATTTCGTTTATACGTAATTCTCACTTAAGGGCCTTGTTATTATATATTGTCATACATTAAAGTCTAACATATTAATGCAGCGCTGAAATTTATATTTGTTGTACAGAGAGAGAGAGAAAGAGAAAGAGAGAGAGAGAGGGTGGGGGAAAGAGAGAATTTAGTAGTTGATGAATTTTGAACGAAAGTAAAAGGCAAATTTAGAAAGTAGTAGATGATAATGTTACCTAATAATGGAATATAGCCCCACATAATGGAGTTAAGACGAAAGTATCCATAATGAGATTGAAAAGCGAGAACTTTGGAATAAGAGATTTTAGTTGAAGAAATAAGTGCTAAAATTTAACCTTTTCAAGTTCTAAACCTAAATAATAAAATAAATAGCTAACACCAATAGAATAAGAAATTGATACTTTGGTTTGGGTATGAAATGAAAAAAAAATGATATGCCTATGGAATTGTATACTTTTTTAATGAAATATAAAATGAAATACCTTCAAAATCATAGCAGAGGGCTATAAATAAATTACGTAACTATATTTAAATATATATATTTAGTATATGTGTACATAACGTGCCTTGGATGTTTTATACTTAATGGAATATTTGATTAAACTACTTCCAAAAGACCGTAAAATGAATATTTTAAAAATAATAATTTTACGTAAAATTATTATTTGATAAATTTATTGTAAACTTACAGTCGTTGTAATGCAAAATTCACAAATGTTGCATGGAATGATACCATTTCGCTTAAATTCATTGAATATTTGATGCTTCGGAATGTATAGGAAATTGCGTTTGAAAATTATTTAAATACAAAGAGCAAATCAGGAGTTGTATAAAATCAAACTGTATGTTACGATAACTTATAAAATACTAAATGTTTTCGAAATATTTTAAAGAATCTACTTCATAAAGAAAAGGACCTTGTAGGCCTACGCCTTAAAAACGCTTACAGTATCTAAAGGTAGCAAATTTCAATCCAGTAGAAAAACAAAACGAAAAAAGTGGAACTATTTAAAGAGTGTTTAAAAGAAAAACGTAAAAATATGTAATGAGTGTAGGAAGTCATGTACGACGAAGCAAGACTTAAATATTTAGCGAATACTCTCGTATTACAGAATATTGGTGGCTAATGAACAAATAGCAGGTTAATTTTAAACGCGTCTTTTGTTATTTACGTAATAAATATGGCATTGGTGGTAGCTATTTGATCAAGTTACCAGTTCTAAATTTGGCAACGTTTAAAAGTATTTAAAACATTTGATTTCTAATGTAACTACACGCAAGTCTTAAATTAAAAAATATGTTAGATGTGCGTTGTGTGTCAGTACAGACGCTGCTGGCACGTTGCAAACAGCCAAATCATGATTTATTAAATCCTAAAACAAACAAAAGGAAAATAAATTCAGATAAATGGGTATTGTGTAATAAACTAACGATGATGGAAGTGCAGAAATGGCATCGTGGTACCATTTCCACATCCCGCCACCCTTACACCATTAATATCATTCAGCTTTCTTTCGTTAATTTGTAGGAAAAAAACTGTTTCCATTATGCCATCATACATCCATATTTAAACATCATTATTCAACATAAAGGAAAGAGAAAACATTGCGAAATGACGTTACTTAAATCGAGATGAAATTCCTTTCTTTACCATTGAGTATTTCACGAAATTCAAGTTTTCTGTAAGAAATAACAATTTCGTTTAATGTTTGTCCTTTGCTAATAATTATTAGGCTACATTGCGGAGGAAATAAACAAACACAGATCCTAAGGGCAGAATTTCGATATGAAGAGGATCACAGTTTAAAGAATAAGAGGAATCCTTGAATGGACAGCAATGACTGGGATGCAGTGAGAAGGGTTTTGGTGGTAAAGGGAGGATTACAGTTTAAAGAATAAGAGAAATCCTTGAATGGACAACAATGACCAGAACGCAGTGAGAGGGGTTTTGGTGGTAAAGGGAGGATCACAGTTTAAAGAATAAGAGAAATCCTTGAGTGGATAGCAATGACTGGGATGCAGTGAGAAGGGTTTTGGTGGTAAAGGGAGGATCACAGTTTAAAGAATAAGAGAAATCCTTGAGTGGATAGCAATGACTGGGACGCAGTGAGAAGGGTTTTGGTGGTAAAGGGAGGATCACAGTTTAAAGAATAAGAGAAATCCTTGAATGGATAGCAATGACTGGGACGCAGTGAGAAGGGTTTTGGTGGTAAATGGAGGATCACAGTTTAAAGAATAAGAGAAATCCCTGAATGGACAACAATTGCTGGGACGCAGTGAGAAGGGTTTTGGTGGTAAATGGAGGATCACAGTTTAAAGAATAAGAGAAATCCCTGAATGGACAACAATTGCTGGGACGCAGTGAGAAGGGTTTTGGTGGTAAAGGAAAGATCATAAGGTTTCTAAATTTTTTTTAATAATAAAAAAATTACTTTAAAACAAATCGCTTTGTAACAATTGTCATAATAATCTCAAACTATATCAAGGGGTTGCGAATACTGTGAAAGTTCCCTATAAAACTAAATGACAATAACTTTAAAGCTAATAATAAATACGCGTATACGATTTTCGTAAAATAGTTCTATGCGCATAACTTCATTTGGCTGAATATTTGCAAAATAAAACTTACGACGAGCGTATAAATGGAGTGGCGACGGTTTATATCAATGATAAAATCGCTACAACACAGTATGAAGTTCCTAACAAGCTTTACTCTCCCCTAACAAACGAAATAGACTGAATACGGCTTTGTAGAGTTGTAGTTTATGGAAATTAACATTTAAAGTTTGATTTAAGAACTAAATATTTTTGAAAACCAATAGACAGCTTTCCTTAGTAAATATCCATGTACACGCATTTAAATTTAATGTTCTATGTGGTCTTTAAATTTGCAATATTTCAATTAGGAACAAATTTAATTTGATTACTTCGTCAACTTGTGTCTATAATTTTACACGAGTTGTGTTAAAATGTAGCAAATAGGAATTTAATTTTATAATTTGTCTTCATACATGAGCTTGCTATGAGTATCTACAAAATACTAAATACTCTCACCCAGACATTATTTCTATCTGCATTACTGGCAACAAATATAATAAAATACTAAGAATAATGTAGAAATTGTAACTGGCAGTAACAATACCTCTTTTAACTAGCAGACACCATATATTCCTTAACTAAGAGATGTTACAGTGTTCATTTATAAATTAGTAATAAATATGTTCTCTCGACATTAGAGCTTCATAAACTGAAATATAAATAGGGATTGTTTCAAAGGATAAGTAGCTCCAAAACGTCAATTTTACGTTTTATAAGATCCAAAATGTGTAAATATTTCTTGTCGACAGTATAGCAGAAACATCAGGAATAACTAGGATGTTTACGTAGCAAGAAGAAATCCACACATCCAGACACCTGTTGACAGTATAACAGAAACACCAGGAATAACTAGGATGTGTAAATAGCAAGAAGAGATCCACACATCCAGACACCTGTCAACAGTATAGCAGAAACATCAGGAATAACTAGGATGTTTACATAGCAAGAAGAGATCAACACATCCAGACACCTGTCAACAGTATAGCAGAAACATCAGGAATAACTAGGATGTCTACATAGCAAGAAGAAATCCACACATTCAGACACCTGTTGACAGTATAGCAGAAACATCAGGAATAACTAGGATGTCTACATAGCAAGAAGAAATCCACACATTCAGACACCTGTTGACAGTATAGCAGAAACACCAGGAATAACTAGGATGTGTAAATAGCAAGACGAGATCCACACATCAAGACACCTGTCAACAGTATAGCAGAAACATCAGGAATAACTAGGATGTCTACATAGCAAGAAGAGATCCACACATCAAGACACCTGTCGACAGTATAGCAGAAACATCAGGAATAACTAGGATGTGTAAATAGCAAGAAGAGATCCACACATCAAGACACCTGTCAACAGTATAGCAGAAACATCAGGAATAACTAGGATGTCTACATAGCAAGAAGAAATCCACACATTCAGACACCTGTTGACAGTATAGCAGAAACACCAGGAATAACTAGGATGTGTAAATAGCAAGAAGAGATCCACACATCAAGACACCTGTCAACAGTATAGCAGAAACATCAGGAATAACTAGGATGTGTAAATAGCAAGACGAGATCCACACATCAAGACACCTGTCAACAGTATAGCAGAAACATCAGGAATAACTAGGATGTGTAAATAGCAAGACGAGATCAACACATTCAGACACCTGTCGACAGTATAACAGAAACACCAGGAATAACTAGGATGTGTAAATAGCAAGAAGAGATCCACACATCAAGACACCTGTCGACAGTATAGCAGAAACATCAGGAATAACTAGGATGTGTAAATAGCAAGACGAGATCAACACATCCAGACACCTATCGACAGTATAGCAGAAACATCAGGAATAACTAGGATGTATAAACAGCAAGAAGAGATCAACACATCCAGACACCTATCGACAGTATAGCAGAAACATCAGGAATAAGTAGGATGTTTACATAGCAAGAAGAAATCCACACATCCAGACACCTGTCGACAGTATAGCAGAAATATCAGGAATAACTAGAATGTATAAACAGCAAGAGGAGATCAACACGTCCAGACACAGGCGCAATTTGGAAATGGTAAATGCGCCATTAAGATTTGCTCCTTACGACGAAATACCCAAACAGGAAAATATTTTATACATGAAGAACTTATTTTGAAATAAACTGATATACTTCGCTCTTTTGCAACAATAAATTCTGCCACTGTATCGTTTGTAGAGTGTGACGTCATTTAAGAATCCACACAAAAGTGTGTAACAATCTGAAATCAATGCATTTTGTGATAGTAATTATATCCAAATCGGTGAAACAACGTCTCATTCAAAATTAAATCCTCTTTGCTTTTATTTTTCATTGATTACGCAACTTTCTGGTCCCAGATAATACTTTTAGTCAGAGTATCGTAAACATTTTTTTGTTCTTAAGTGCCATTCGATATTTTTGTACAAGTTCTTGGCTGCCCTAATTTCATATTTTTGTGGTTTTCTGTTTACTATTTACTTAAGAATTATTTATTACTCTGTCTGTAGCAACAGTGGTTATAAGGCGTTTAAAAATTGATTAAAATTCATTAAGATACAAGGCTCATAAGATTAAGGTACGGTACTAAAAAAAAACTTGTAAAACAAATTGGAAGAAAAAATACGACGAAACGATGGATACATCAGAAGGGGGTGAATGACGGCAGGAGTTGTTACGATATTGTAAAACAAAAGTACAACATAAAGAAAAAGCAGACGTTTGTGTAAAACGTCTGGCAAAATGCAATTTATAAGCAATAATAATGAAGAAAGAAATATTCTAGAAAATAGCTAGATATTGGATTTTTACTTAAAAATGGATTTAAAATCGCGCTGATTGCGTTAAATGTATAAAACAAATTTAAATTTACATTTCAGTTAAAGAAACGTTAAGATTTTGTGCTAAGGGGTTATTTACAATTTCTGTGAATCGGGCTGGAACATGTTAGGCTTATTCCTTTTATCCATGGAAAGCTCGAACTAATAAGAGCAATCAAATTAACGTAATTTCTTATCCAATTGTTGCTTTTAATACTAATAATCGTATTAGAGAAACTGTAATTATTATAATCCTAAGAGTCTTCTGGTATAGTTTCTTATAATTCTAATTTATTGCATTTTATCGAAACAAAACCGTCACATCAATCGTTTCCCAGTTTGCGGAGATGCCTAAAAAGCCGCATCGTTCAGTTGAGTTCGCTCTGAACGAGCAAAACGTCGCAACTTGCGTCACAACTGAATTACCCTAACAATGAACCATTGAATGTAATAACAAGCCTTTTCACTGCCAATCTAGCCAATGACAGCGAAGAATCAATGTCTATTATGAGGAGTACTTTCGTAAGGCTCTTTATTACAAATCATTAATGAGAAATAGAAAAGAATTCTTTATGGGTTGCATCATAATACATCGAAACTCACTTCTAGATGAGCCTGATATGGCAGTGTTTAATGCGTTTGTACGATTTAACATGTTTGAGAAAGTGTTTAGAAAAAAATTGTTTAAATACACGTTGCTGCGTTAGTCGTTAAATAATGTCCTGTATAAAGTGTACAACATACTTGTATGCTGACTGAAGCATACAGGAAATAACGGTCAATTTTTCGCTTTAGAGTGAAATTGTAGTCAACAATAACCGAGTATTATTGAAATTATATAGCGATTTGTCGAGCGGAAACATAATCATGTCTTTATGTTTTACAAAAGCTGTGAATTTAAATTTCACAACTTACGTATAATGTATGAAATTTATTAAACGTTTTAAGACAATTCAATAATATTAGCTTAAGATTATATTTATAAGCATACACATTTTCTAACTTTAAAGTAAGCTTACAGAAAAAATTGTCTTTTTGAAAAAAATGCTGTGAAATAAGATATCTTACTCTAGTAGATAATTATATAATTTTTATTTCCTTATTATATTTTTTAGATTTATAGACAATGCTTTTTCTAAATGAATTTAGAAGAATAAAATATTTTACAATCCTAATGTTATCTGAAAAATAAAACCATTGCTTTATTCATTGACACAATGTTGTAAACAGTTTCATCACCACTTTCAATTTTGATAATTTTAATCTTCAATAAAAATTAAAAAAAAAAAACATTTAATTTGTACTTTGCCTACAATTTATCAATGTAAATTGACGGTTGGTTTTCACTGTCGACCTGTGTCAAAAGTCTTATCTTCGTCGTCCATAAATGCAAACTGTCATAAAATCCGACGAGACCAGTCAGGTGTAACCAAAACGTTGGACGTTGATCGACTAGTAAACCTCGACGGGTGTCTGTCGGGATTGAAATTAATGGATGCGGGCACTGTATGCACCATGAGCAGCAACGTTTTCCACTAGTTACTTCATAGGGTAACCAACTGAACGGGAAACAAGTAGGAATAAGTAACGACAACTGCATTATTATATAACAACTTACGTCCCCGGTGTGCTCGCGAATGTAAGGATAAAACCTGGAATTTTCTAAAGGTTTCTGAAAATAATATTAATACTGTAAATATTTACTTCAAAAACTCTTACATAAGTGTGCAGATAAAAGTACTCCTGGTTTTTATTACATTGCGCCATTCTCTCGCTCCATTTACGCGCGCGCACACACACACACACACACACACACACACACACTTACACACAAACACACATATACACACACTCACGCGCGAGCGCGCGTGAACACACACACACACACACACACACACACACACACACACACACACACACACACACACACATACACACACACACGCGCACACACACACACACACACACACACGCGCGCGCACACACACACACACACACACACGTACACACACACACAAACATACACAGAAATGGTTCATATCCTTAATCTACTACTTTCCCAATTTTATAATGAGCAGCAATTTCAGACTTATATTTTTAAGATCTTTGTCATAGCAAATCTTTAAAAGGAACAATATTCAAGAATGTTTATAATTTTATAGCAAAAAAGTTGAAGATATTCTGCCTTGTAGACGGGAGTCTGGCTGCTCCCACGAAACCATTTTTAATAAGGTCCCTTAGGAAATTAATAAGTCTATTGTTATATGTTACAGTAAAATTACTTATATATCTTTAAATTTCTGCAATGTATTTTGCTTAAAATCTTATTAAAATATTTGATTCTTTTGAAATTAAACAAATAAATCTTTCAAATTCCTTGTATTTTTTATATTCCTTGTATTTTCGGGGACACATCTCCCGAAACGGCCGTCCTCAACAAGCAAAGTAAGTGATACTATAAGCAAGTTTAAAACATTTAAAAGTGTTTAGTGATTACTAGTAACTCACGCGAAGATAGAATCAACAAATGGTATTTTTTATATTAAACATAATTTCAAATATTAATACTATCCACTACGATCAAAAAGCGTCTTTACAGCAGCTGTCATTAACAAATTGCCAGAAAAATCTAATTTTTGATAAAATAAATTGAACATAAATGCAATCAATGAACTATATTTTAAGCAAAATACTAATAACAACAATTAATGAAAACTGAAAAAAGTCGATAAAAATAAAGACATTGGAAGAAGACACCACGAACGAGAAATGTTTGGAAGTGTAGAAAGGCAGTTGAAGTAGAACAACTTTTCAAGGGGTTTCAAGGTGGTGTAGATGTTGCCCAAAATACATAAACAGGTGGGCTACTCATTGCACTGCCCTGCTCATTGTGACCGAACCACTCATCCTTTCACGTTTTCCATACATATCTGAAAATACCATACTTTTATCATGACCATGGCATTGGCCTAAACCTCTTCAAAGAATGCTCATTCAACTTAGACTAGATAGCATATAAAGAGAATGAAAACTGAAATCACATTGTAAAAATTCTTACTTTTTTTTCATGGCTCAACAGCCAAGGGCGGGCGTTGGCTAGTAAGTAAGTAATTAAGTAAGTCTTATATTTTTACATATGTTATATAGTAATCTCAAGTAGCCCAGATAAAATTTAATTGAAAAATATTAATAGGGATTAAACCTCACACTAGTTATCGTCATCATATTGGAAACATAACCTCACTTTACACTAGTTATTGTCATCATGTTAGAAACATAACCTCACTTTACAAACAAAATCTTTGATAATGCAATTCCTCAGGAATTATTTAATTTAATGCATTGCTATACAGATTTGTATTAATGCAACGTGTATACAGAAAAATAAAATGTTTCATTTATATTTATCTGGCTGCACTGGATTAGGTTTGTCTATTTTTGCCGCGCATTGACCTGGTAACTCGTACCTGGTAACCATAGCCTAGCCGTGTCAAGCGATCGCGTGTTTTGCCAGAATCAATCTAATATTTGCGCAGTCCGTTACGTAATAACAACAAAAGTGAAGTAAAAGTATAGAAGTAAATAGAATAAAAAAGCTGCAATGCTGACTGTAAGAAAAAACAGTCATACGGCACTAATAATCTAAATGGAAAACTGTAGCCTTGATAACGTGACACATGTGACCAAACAGTTGCCAGAATGTTAAATGCTATGTTTTAACAAGTGTACCATTAAAACAATGATAGTAAGCCAACTCGATTAGTATGAAATCAGTTAAAGTCATAAGTGGGTTAAGGAAAAAGATCCATTTATTTATCCTATTTTTATTCTACACTCATAATATTTGACAATATAGGCCACTGTGTGTGGATAGCTATAATAATACAAATCTAATACTGTATAAATACAAACTAGAAATAAAGGTTTGGTTGCAATGTAAAGTTTTTAATGGTTAAATATATACTACAATAGTTATTGTTAACACTTTTCCTATTTTAAAAATTATATTTTATGAAATTACTTTCGTTTATAATCTGCAAAAGTCTATGTCATATAATGATGGTAAGTGATTTAAAAAAGTTAATAACAGGTTAATGAGTAATAAAATTTTTGCTAACACTAAAGTGGTCTAGAAAATGAGACAAGGGACGGAGACAATAGGAGTAAACTAAATATAAATAAAGACAAAAAAATAAATGAATTAAACTAAAAGATGTATATAACGAAAAGAGGAAAGAACAAATAGAAAGAAATAATACATAAGCTAAACCGAAAAAACAAAGGCTGATGAAAAAGTGTAAGGACAAAAACTTTACGCCATCGTAATGTTAGGGTGTAAAAGCACTAAATTGTTGAATTATTGAAGAGCGCTGCGCGGGAATCTACCAATTTAAAAAGGGAATTACGAGTATAAATGTGTCTTTTTAGTTTTTAAAATTTGTGTCGAGTTTTAAGTAAGTGGATAGGGTACAGCAGTTATTTTCCCCTAAAACAATCTGTTCAGAACGATATAAATTCAAAACAAAATAAATAAATAAATTCAAATAAATTTTTAAGCCGTTGAAAGGTTATAAACACGTATTATTGCTATGTATCTGAGAGGCCGCAGACACAAATGTATCTGTGTGGGGTTAACTCGCATAGTGGTAAAGCGTTATTTAAAAATGGACACAGAACGAATCCACAGCAAACAGTTTTCCAGAGTATGTAATTATATTTTTAAAAGACTTAGTTTTAAACGTGATTAATAACTAGAAATGTACGTTTTTAAAAACAACAAAATACATCCTGACAGAAATAAAGAAAAATATGTGCTTTTTACAATTTTGTTCCTATTTATATAGAGCAAATAGTAAGAGAGGTATATGGTTTGAACAATATAGTATTTTTACGAATATTAAATGTTCTCGCAGGAGTATAACAATAACACATCCATTCGAGTCTTTATGCAAGACATGCAAGACAGACAGGTTATACGTTGTCCCATAACAATACATGTCCTACCTGTTCCTAAAGAACAGCGATGCAACCCACAAAGCCAGAGATCCAATGTGTTTCACCCACGTTTAAACAATACAATGGATAACCTTAAAGTACGAGCTGTTTAAAAACCTACACAAAAATGGTGCTTAACGTGGCTGCATTGATATCATTGTTTCCAATAAACTGTAGGAGCTTGCACAATGTCTAATCAGTCATTTCCCAGATGCAAAATGTAATAGGTTGCTTTATTTGAAAATAAAAAGTTTAATTTTAAAACAATTTAAAAAATATTACAAAAAAATCGTTTTTACAAGTCTAAAAACTTAAATGCAAAACAGAATTAAAATTCAAAAGGTTCAAGTCGGTTACAAATGGTTAGACAACACGAGATCAAACGCGCACTGGTTTTGTATATTTACTGATATGAATCTATCGAAAAATATCAAGAAATTAAATTTAAAATATACCTTGGCAATCACTTGAACATACATGGCTTTGCTAGCACATTAATACTTTACTCGGGTTTACTCTTATAACATAGTTAAAATATTGATATTATATTAAAATAAACGAAATAAAGCTACTTGTAATACAGTTTCCCGTTGTTATTAAATTTTGAAATGTAAATTATTAAAATTTTAACTGAAAAATAATAACCATTGCAGCCCAACCATTGACGATCTTTCCTCTATTGTTGCTGGTGAAAGATAGATGAGCCGTTTCACACGGTAACAGGGCATGGCTACTGAATCCCGTCCTTTAATTAATAATAAACCCCTTTCATTGGTTTACGGTTTAGAATAGCGTTGTCTTAAAACATTTTTAGATACAACATTTTTTTAAACTAGGCCGATTTTTATGTTAGCTAAAATAACAAGTATTTATGCAACATGCTGAATTGTAACAAAAAATTATTTAGCACTTAACCTTAGAGACTTGTATTTATCGAGACCACTGCATATGGAGATATAATTGGATGTTTAAATGTGTTCTTATGTCCTACAAACTGGAAACGCCGGAGAACACTGTTCACAAAAGCATTGGAGGCGGTTTTTCTTTCGATTATTTTGATTTCATGAACGTTATTGTCTACATTCAATAATAATGAACATCAATACCATTTTATATAAAACTGAATCGTTATATACATTCAATACTTATAGTTATATCAAACAAAACTGAGTTATATATTCAATACTTAGTTATATGAAACTGTACCGAGTTTATTAGTGACAATACGCTTTCTACTATCAAGAATAAATTGAACCAAATGATGAAAGAGTGAATTTATCTGAACGGGGGTGCGTTTATAAGTATTCTGGGAAACAATTTTAGAAAATATTCTGCAGACACAATGAGTTCCCTACGCACGAGTAACTCTTCTCATTTTGCACATTTATTGGGATACTAAAGCTGACAAAGGAGAGAGAATCGCTTTGAGTGAAATGTATGTCATACCAATCTATTATGGGCAAATAATATTGCCAATTTACTTCGCCTAGCTTCAGTAACGTTTAGGCGGATAAACAGCCATTGTTGTTAGATAGCCATGAAAGCCTTTGTTGACCTAATTTGCCTTAAATAGAACAGTAAAAAAACAAAGCTTCGTTTGAAGAAAATGTTTGAAAAAAATAATGATTGGGTTAAAAGCAATGCATGTAAAAACTGTTAATGAAGGCTACAAATGAATCATATTTTTTTAAATATCATAAAAATAAAGAATTTAATATTAAAATTAAATTATGTTAAAACGTGGATATTTTCAATTGATTGAGATGTAGTCTTGGAATAAAGACGCTATGATCAAGAAATAAAAATGAAACTATCTAGAAAAACCTTTATTAGAGGTAGAAATATTTTCGTGAGCTTTGGAAAAAAAAACAAAAAAAAGAAGCTAGTTAAATGTTTCATGTGATTTGGAAATAAGAGGGAAAACACCTGTTCTTTTTTGGGAAAAGGGAATAATGAATAAAATAATTATTGAAACCGTATTACAAGAAGGGGATTTCCTTACAATAATAAGACAAAAATATACATAAACTAACTAATGAATGCAACATAAGATGCAATTAGATGGCCTACTTCTGTACTTCGGAAAAAATAGTGAATCACGTGAGTAGCGCCTACTAACTTAAATATACCAGGTTCTATTCTTGATAAAGTCAAATAATTTACAGGTGTTTTACAGCTTGTAGAAGCGGTTACCGAGGTAGGGCATAGGGTAACAATGTTCGTTTAAAGCTGGCCACTTTACATTTATTAAATAGCGTTTGAAAAAGTATTATTATTTTAAAAAAGTACCTTGCCTTTCCTAACACCTGAAATCCTGCCCATAGTAGCGACACATTATTTAGGAAGAATAGACCACTTCAAGATGAAATGGAAAGAACATTGGATGGGAGAAATGATCGTAACGGAAGATTTCCATGATGAATGTGCCATGAACTGACTAAAACGACAGTAGGAATTTTAGATTGAAATTAACACAATTGCTCAAGATTGTTTCTCCCCAACTAAGTAGTAGTAATAATTTGAACTACGTAGACTTTTTGCCGTGAGTTGAAGTTTTAAATATACAACTAGAATTATTTTTAGTGTTGTTTACGTGTATATATATATATATATATATATATATATATATATATATATATATATATATATATAATAAATTTAAAATATTTCAAAAACAAGAATACTTTTAATGAATATATTTATTCAAAGCTTTTCGCCGATAAAATAGTACCAGCATATTCAGGAAAATAATTATCTAATAAAATATTTAAAAAAAAGTTTTTGTAAAAATATTTTATTACATAATTATTTTCCTGAAGATGCTGGTAATATTTTATCGGCGAAAAGCTTTGAATAAATATATTCATTAAAAGTATTCTTCTTTTTGAAATATTTTTAATTTATTAACTATATTACAAGAAAACATCACCATAATTAATAAAATTTTTGTAAAAATATTTTGTTAAATAATTATTTTTCCTGGAGATGCTGGTACTTTTTTTTATCGGTGGTGAGCTTTGAATGTATCAACACTATTCTTGTTTTTGTAATATTTCAAGTTTATTATATATATAACAAGAAACAAAACGCGCTCTTAAATCAATTATGGTTTTAGGTGATCTCACTGAATCCTCCAAAAAAAATTCTACTAAAATTTAAAAGGAACGTGAAAGCCAACTAAACAATCTTCCCAAATAATGGATTGCCGTTTCCATGTCTTTCCTTTCAATATTCCATTAAAAAAACCTAATAATTTTTATTTAAGAAATTTATGAATAATATAATTAACAATATACCCAATCGCGTAATAAAATACAAAAATTACAAACATTCCTTAGACTAAATCCTTAGGAACACTCTCATGACCAAATCATCGTCATTATAGTGCATAATTGCAATGAATTTAGAACTAGGATTTGAGGTTTGCTATGAGAAGTACCGAAGCCACAACGACCAACCCTTATTCCTACCAGTCAGAAGTAGTCTTGTGAGTGAAAAATAAATTTAAACAGCTCATTATTTGGGTAAAAAAGATTTCCAGTTTTTTTTAGAATTTTTTCTAATTTCGTATTACACATGAGAGATTCTGTTTTCGGTAGCCTATATATTTCAACAGAGTCTGTTAGGTAATAGTAATTCGTTTATATGTTTATTAGTTTCAAAATAGTCTAATTCTTTACGTTGTCACTTACAAAAAAACCTTACTCGATAGAATACTCTTAAAATTATGTAATTAAAGATAAAATAATTTTAAAAACTAAAGATCTTTGATAAGAATGTTTACTTATATCAAAGGTTTCTTTTAATTACAGCACAGAAGCTATGTGTGTGGCGCAATGGAGGCGTTATGATTGAGAGAGCAACATGAAAAGAAGTAGATAAAGAAAAGAGAAGAAAGAACATAGGGCGTGATTGATTGCGCGTCGCACATAATGAAAAGGAACCTTCACAATAACCTAACGTTACTGCTTTGCATGGAACTTGTTTAATAATATAATCGTACGGTGTGATTAATGGATAGAGCTCAATACGGCCGCATCGCATCTTAAGGTTGCGCGAGATAAGAAGCTACAATGCGAGCAATCGTTAATTGTGAGAGAGTGGAGAATATGGTGACTCAACTGATATAAACACACAGTCCTGAATATTACAAGGTTTTAATGCTTAAAGTATAAAGAAGCTTTGGTTAAAATTTAATATTATAGCTATTAGTATTAATGGTCGTCTCTGAGTATATTTACAAAGAGCCTTTGTCAAAATTCAGTTACACTCACACATTCTACTAATTTTTAACGGGTAATGCGTATCTAGTACGAGTTATGTCGATTATTAGAAACTAAGAGATATTTCAGGTAAGAACAAGGTCTGAGGAAAGAGAAGTGTCGGAAAGAAGTGTATCTTAGAGTCTAGAAGTGGTCCGGGAGGGAGTCTGCGCATATTTCCATGATATATGCTTCCAGAGGCTATTTGAAAATAAGAAAAGTATTAAAAACCATCATAACAAACATCACTGAATACGCGCTTTGAAAAATAAGTTTTCTGAGTGTTAAAGTAGTAGCCTAATTCCCCTACCATTACAAATATCAAATTTAACGTTGAAACACACTGGAAGTCTATTGGTAAATCTGTCTTCAACAGATGAAACCCATTCCGTACGGGTATTTTTGAATAAAGGAGGTTGAGGTATTTGTTTTTTAACAGTGTTATTTTATGCGGTACTCTATAATCTTTGATAGATGTATGAATTACCTATTAAGAAAGATTCCGCTCTACCCAATCTACAAATTCTTACCAATTATAAGTAATTTATTTTAAATTATTTAATAGAGAAAAAGTTTTATTCTGAGAGGGTATAATCACAATTTTCTGATGGTTATAAGGTTATGAGAAATTAAATAATTATTTATATTTTCAATTATTATGTGAAAGAAAGGCAACACAAATAATATAGCTACCTCTGTGCTTCAATAGAAACTAATTTTATCCAGTTAATTACTAGTGGGAACTACAGTATATTGCGGACCATGTAACTGTGCTCTTGGCCTTGAGAGATCGCAGTAGGTTAGACGAGAGGCTCAGTATAAATACTTTCCTACAAACATGATTATGATTGTAAAAACAATGACTTGCATGAGACAAAGTTAGATAAATTAGCTTTGGTACGAAATAGCAAATAATCTTGAAATACGTGTAGACATATCGGATGCAGAAGCTGTTGCTGTATAAAACATTCTCAATATGTAACATGTTTTAAGAAGTGGTAATACACGATAAATCTCATTCGATCTCTAAAGGCCAAATGCACGGCTAAGTGGATCTAAATTATGGACCTAAATTATGTGATGCTAGGGAGGAGGGGGTGTTGAAGCAATGACCTATGGATTGCAAGAATAATTAGGCAAGTGCTTACACACCAGACCACTCAATCGCCATTCCTTATTTTTATTTATTTTTCTTGTGCATTAGAGGTCTTTAAGTTCATTCTACTCTAAATGCAAAAACTCACAGACTCCATGTAAATCAAGACTTAGTGCTATAACATAATGATAATTAAAAAAACCCTATTAACCTCACAAGTTCAAACTCTCCTTAATGCAACTGATAAAACCGCGTGTATTGTAATAGCACATTGTTATGCCAGAAATAAAACCGCATGTATTGTAATAGCACATTGTTATGCCAGAAATAAAACCGCGTGTATTGTAATAGCACATTGTTATGCCAGAAATAAAACCGCGTGTATTGTAATAGCACATTGTTATGCCAGAAATAAAACCGCGTGTATTGTAATAGCACATTGTTATGCCAGAAAATAAAACCGTATATTGTGAAAATCTTGATCTTTAAAATATATGCTCTGTAAAATCAGTCCAAGAATATCTGACATCCTTAAGACAGGGCAAACAGCGTTTCATGACAAAAACCAGGAAGGCAGAATGTCAGGTGAATAATAAATATGAAACAATATGCTTACATGAATAATGGGGAGATAATACAAACTAGCCGCCAATAGAGAGAGTTGGAGCTGTTTCTGTCTTAAAAATGAACACTGTTCACAAGAACACGAGTTGTGAAGTATAAAACTACAAGTTAACACTTTCAATGCGTCTACAGGGCCGACCTTGGTTTTCGCCTATGCTGAATTTTTTTTTCTCTTAATATATTCTTTTTAAGCGTTTTTAAAATATTTTTACATTTCTACTGATTTTTATACCGTTTTTATTTTAAAAAACCCGTGTGCGACACGTTGTCGACAGCCGCCTGGCAAAAGCATTTCATTATGTGGAGCGGATGTCGACACATTGTCGACATACTATTTTTTTGTGTTAACGACTTGATTTGCTGCCAATTTCGTTTTATATTATTTTTTAATTGGAATAACTCATTCCCGGGGATAAATTCTACCTGACATTTACGTGCTTTTGACCAGGAAAAATTCTACCTGGCAAGGGTCTCGTCCTTTCACTGTTCTATTGTATTGAATAGCTTATTGTAAAGTTCGTTCGCCTCTCACTTTCTACCCTTTTTCCTACTTACCGCAATTTTAACAACATTCTATAAAAATGAGGATATTTTACAAATAACAACACCAAATTTAAAATGAAATTATTTTGTCTATTTTATATTCATTTTTGTATGAAAAAAAGATATTAAAAACTAAGAATTTTATGAAAAAATTGAATTACATGTAAAAACTAATTAACTATACATAAATAAAACCTAAAACATACCTAACAACATGTGTATTCATTTTAATAAGCACTGATTTGAAGGTTATTTTTGTAAAATTATTTTAAACATTACTGAAATAAAATCAAACACATTTGAAATCAAATATTAATTCCACAAGTAATTCCTTTTACCCTCCTTTTACATCTCCTAGGGACTATGGGCTAATTGATACCCTCGTGAAAGAAATTTGAAAATAAATACCATTTTACACCTTTTTAACACTTATATTAATATAAAGTAAGTACATTGACAGGGTTGTGTTTATTTAGTAAAAAAAATCCATGCTCGCAATTCTACGAGCATAAAGAAATATTGGTATTATTCTTTAGAGCTATTTAAGAATATCATTTTCAGTTACATTGATACTGTTCTGGATTTAAGCCTCAGCTATACGTTTAGATACTCTTCAAAAGTTTTTTTTTTCAAGTAAACTGCCAACACCATATGAAGTTACATTAATTATGAAACAATAAGAGAAATACCAATACAAGAACAATTCACTGAATTACACAATTCAAACCTCGTCGCTGGCAAACAGTACCAATATCCTCAAGAATAATCATTATTATTACATCATAACATTATTACTAAAGATGTTGGTACTGCTTGCCAGCGACGAGCTTTGAATTGTGTAATTCAGTGAATTATTGTTGCATTTGTATTTCTGATATATATTTTTTCATTGATACACAGGAATACATATTTAGGTATTTGCAAATGCATTGAAATAAATATTAACAGTTCTTAGGATAAAGTCTACTCGTTTAATGTGAAAACTATCTTAAAGCTATAATATTTTATTTTCCTTATTAAATTTCGAAATTTATATGAAGTTTGTTACAAAGTATTTCAATTTGAAGAATAATTTTTAATCCAATAAAAGATTAAAAAGGAACTTTATTACTTTCTGTGTGAGTGATTAACCCTTAAACCACCCCCTTGGTGCGCCCTTGTCGAAAGTTGTGACGTATTGTTACACATGTAACAAATGATTTATTTCCCAATATGTAATATCAAACAAAACCTCTTTTAAGCCGTCAACACGGTTGGGTCGTTTCACAGGTGACCATAATATATGACACAAGCGGTTTCAAAATAAACCGCACGTGAACAGTTTAGCTAATTGGTAATCACAATGGCTGCTAATGAGTAAACCGGGTGATTGGCCCAGCTTTGTGACGTCAGCATTTCTGTGCTTTGTACAGTCGTTCGATAACTCCTGCCCAGCATCAGCATATATCCGGAACTATATTGTATAGAGCCTATATCGACGTAGAAAGCTTAGCTGTAGTTCAAACGGCAGTAACACAGTTTCCTTGTAGCGGCCTACGGTCTGTTCATTGTTCGAACATTGTCGAGAGCCATACATTGAAGACAACACACGATGCAATAAAAGTACAAATTTATATTCCCAAATATAAATACTGCTGTTGTCCCATGGATATTGGAGTTATTTAGTTTTATCGAACGTTTTCGTCCGTACGAACATTTTCATACGCTTTGAAAAATAACTCTTTATTTAAGTGTAAAAGGTGATTTATGATGTTTTCATAGATAATATTATGTTTAAAGTTACAATGTTTTTTTATAATGTAATAAGTTATGATGTTTTTATAAAAAAAATTCAAGTAATACTAAGTATGCACACCGTCCACAGCCCGAGGAGGGCTATTTGTCAAAATTCTTTTTGATGGGGGTTATTCTAATTTTATTTTGGGATAACAGTTATTAGCCCTCCTAAGGCGCCGGCGGTGGGTAACACAAGCTGAAACTCATAACTTTACATAAATTGTTTCATTTATTTCTATACCACACACTTACTCTTACATTATAACTTGAACAATCTAAACTTATTAAATGCTTTGATGATAATAAGTTCTGTTTGATAACGTTTTTCAGCAGACAATTTTCAGAAATAAATAATATTTACTGATAAATCTTGTAATAAAAATCAATTTAATGATCTACTAGTTTCTGTTATAAAATATTCATGATTAAATGTGTACTGTTAAGACATTCTTGAAATGTTCAATAAATTTTTACTATTTGAAATATTTTTACAATACGTGTCTCACTTTATAAGGCATGCTTAAAACATAAAATCAATGTCAAATGTTATAAAAATATTCTTAAAATGTAGGAAAAATGCCCAATGTTCTACGACATTTTTTAAAAACAATAAATAAAAGTCAAATATGGCTAATACTCTTAGACATTTTTACATTACATAAAAGTCTAATATTATATGTCTAATGGTCTTGGCATTCTTAGACATTAAAATGTTCAATGGTCTAACACAGTTTTAAACTAAATAAAAGTCCAATGCTCTTAGAACATTAAAATATCCAATGCTCTAAGATATTTTTACATTATATAAAAGTCTAATGCTCTAGGCATGCTTGGAACAATAAAGTGTTGAATGGTCCAAGACATTTTTATAACATTAGATAAATGTCTAGTGCTCTAGACATTCTTAGAATAATTAAAATGTTCAAAGATCTAAGACATTTGGAAAGGGGTTATATTTGCTAAAAGTTTATTTGTTGGAAAAATATATTAGCAAAATGAGGTAAATGTTTGCTTTATAAGTACAAAAAATAATATTCCTACCACTTGTAAACACGCGAGAGCTTGTGTATAATATAATTCAACAAAATGTATTAGCAAAGTAATTGAAAAATAAGTATTGTAAGCTACGCACGGACATCTTTTATAGTTCTGTACCGTATTTGTTTTGGTTTTTTTTTTGAGTATCGGAATAACAGAAAAAATGGCGAAATAATGGTGAATTAAATAAACCAGAAATACAGCCAACGAATAATATAAAATAAAAGTGTGAGAAAAATGTTCGAGCCAAATAAATACGAGGCTGGAAGATCTGTGATTACGTTTTTAATTACATTTAAGAGAACTATGCTTTTAAATAATTTCAAAATGAAAAATGTCCTACAATATATTTAGGTGGTTTACTCATCTTGTTTACAACTATTAATTTTCCAATTTAAAAACGTTTGGTGAAAACAGATGTTCACAGGGGATCTGTACGTCCTAACATTAGTTCTGCATTCAGAGGTGAAGGATTTGGATATTTCTCCATAACCCCGATAGAGAGCACATCTGCTTCAATTAGCGGCCCAGTAGAAGTGGAACACGTCCTACTCAACGTCCCAAACCTAGGGTTTCCAATAATCTTTGTATTACAGTTCTTCCTAATAAAGTTTGTTGTATCATCTTGATTTCATGAAATTTATGATAAGTAATTATTTAAGGAACTAAATGCTTACGTGTTTCAAATCCGTCATTTCATAGACGAAGCCTATCCTGCTACTGGAAATAGCTACTTGAGTAGCAGGAAAGGCTTCGCCAATGAAACAACTGTCTCGAAACGCGTTAGCATGTAAATTAATAAGCTGACTAATAGCTTAGATTATTACCGTGGCTAGCTAGGATAACAGTCAAGTTGACCACAGCTTACAAATTACTAAACAATTCACGTTAAAACAACGATGAACATTACCATTCTGTACGAACACGAATGCTCACGAACGTGCCAACGTTATTTTACCTGTAACAAACAAACCAAAGCCATTTAGATAACATTTTATATTAAAACACATTCCAATAATTGCATTATTAACGGCTAATTACAGGCCTAATTAGAACACACTAGCAATTAGCAAATAGGTTAATTGGTACATTACCGTTCGTGCGACGACCTACTCTCTTTGTTGTAGGTGGTGTATGGAGTAATGGGAAACAAATGACAAAGCATGTGTAAAGAGGTCACGAAAACACTGACGCAAGAAACAAGGTAATAATGGAACAAGCAGACAAATGCACTTTTAAAACACCCGTATAATCGCTAGCACGCTCTTACCTTGCTTGTTCTTCTAGTGTGTTGAAATAAATGTTCACCTTCAACAAGTGTATAAATTGTAACTGGGAAGAAGCGAAGACGAATGGCTTTATTTGAGACGCTAAATAATATCAGTAAATGCTAGTTCATATCAATATTACTTGACAGTCATTATTGATACAACTGCAATAATGTAAACACCTATTTAGGAGGGTACACTGTCATTAAAAACACATAAAATTCATAATTATATAAATTTTTCATGAATGTCACACTGTATTTCAAGTAACACAGTATGATAGATTTTTTCAAACTGGTTTCACAAAGTAACTTTTTATCGTTAAAAAACAAATACTTGTAAAACATATATAAATAACAAATTACCTTTTCTGTTAATATATTTAAGTTAAAAGCTATCGATTTTTGTGTATGAAATTTTTATTATAATTTCTTGTATGATTTGCACTCATTATTTTTGTTTTATTCTAAAACGTTAATTAATTTTTAGTCATATATCTGTAAAGATTGTTCATAGATGATTCGATGAACAATACTCATAGATATCCTCTACGTTTTGGATAGATTTATATTTCTTAGAAATTTTCATTAACTAATCAAAATACATGATCTTAAGACATCATAGAAAGATCTTAAAATATCATAGAAATCTTGATTTATACTAAATCGGTAAACCTAAATGAAATTTATAATCATAGATGTTTTCTGTTTTAAAAATTAATACATTTACAAATCAATGTAACGTGGGCTGTGTTATTTTTTGTTTAATAAGCACAAAACATCTTCTACACGTACTGGAAACATTGTTCTTGCACGGTTAAGTTTATCTAGAGAAAAGCACTTCAAAGCAGAGAATACTTAGATCACAGATGCAGACTTGGTCGTGAATACTGCCACCTACACTCGTCTTGCTCTGTGATTTACGCACTAAAGTTTTGGCAAAGCGGAACACAGATTCAGACGATCTGTGGGTTCCTTTGTCTATCGGAAGTAATTTGACATGTATGCGGTAAGAGAGATTCATGGCTTTAATTCATGCGAGTGTTGAGGTTTTAATCGTAATGACTGCAAAATCAGTTTAATGATCGTATGTTAATGTTACTTTTTCAAAATTTAAAGAAATCAGGATTCAAATTTTTTAGCTAATTTAGTTACAGACTACCCTTTGTTGTACGGTAGAGGAATTGATGAGTATTTTACAATCAACATATACTAATACATAATTACGCCTTTATAACTAAAAATAAATATACGAATTTTTGGCAATTTTTTATAATTTGTCACAACTACTTTTCTTATCAATAACTTCAAAAAAATGTTTACTACTAATTTGGATCCTTCAGAATTTTTCAACAAGACTTTTTCATTACTGACGTAAAAAAAGGCATTAGGTTTAGCGGCCCACCATGAAACTATGGTTAGTAAAACCACAAAAACCTAACCATCTAAAAAGGGCCGCTTCCGGATGAAAACTATTAAAGTACTTATATTATATTATTGCCAAAAAACCTAAATAATTTTTGTTACATCTGACAGGCCCTAAATTTGGATATATTAAAAAATTTGCAAAAACTTGCAAAATTACATAAAGATTTAAGAATGCCCGACAACTATGTCATCAATTGGATGAAAAAAATTTCTTCTAAAGTTTTAAAATAAATTAATCGTTTTAGCTTTGTGAGCAATTAAACATGGAAAAATACCAAAATGACAGTTAAAAAAAAAAATTAACGTCTCTGGTTCCACCAAAGTTGATTTGATCAGTCTTGCCCTTTATATTTTCCTCTTGCATTTGGCAATCTATAATGAAAAATAATATAATTTTTCACGGGTGATGGAACAGACGTGACGAATAATAGATGTAGACTACAGTTTTATTTATTTTTCAATAAGAAAAAATGCTGTAATTTAGCATTATATTATTATTTTTTCATATTTTATTTGTACAGTGAAATATAATTTTCGGAACTATCATTTAGAGGTAATGAATTATTTCTAACTAGTATTTAACTATCATTTAATGTTAATCTTTTAACCCCAAGATATGTCAAACTAAACTAATCTAACCAATTACATAAAAATGTTTGTTTAATATTAAGACTTTATTGTTTTTAATTTATTAAATTACTTTAAAGTATAAATAGGCATTTAGAATTAAAATATTAAACTTCCAGGTAAACCTTTGTTTATAAAACCTGTACAAACTTTAAACGGGGTAGGAAACCGTATAAAATGGCAAAACTCTGTTCTTTATTTCCATCCTTTGTTCACTGAAGCCATTTTAATCAAGTTCTTGAACATAATGCCTAAACCATCACTGCAAGATTTACTTAACGGAAAACAACTGAACCAGGAAATCTTGAATTACCGAGCCGCTGTTTTGTTTGCCGTCCAAATATTTACCGCCGAAATTGCATTACCCGCCAACAAATACATTGTTGGCCGCCATTGCTGAGTAGGTTTCCTTGGCCAATCAATTATAACCAGGTTCGGCTTCGGTATCGCTAACGCTCTGTGAAATTGTCGGTTCAAATTGCCGGAGGTCGGCAAAAAGTAATTCCTCTTTGAATGCTTCCTCTATGGCTAGCGACCTATTGACACACTTCCTAGCCTTGTTGCTTTCTAGTAGCGCATAGTTTCAGCGACCACAATGTGGAAGTTAAACTAATTAGGTCTAAGTGTTTATAAATGTACAATTTCCGGAGAAATTTTTTCCATTTTCAATTTTTGTAAATTTTTATGATCCCAAATATTATGATTAACGGTTTTTGAAAAGTCTTTCCACAATACTGACCTCTTAAATTTTGAATATTTTCAACGAATTATTACTTACGTTTTCTTTTCAGCTTGTCTAATTGATCCAGAACTTTTTTAAATTAATAAACTGCCACAAAACTTTGTAATTTATTAATTATTCTATTCAAAAAGTATTCTATTGAGAAAATTATTTTTCATCATTCAAAAATAATCACCTATTGACAATGTAGATTTTGTAAACGTAAAATACAAAAAAATATTTTGTTATAAATACTTGTAATTTATTTATTAGACTATACAAAAATATTTATTTATTATTCTATTCAAAATTTTTTGATTTATTAATCTATTCAAAAAATTACTTACTTTTACATCTATTTTCATCTATGAATATTAATAGTTCACATATTCTTGCTCTGGTTACGTCGTTTGGTTATTTGTAAAAAAATGCAAAAATAAATTTTAGAACTGAAAAGAAGAACTGATTCAACTTTATGCAGATGCGTGATGCTGAATTATCTGACAGTTTTTTCTTTTGAATTCGTCTGCCGTGGATTTATGGAAGACGCAGAGTTTTTTTTATTGCACAGAAACGTTTTTCCTAAGGCGCCATCTTACGACTGAAGAAGCAACAACGATATATTTGGGTAATGTATGCTCGTGTTTCTTGTCTCTTCTCTATATCTATTGTTTCTAGTGTTTGTTTCCTTATATTCTGGTTTGTACTAATCAGCCATTTTAGGAAATAATGGAAGTAAGAAGATTTATCGTATCGTAATATAATTGTATTTTGAGTATTGAATTCCGTTAGTCTTACTTCGTGTTATTAATATAACAAATATATCTATGTTTATACAATGTTTTGTTTCTTTACAAACGTACCTTTACCAACGTTTGTTGCAGTGGAACAAACATAAATTTTATTCGAGAATAAGGATTATTATTATTGCTGTTGTATTGCTATTAGCCTGCTAGTAATAATATTAACTGCCTCTCGATTTCTCATTCGCGATAGTTCACAGTTATTCCAAAAAGTATCAGTAAAGAAAAAGTTTTTTTTGTCATTTCAAATAGATCTTTAAAAAATAGGCGTACTAAAGATTAACACATTTTAAGGAAAACAAATTATTTTAAAAAAATCTATATTTTAAGTTATAATATTCATGGTTACTGTGTACAACAAACCAGCGGAAGGGAACACGTCACCACAGGGGAAGTGGGTGACAGGTTCCCAAGGGCTTAAGGCCATCCTCTACGTGAGAAATATTTAATGCGTCGCGGAAGTTTTAGTTACGGCACAGAAAGGAATTCCTTCTGCCGCAATTATATTTCCGCAATGACTTCTTTTTGAGTAAAGTAACAACAGATTGTGATAAATATTTGGAGCGTATTATAAGCAAAACTGTATTCGTTTAAATATTTCCCTAGAAACCCCAAGGGCATTGTTTTATTTATTTTAAGTTTAGAAGTTGAGCTTATATGTATATTTCTATTTGTATTTTGTATATATTTAATTTGATATGTTATATATTGTGTTCCGAAAAATATGCGCTTAAATAAGCTTCTAAATATATAAGCATAAATATAATATGTTCATGGTGTAAGAGAAACTAATGATTGTTTGACCACCATAGTATCAATTGGATAAAACGAGTTGGTAGAGTGAGTGAGACTAAAATGTAGAAAAAAGAAATTCAGTTATAGTGTATAAGAAAAGACCAGGTGCAGATTTAAACTGTGGCATCTTGAGCATACTCTTACCGAAAGACCTGATTATATAAAGAAAGATAGTGTCGGGCATATTGTTAAACATTCTGTGTTTAAGCCATTTATGAAAGTGAAAAGTCAAAATGGACGAAGGGAAGCTATAGCGAGGCTTAAACCGGCAAAACCATTTCGTAGAAATAAACTGATTGCATATAAAATACGTCACATTTCGCGTTAATTTTGTGCATTTGCCGTTTCCTTTGCGGGGGATGAAACCCCGAGCGCGTGTGTGTGTACTAACATTTGTACCTTTATATAAAATAAAATCATGCTTTGTGACTAGGGTTCTCTAGCTCGTAGCATACGATTAGGTTAGTATCTAAAAATGACATATTTTCGAGTAACGAAACAAAAATTTAGTTTTGTATGTCTTAATTTCTTTATATATATATATATATATATATATATATATATATATATATATATATATATATAAATATCGCAATATGTTTTTTTGTGTATTAATAAAGAACAAAAGTCAAAATACAAATACAAGAATTATATTTGAATTTACAATTCAAAGCTTTTCGTTGGCTAACAGTACCAACATCATCAGGAATATTAAACAATTGATATATATATATATATATATATATATATATATATATATATATATATATATATAACAACATAGGTTATTCAAATACAAGAATATTATTTATTTATATTCAAAGCTTTTCGTTAGTCTATATATGGTACAGGCCTATAACTTGTATTATTATATTATTCAATCCTGATGATGTTGGTACTGTTTACCAAAGAAAAGCTTTGAATATAAATAAATAATATTCTTGTATTTGAATAACCTATGTTGTTTTAGATTATTAAATAAGAAAACATATTATATATATATATATATATATATATATATATATATATATATATATATGTATATATATATAAGACTATTTTTAAAGTAAGTATTAAACAGAAAAATGTTATAAAATTTAGCAAAATATTAGGAATTGGGGCGTAATAAATATGAAACAACTCCGAAACACTGCAATTTTATGAATAATTCAGTCTAATCCAGGAAATAAGGGTTATACTTGGTGCAAACATTTTAAAACGATCAAGTGAATTTATGCCTTTGTGAAATAAATCTATGATATTTAGAAGAGCTAATCAAGTGGCCCCTCCCTCAGAATATAACTTTGTATGTGAAACAAATAACATACAGAGGTCAAAGAAACGAGGTCGAATAATAAATAACATCATCATCGCTAAAGGTACCACACCATTTTCGACTGAAAGATTTTGAACTGGGGCAATCGACCATTGATCCCTGAACGACCTCGAGGAGTTCGGTCAAGGATCTAGTGAGACCTGGGGCGTTATGATAAGGATTAAATTACGGTCCTAGGCAATTGGATCCTAAAACGACCCAATTGGGCAAATAAGCGCAGAACAATTTTTGTTCTCATAAATTTCAAAAGATCCGATCACCAGCAGTATAAGTCGTACCTACACCGTTACCCATTCAAGCCTATTAAAATGATAAAGCCTTTTAAAATAAGGGGTAGGTATTTGAGTGATGTGAAACATTTTTGTAATTTAAAAATTCATATTAATATTTAGTTATTCTATATCTACAAATGGACAGAATCAAATGTATTTCAAGATTATTAATCATTAAATAATTCCAGACCTCACGTTCTCTACGATTGATTCTTTTTCCCTACAAGAGTTTATCTTCTCGTTTCTGCATTGGATCTCTACAAACCACGATAAAAAAACAGATACTTTACATAAAGAACACATCAGTTTCATCACAGTTCTTTACTGATTTAGAAATGAAAATGTAGGAAAAAGGATTGCTTTGGTAATAACACTAAAGTCAAATAAAGATTCCATTAAGAAAAGAAAATACCCTAGAATATTGCTACTTCGACAGTGATCTTTCCCGAGATAGAAGTTATACCATGTTATAACGTATATATAACATCCTATATACATACATATCTATACATTACATAAATTCAAATATTTAGATTACAATCCAATATGGAGCAAGGTTGCATAAAATATTCATAAATCAAAGAAAGAACCGTTATAAATATTATCCAGGAAACAACTGTGCTCTGAAGGAAACTGAGCTAAAGGACAATAAAAGCCTGCTTCGAGGTTCCGGTTTTAGTACAGCTACGTCAACATGTTTGAATAGGGTTTTAATAGGAAATATTTAAAACTAATTCTTTTCTATTTGAAGAGGAAAATACAAGCGATTGGATATTGAAACTTGTGGACAATTTTAACAGTAATATTTCGACTTGAAAATCTAGTATCGACTTTAACTAAAACCATTTACAATTATGACTAGAAATTACGTATTCGTTTACAAAAACATTTTCAAGTTAATTTTGAAACGTTGAAACAATTCTTTCAAATGTTTACCTCCATTTCAATGTAACATTTTAAAATAGAGTTATAACAACTTATTAATAAATCACAATGCAATAATTTATACATAGAAGTAGCTAGTTATGTATTTTAAAAGGGGGTTATTTGAGAATTTAAAAAAAACATTTTTTCATACAAAACGTCTGTGTGGTGTGTGTACATATGCGCAAGCGTGTGAGTGTATGTCTGTATGTGCGTGTCTCAGAGGGTGTAGGTGTGAGCACACACGCAAGCGAGCGAGTGCGCGCGCGCACGTGTGTGTATATATGTATGTGTGTGTGTGTGTGTGTGTGTGTGTGTGTGTGTGTGTGTGTGAGTGTGTGTGAGTGTGTGTGTATGTGCGTAAGTGTGCACAAGCGTGTGAGTGTATGTCTGTTAGTGCGTGCCTCTGAGGGTGTAGGTGTGAGCACACATGCTTTGGAGCGTGCGTGCGTGAGTGTGTGTGTGTGTGTGTGTGTGTGTGTGTGTGTGTGTGTGTGTGTGTGTGTGTGTGTGTGTGTGTGTGTGTGTGTGTGTGTGTGTGTCTGTGGTATGTGTGTGTGTGTGTGTGTACGTAAGTGTGCACAAGCGTGTGAGTGTATGTCTGTTAGTGCGTGTCTCTGAGGGTATAGGTGTGAGCACACATGCTTTCGAGCGTGCGTGCGTGCGTGTGTATGTGTGTGTGTGTGTGTGTGTGTGTGTGTGTGTGTGTGTGTGTGTGTGTGTGTGTGTCTGTGGTGTGTGTGTGTGTGTATCTGTGTGTGTGTGTGTGTGTGTGTGTGTGTGTGTGTGTGTGTGTGTGTGTGTGTGTGTGTGTGTGTGTGTGTGTGTGTGTGTGTGTAAGGGTGTGCGTGTATGTGCGTAAGTGTGTACAAGCATGTGAGTGTATGTTTGTAGTACGTGTGTGTGTGTGTGTGTGTGTGTGTGTGTGTAAGGGTGTGCGTGTATGTGCGTAAGTGTGTACAAGCATGTGAGTGTATGTTTGTAGTACGTGTCTCTGCGGGTGTAGGTTTGAACACACATGCAAGCGAGCATGCGTGCGCGCGCACTCGTGTATGTGACATTGTGAGATACTTTATAATATTGGTTTGTTTATGGACAACAATAAAGTTAATATCGTTGAATGTGAAATCTTGATTTCTAGAATCAATACTTTAATATAAGAGTTCGGAAACCCATCTCTTCTATTTTTTTAAAAAACATTTTGTAATGAAAACCTGCGTTTTTGTCTGAGACACCTAGTATATGTAAATTTATAGATGCTTACATATATTCACCTAGCCTACGGCTATACGAAGTTGTGGAATGTTCTAGAATACTGGCTGGACTAGAGAAAATTAACGAAAGCTTGCTCCATCTGAAACATAACGTTTCAACACATTCCCACGAAAGCTTTCGAGACGAGTACACTGCTGATAGAATCGGGCCTACGTACCTTCCCGTGAACAAACCTTGCACAAGTAAAAGAACCCTATAAACAGGCAGCACTCAAGCCGCGGTAGTCGTAAACCAGGACTTCCTCCATCCACTTTACCGACTCACTTAAACACAAAGCTCGCCACAACTATTTCCGCAGTCCGTCCGCTAAATGGAATCCGGCAATTTGAAAATGTTTGACCTAAACACAGTTCTTGTATCGGATAGAAGAACTGTGGTGTGTGTGTGTGTGTGTGTGTGTGTGTGTGTGTGCGTGTGTGTGTACGTGCGTAGTTATTAATTTATAGAGTTATTAATTTATATAATTTATAAAAGTTTTAATACGACTATAAGTAATTAATGCATAAGTCAGAGAATAAAGGAACAAATGTTTTTAATCGTAACAATATTTGTGAATAACATTAGTGTAGAATATGTTAGATATAATTAAAGGGAGTGAGCGCGGGATATTCCACTTTATTAAATAAGACATCTGGTAATTTGGCTGAAGAAGTGAAATTCATCAAACGATCAGGAAAGACAACATGTTAAATGGAAGCAGAAATAATTTGGTATCATTGAACAATCGTATTTAAATTCCTCTAAATTATCATGTTAACACTAAATACAACTGTGTTCTTCATGCGATTAGTACGAACTACTAAATCTTCAAACTTTGTAACACCGTATTCAGTTGTCGCAATTTGCACAAGAGTGAAGCATTGTTGCTGTGGAATGTGTAGCGATGTCTCCGATTGTTGCTCAAACACTGACTAAGTATCTCACAATATATTAATATGCAGAAGACGAACCATTGTATCTCTGTTAGAGTGGTGTCAATGGCTCGAACCGAAATATTTTCCTTTGTCGAAGGTGAAATTGTGTTCCTTGTCTGTAAGATTTCAAAATGACTATAATCGAAACGGGCCATGGATACATTCCGGTTCTTTACAACTTATGGTTTATTATTGCGCAATAATCTAGGTGGCATTGAGGTTAACTTTTGCGTTACACAATGCAGACGGAAACAGGTTTACAGCTTGGAAACACTTTGTTAATTATTAGTGTTCAAAACATTAGAAATATATTGTCAATATACAGATTTTGTCCATAACTTGAAAATATGCATACAGTTTATATTGATATTGTAATAACATACAAGTTTATTAGGAGAAAAGAATTTATCACATACAATATGTAAGTCAAAATATATACCCTGTAATTAGAATCCGGTTATGCGGTAGATATGTCTTTACTCCGGTAGAAAGCAAATCTACTTCGGGTGAGCCACCTGCCCACGAGACCCCAGTATTATTTCCACCATTTCCCAATACTAAGGGTTGAAAATTTCCTCCACTCAGCCCTACCTACCTTCCGTTACCATTCTTCTTAATGTATTTTGTAATGGTATCTATTTACGATCCCGTTATGGATTAGTTCTAGTTTAGTCACGTGATCTCGCACGTAGCTGAAAGTGGCACAAACCAGTTGATGATCCTAAATTTCAAAATGTTTTTATATTCGTTTATTCAGTTTCTTAACATTTAAATTCGAATTCATAAGGTCGTTAAAGAAAACCGAAAACTTTTTAGTTTTAAATGGTAAATGTTTTAAAAGTTTAATCTTTAATAACAAATATAGTTGGGAATATGTTTAAATTAAACGTTCTTATTAAGAAAGAAAACCTTACCATATATTGAAAAAAATGGGAGGATTATCGATTATGATTCAAATCATTTAATATCTTAATCTTGGTTAATATTCTACAGACAGAAATATTCTACTATAGTTCTAACAGAAACAAGTGATATAAAAAAAGTCAAGTCAATTTCTACTTTAGTCAACAAAGAAAAATTTTATTTTAGTTTATTTTTATTTTATAATTACAACTGACATAAATATGTATACACATAAGTGAGAATAAAAATATTAAACGGCAAAATACAAATCAAATTTTTTAGCAGTTCTCCATTTTCCTATCCATGTATGTTGGGCTAATTTATTTTTATTTGTTACTATTTATACGCTTTCTTTTTTTTCATTTGCATTGTGTTGTAGTTTCTTTTCGCTTTCCTTTGCATTGTGGATCAAGGTTCGATAACGTTAATCAAGTTTGTTTGTTTATTTTATTCTTTTTATTTACTTTTAATCCTTGACCATTATTCATGATACTGTGTGGTAACCATGGAAGCAATTTTAGTTTGTACAATAGAGGTTTCGAGAACCAGATGGGAGCAAAAAAAAGATTCATATACTTCTTTGAGAAATACACTTCTAGCTAAAGTTGGCATAGTGCCAAAATATGCTTCTAATATGAAGATATTCAGTTCCAATCTGACCTAGAACTCCAAATTTTTATAAATTAATTATTGAGTAAATATTTTAAAACGAAACCGTGTTAACACCAATTGCCATTCAGTAAAGATTTAAAAAAAATTATTTGAACGTGATTGGATGAATAAAAATCTGTTTTTATTAACGATTGAAAATTTGTTCAAGATATATGTAAGAAGAGTGTAAGCCAATAGAAAAAATTTAATAACAAATAGAATTGCTAGTCAAGAATGCAGTTGTAAAGTTTATAAAATAAAATATACCAAAATATTCCATTCATAGTTCCCATTATGGTTACACGAAAGCAGTGCTCTCCAGGAAGTAACGATTAAGTAACACATCTTGTTACCGCCTAATTTTCGATATCTCGGAACGTTCAGAGTCTGGCTAGCCACCAGGTCGCCTAACGAACATAAATAAATCGAAGCTATAGTTCAAGTATTCAATATTACATTGTTTCATCTGTATTTATAGGCATTTTAAAGAATAGTGGTAATGCAATTGAAAAATACTAAAATAATTGTAATTAACTAGTTGTTCTAAAGTAACCTGAACATTCATGCCATACACTTTTTGTATAAATTAACTTTTAAAACTATTATAATTAATATTATTTTATTTCAAACGCACTACAGCTCACTAAAGCTGTACTTTCTTTAAAGTATACTGAGACCAAGTATGTAGTTATATTTCCAAGTCAAAAGTTGCAAGTAGTCAAAGGTTGCAAGTAGTCAAAAGTTGCAAGTAGTCAAAAGTTGCAAGTAGTCAAAGGTTGCAAGTAGTCAAAGGTTGCAAGTAGTCAATGGTTGCAAGTAGTCAAAGGTTGCAAGTAGTCAAAGGTTGCAAGTAGTCAAAAGTTGCAAGTAGTCAAAAGTTGCAAGTAGTCAAAGGTTGCAAGTAGTCAATGGTTGCAAGTAGTCAAAGGTTGCAAGTAGTCAAAGGTTGCAAGTAGTCAAAAGTTGCAAGTAGTCAAAGGTTGCAAGTAGTCAAAAGTTGCAAGTAGTCAAAGGTTGCAAGTAGTCAAAAGTTGCAAGTAGTCAAAGGTTGCAAGTAGTCAAAGGTTGCAAGTAGTCAAAGGTTGCAAGTAGTCAAAGGTTGCAAGTAGTCAAAGGTTGCAAGTAGTCAAAGGTTGCAAGTAGTCAAAGGTTGCAAGTAGAGTTTCAGAATAAATCGTATTCAAGTTGATATTCCAACCGTATGATTTTAGAACTGTTTCACAGAGCCTTAATTATTATAATAACTCAGCCTGTAATTTATACTTATCGTAACAGATATAATAGAACTATTTAAACTACCGTTTTGGGTGTGAGTGGGCCTGAATCTCCAATAAAAGGTCTTGCAGACCATCCACTGTGAAGATTATCTTTTGTTACTCCTTTAAATTATGTATAAATAAACTAATAATCAATAATAAATAATTCTAACACCTAGACAATTCATAAATAAATCATTGTGAAAGATCCTGTTTATGTAGGTAGATGTTAAATAAATAACGCAATTGTAATCTTCTTTATTAACCTTGTACAACACTGTAAAAACATTGTGGAAAAAACTTTGTATATAGTTCACGGCCCCGGGAAAGGATATTACTCAAAATTCCTTTTGAAGGGGTTTTATTAAATTCTGGTTTAGGAAATAGTTTCGCAAACTAACCCTCTACCGGCGATGGTAACCAGTAAATTACATTAGTGCTGCGCTGAAGTTAGATGATTCTAGTTATGGTATATATGTCAATATTAAATTACTTAATTTACAATATCCGGTGAAACTAATGGATGTGCTGCTCGAATATTAACTCACTCCAGTTCTCTAACCAAGTACAAATTGAAACCATAAATTGTATCTGCTTCATTAATACACTTACTTATTCTTGATCAGGTTGCTGACAAATAGTATACAAAAGAAAAAGATTTTTATTGATTGAAGAGAATAAATATCGTTAATCAACGCGCAAATTACTTCATCTTGAATGAGTAATAAATTCCTCAAGTTAATACACTGTAAATGCTTACTTAAGTAACTAAAATATTAAGCAAAATAGTAATAAATGTGAAATTAATAGATTCGAAAATTACTAATAATTGAAATAGTAATAAAGATTGAAATAATTAAAAAATGAATACATAAAAGAAAATTTTGTTTTTTGCAACATTTACAAATAGCTGTATACTTACAAAATTTATTCTTTTTTAGAAAGAAACACCGTTAATATTTAAAACACACACACACACATACACACTCACGCACACGCACACGCACACACGATGTGAATTGATAGTTTACATCATCCGTCACAAAGCAACAGGGAGAAAGTTATTTCTACATAAATACGTTTTGTCTTATGTAGTGCTGCACAGATCGAAATGGAAATCCACGTAAAACGGTTAAAAGTATTATTTTCAACATTTAATCATTCTTATAACAAGAAGATTGTGTTTTTCAGGAATCTGTTACTGAAATTATTTCTACATTCGTTTCCAATTTAATACTTTATTTCAAATCCATTATTAGGTTCTGAATTCAATTATCCACCTGCCATTGTTTTTTTAAATCGTTTATTGTTTGGTTTGTGAATATAATAACGAAAACCGAGAGTTTTATTCCTTGGCAATTTTAATTTTATCTTGTTTCTTATGCTTAATATAATGTATCTATTTATTTAAATTAATCTCTTGTAATAAAATATTCTTTCTTCTTGAAAACTGTACTTCCGTATTGTAAAAAATACTAATGAGATATTCTTGTATTTTATTTTACCATAGAAACATAGCAAAATACAACTTTTAGACACTGTAGAAGGAATGGATTACGCCAGACAATGCGGCTGAGAGGGATGAAAAGATGCGATTTGAAGCCGTATATTATCTTGTTACAACACAATAATAATGTAAGAACCTATGTTGATCCTGTAAATATCTTAAGGATATCTACATTGCAAATCGACTCATAATAACAGTTTGCAAAGGGTTTTATTATCGGGAAGATGGTATGGGTAGTTGATATCTACATTGCAAATCGACTCATAATAACAGTTTGCAAAGGGTTTTATTATCGGGAAGATGGTATGGGTAGTTGATATCTACATTGCAAATCGACTCATAATAACAGTTTGCAAAGGGTTTTATTATCGGGAAGATGGTATGGGTAGTTGATATCTACATTGCAAATCGACTCATAATAACAGTTTGCAAAGGGTTTTATTATCGGGAAGATGGTATGGGTAGTTGGCACTTGATGAGACTAATAGGGAAGCTAATAATATTGCACTATATGAATACGTCTTTTATATATTACACATTACACTTTTATTTTGGCATGACACTACAACTTTATAGTACGTTCTCTTCCTTGCAGGCCAAACCCATTTGAAAAATCGCTATAAAACATACACGCACGCGCATACGTGATGCCGCAGATGCATTTGTTTTCAAATCATATAGTTCATTACACATCTATTACGTTTTAGTTATGAAACTTTAATATAAATTAAAGTTACCGATGGAAAATATGCAAACTATATTGCTTATTGTGCATATTTCATTGAGCAAGTGATCGCATAACATTGTTGGGATAGAGTAAAGGTTATTTTTAAACAAATAATTTATTATTTACTAACACCGAATACGCAGTAATTGTTAGATCGAAGTAAATTTCAGTTATGAAATATTCAACCATTTTTAATTGCTAGTCTATGGCTTTCAATAACCTGTTATTTTTTTTTACAAAATGTCATTAAATATTTGTATTTTTACTACACTTGCTACAAATAAAACCTAACTACAAGCAACTAACATTATAGGGGTGACATGTAGGGGTTGGTTTTGCATATGCATATTTCATTAAGTATCAGCCTATACACATTAATGCAGATACGCGCGCCCGAACGCAAACAAATACAATCAAAATTGGTAATAAACCATTATAGCTGCATGCATGTAGGTTATTTTGTATATATAATGAATATATATATATATATATATATATATATATATATATATATATATACATATAATGTATATATATATCAAAACAACTGAAAATATTCAAGTACAAGAATTATTTATAAATTTCGTAATATAAAAGGCGTACCAACCGTAGTCATAACAAAATAAAGCTTAATAGTTTTGAAAAATTGTCAACGAAATTCTCCGGAAATATGAATTTATAAATATTTAAAATAATTTTTACATCTTAATTTGATAAATGTATTTAATAAAGACTAATATTTACTGTAGTTAATGAAAAAATAAAGTAGGTAACAAAAGAATATTTATTAGATGTTTACTAAATACACATTTTTGTAACAAATTCAATTCTAATCAGCTAAAAAACTATCAGATGCGTCTAAGAATGTTTCCATTTCAAAAACTGGATTAAAAATACATAGCTTATTATTATCGTTAGATTATATTATTTGTATTGAGATTTATAAAAATTTAAATAAATTATTATATAATCAAAACTACTGTTTTTAATAATAGTCTTATTAGTTGTAAAACGACTGTTCTACAACATAACCTATAACACAAAATCAGCTGTTACATGAAATTATATGTTATCATTTAATTCGCTTTGAGTAACCTGACAGTAATGTATGCTGTAAGGTATGCGTTTCATAGATACCATGGCGCGAAAAGAATGATTTAATCTCATGTTTTGTTCACCGCGCGTAAAGACGTTAACACTTCAAAAATTAATAAATAATTCTTGAGAGAGAGAGAGAGAGAGAGAGAGAGAGAGTGAGAAAAAGAGAGAGAGAGGAAGGGGGAGAGTAGAAAGTAGACATCCCATTATGTTATTAATTTTAAAAGGAGATTTTTATTACCAGCCCCCAAAATATTTTTATGAAATGCGTATAAATGTGAACAGTGACAAATCGAATTAACTTAAAAACAATTTGTCTTACCTAATATCAGTTACTATTGATGACTGATATTTTATTGTACAAAAAAACCAATATTGTGGATTTTATTAGTCACATATAACGGTTGTAATACGTACAACATTAGATCACGTGTCTTTTTAATGTTTTTCTTATAAGTGTAACCTGCAATAAAACATTAGTTTTATGTACAAATTTTAAATTGGGACGAAAAAGTTTTTGCAAAATGACTATTTTATATATATATATATATATATATATATATATATATATATATGTATATATATATATATATATATATATATATATACATATATATATGCATTCTTAGCTTATGTATTTTATACATTCAAAAGTCTTGTTGCGTCGACACAATATTATTTGACTGCAGGTATTTAAAGGACCACACATCCTCCATATAGGCTAACGTACTGTTGCGAAGTACTTGAAGATTCTTTACCTATAAAGATTTGTATATTCATTAAAACTTTTAATGTGACTCCAAGAAACGTATACATAAAGGCTGACTTTTTCATTTTTTTTTCAAAGTGATTTAGTTGTGCTTAAAACTATAGTAAATTCTAGTTTAACTATTCTTTTAAAATTCTTTAATATTTTTTATGAAGCTCTACAAAAAGATTAAACCAACTTATGCCCTTATTTTAACATAACTATTATCATTATTTATCATATTTCCATCTCTAGCAACCTTTCACAAAGTCGTTTTCTACGTCATCTCATTTCTCTTCTTTGTGCCCTTTCCACCACTGATTGCTTTACATTACTTGTTTCTTCAAGATCTGTAACTTTCAAAGTCACAAACTCGGTTACATAGAGTAAATTTATAAATTTTAATAGATCTGAGAGTCAATATTTTTCTGGATGTTATTTTTATTCCGAGTACAATATGCTTTTTAGCATATTACATATGCTACATATAAATATATATATATATATTTCAATAATGCTATATGTCAACTTTGCCAAGAATAATATTCAACTAAACTGATAATTTATAAATTATTGAGCAATAATTATTGACAATACAACCCCTAATAGTGTTTTAATTTATTCGTAAGCTTTAAATTATGTATTTTATCGGTAATTTTCCATTAATTTTTTTTGTAAAGATTGATTAAATCTGACACTCTTCAAGATCTAAAAGATATATATGCATTATTATAATCTTATCTCTTATATTGTTCTTACCCAATAACAAATACAATTTAAAAACCTTTATTTGTGGACTGCCTTTGAAGCAGTTTTTACAATAAATTATAATATTGTACTGCCTTGGTATTTTTACATTGAAAACTGTGATATTTGGGTTTATAATTTAGTGAAAGTTTAGTGGAATAGTGTTGATTGATTGTTTGATCTATTTAATTGTATGTGTTTGAAAGATAATATAATAATCAAATTATTACCTGAAGAGAATTCAGTTTGGAATCAAAACAAAAATTAATGTTTTGAAACTAATTTAAGTTTGGTTCAAATTTTGTCACTAATTAGTCGCATTCAACGAAACATTTTATAAACGCTAGACGTAAAAATACTGAAAATGTATGTAAGCTGCTACGCGATTGTAATTGTTTAAAACAAATAAAGCAATTTTTATTTACAAAATTGTTACACACTGCCGTTGGAGGGTAAAATAACTAAGCTATTGCCATAAATAAAATTTAGAATGTTTACAGGAAGTGGCAACTGCTTTGCTTTAATTACCAGTTGTTTAGTGGTAATACAAAAATGTTACATAAATATATATATATATATATATATATATATATATATATATATATATATAAATATCGCAATATGTTTTCTTGTGTATTAATAAAGAACAAAAGTCAAAATACAAATACAAGAATTATATTTGAATTTACAATTCAAAGCTTTTCGTTGGCTAACAGTACCAACATCATCAGGAATATTAAACAATTAAAATTAACATATGTGCAAATTAGATCAAATAAATAGTTATAGACACAAACTAACCAAATTATACCTAATAATTCTAACCATCCGTATAATCAAAAAATGGCTGCATTATACAATTTATTATATAGATTACATAAAATACCTATGAATAATGAAAACAAGATAAGAGAGAAAAACATTATCTATCAAATTGCAATTGAGAATGGTTATAAAAAGAAAACTGTTGATAAACTTAATTATAATATTTTAAAGAAACAAAATAATAATCTAATTTACAAAAATAATGATGAAAATGTCATATGGACTTCATTTACATTTTTTGGTAATGAAGTAAAAAATATCACAAAATTGTTTAAAGGTAGCAACATAAAATTCGCTTATAATACTAATAATAAATTAATAAATATAATGAATAATAATAATATTATTAATATGCATGAAAAAAACGGTGTATATAAATTAGAATGTGATTATTGTAATAAAGTTTATATAGGACAAACTAAGAAAAAACTTAAAGATAGATATAAAGAACATTTTAATGCATATAAAAAGCCAGAAATTTATAAATCAAATTTTGCTAGTCATTGTATTAATAATAATCACTTATTTCCTAATATAGATAATATGATACTTATAAAAGATATTAACAAAGGCCTGAGAATGAATATTTATGAAGCTTTAGAAATACATAAATATAATACTAATAATGAGTTGATAAATGAACAAATACAAGTAAAATCTAAATTCGATAATATATTCAGTGTTTGTAATGTTAGGGCAGCAAAATAAAAAAATTTTAACAACATTGTAATTGATTTGGCATAACTATTTATTTGATCTAATTTGCACATATGTTAATTTTAATTGTTTAATATTCCTGATGATGTTGGTACTGTTAGCCAACGAAAAGCTTTGAATTGTAAATTCAAATATAATTCTTGTATTTGTATTTTGACTTTTGTTCTTTATATATATATATATATATATATAATATTTACATTTCAAAGTCAAACTATTCACTGGTTAATCGGGTGCTTGGTCTGAACCCCTAAATCTGAACTATCATTGCGGAAAAAACGATAAATCCTGGAACGTTATCTAGACAAACGAATCAATACACTGTTAAAATTAGCTCATTTGCCCATTTACACGAGAATTAACAAGGTTTCCTGCCATTTGTATGCACATCGCGTTACTACAGACGTAAAATGGCCCATTCGGTGTTTGGTTTTCCCATTAATAATACTTAATGGTCATTTTATTTCTCATTGTGAAAGAGTATTTTCTAGTTTGTATTCTTTTCGTTGCCCCACGCCTTTAGTCGTTTCTGAATTTGGATACATTTCACTGTGCTCCATGAATTTATTACCCACTTTGCAAATGTTTCCGGAAATAGACAGTTCTATAAAACCAAGTATTAAAATAAACATATTGGAAACAACACAAATACCACAACAATAACCAAACAACGCATAATAGAAGTTACCCAAGAATAAACACTTATGTACATATCGATGACTATGTCGTAATCATCAGAGTGCCTTATTACAAAAGAACAATCTAGAAACAAATTAGTTACAAACTAGACTGGGCTTGTTCATGGTCAGTCTAGTTTGTAATTTATTGTATTCTAAATAGTAGTTTTGCAAGCAGGCCCTCTGATGATGATGACATGGTCATCGAAATGCACATAAGGGTTTAATCTTAGGTAATTTGTATTATCAATTATGTTTGAGGTATTGAGGTTGTTTCTAATATTTTTATTGTAATATATTGTACCACTGTTATCTTGTATAAAAAAACCAAATAGTTGTCATAAACGTTGTAACACTTCAAAGCAAACTTCACGAAAAAAAAACATTGTTATTCCTTTCGAAACAAATACGTTTCAAAACAAAAAAACTTATACTTTTCCTCCATAAAACCATTTAAAATATCATGCATGTTATGTAAAGTGTAATAACTTCCATTTTGTTCACTATGCGATTTTTTTCATTTTCGTACACGGCTAAATATGAAAATACAAGTTTTTATCATTTAATTACCTAAAATTACAATTTCACGCTTAGAAGTACCAAAGATCATTTCAATTTCACCCTTAGAAGTACCAAAGATCATTTCAATTTCACCCTTAAAAGTACCAAAGATCATTTCAATTTCACCCTTAGAAGTACCAAAGATCATTTCAATTTCACCCTTAAAAGTACCAAAGATCATTTCAATTTCACCCTTAGAAGTACCAAAGATCATTTCAATTTCACCCTTAGAAGTACCAAAGATCATTTCAATTTCACCCTTAGAAGTACCAAAGATCAGCTCTGGTAGTATTTTTATATAAATATTTCAGTAACTTTAGATAAATATTTCGATTGCATACGATTTAGCATTGAAAGAGCCGTTAATTTTTAACTCGGCGTTGAATTAGAGTAAAGTTGTTATTAGGGGTAGCTAAATTCAGCATTTAAAAAATTAAATTCGAATTTGTTTGAAACTTTTGTGAGAGGATTTATGTTAAGAGAATTTTATAGACAGTCCATTGCAAATTTTAATTACAAATATCGGGCACTTTTTGTAATGACATTGTGTTTGTCTACATTTTATTCACTCCCAATAATACCAGAACAAATGCTTTATTCGTGCTTACATTCTACAACAAACATGATTTATTGACAGGTGAAAAATAAAAAAAAATGTATATAAAGTTCAAAACAATAATAAAAAAACGAGTTTAGTTATTAATACGTACAGTGAATCAAACAATATTGAACTATATTTGTACGCGGCAACAATGATACTGACAGGAGCATTTCCAGAGTAGCATTCGGAATCTGTGTGGGTTTAGATTTAACTGACTCGTACAGAATATAATACGTTTTCAGATCTCTTCTGTGTCATTTTGTACGTAGCAAAACTAGCGTACTGTTTAGACTAATAGAATTTCAAAAATGTAATTATACAGTTGGTACTGTAGTTTAATGACATATTAAATAATTTTTTTACTGTGATTGCTCTTTGAGTATCTATTTTAATATTCTAAAACTGACTTAAAATGCATTTTAGATACTCACACTTATAGATAAAATTAAAATGCAGCATAATTAGTTGATATGGAATATATTTTATATAAATACCTATCATATTGAAATAAAAATAAATTTCAACACTGGTAATATATTTCAGTTTTCTGCTAATATTGTTTTTACTTGTAAATGTATTTACAGTTTAAACTGTACACTAATCCGTCACTAGTTTTGCTTTTTGTAAGGGGAACTGCAACTTTGAAGATAACAACGGGCGTTTAGCTCCAGATGTCCTTAACTTCCTGTGCAAGTAGATAAGGTGGACGTATTCAAGTTATTTTGTCTAATTGAATGGTTCCTCCAAGACACAACTCGTCTTATCCGATGGAAAGTTTGTGCGACTGAGTCTTGCAATTGACATCTTCACTTGATCAAAGACTTAATCCTGATCCTAATCCTGTACCTTAGGACTCGCATTCCTCTAATCCTTGCCACAGACAATAACAGCTATTTAAGTGAGTTTGTAAACATCGACTAATAGACTTTCTTTGCAAAATATGTTGTACGTGAAATGCTTCGAATCTTTCAAGACTATAATATGTTCGTAAACTAATTTTTTAAAATTATATGTAGGTCTAAATGTATCGTAAAACATTTGTAAAAATTGTAATGCAATAGAGTCCCGTTAATTCGACGGAGATGGGATCCAGACCTCCTCGGATTACCGAAAGCTCGGATTACACGGAAATAAGTTCCTGTACATTAGATCAAACAGTAGTTCTAATGATTCCTAATACTTTAATTAAAAATGCACAACATACGTATATAGAACTGTATTTACCCAAGTACTTAGATAAACTAATGTTGCTTTGGCATCGTTGTTCTTCAAGGATGCTAATGTTTTTGAAAAAGGATATAAAGTGTCTTCTGCGTCTGCTTATCAGATAGTTTTCGAGGTGCGGTGTCGCGTAGACGTCTTAGTAGAAGCACATCTGGTGCCTGGTAGTGCAGTTTCCAAGGCGGCCGTTCCTTCACCGTGATTGATTTTCTTCTTCTTGTACTGTCTCGATCAAACCTTTGCCTTTATTTTCGTCATTATTGCCTTCAGTAGTTTCTTGTACCATTTCAACTATAGTTGTAGTCAACATTTTGTCAAACTTCCCAGCTAATCAGTCACAGTTTATTTGTCACTGTTATTGTTTGAACTTCACATGTGAATTTTCTTTGATGAAAATGGATTGTGTTTTCAAGTAAGTACTAAAATATACAAAAATATAGTAGTAAATTAGAAAAACACTGAATGAACTTATATCTAGATATATTATGCTTGTGTTAAATTCCAATTGGTGATATTACTTGCATCAAAACAAATATAAACTCAATATCTGTTGCTGCGGTACCGTATGGTTGCTGCTTACCATAGCGTTTGGTATTAGGCATGACATAGCTGTTTTTAGGTTAATAGTTTTATCTCCAAATGAATATTTCATTATATATATATTTATCTATTTATTCTCATTTACGTGTGTGTATGTGTACATATATATTCATATATTATACACAACATTTTATTTGCAGAGATATTACATTGGATATAACTTCTTATTTTATAACAGGATGGAGATATGCATTTTGACGGAATATTCATTGAACCGCCTGAAGCTGTAGTTTTAACTAACGAAGATTCCGCTGATGAAGATGAAGGTGGCTTTGTAGATAATTTGAATGGACGACAGCTTAGATCAGGGGCTGAAATATTTTCTCGGAATGAGAATGTGGAACCTTCTGTAAGTAATTTGGTAAAGGTGTAAAAAAGAAAGCGAGAAAACTATCTACGTGGTTAAAACATGATTTAACTCATAAAACAGTACTTTTCCCTGATAGTGACTATACTGCTTTTCGTAGGCTTAGCCCGGTAGAAGCGTTTGAACTATCTTCAATGAACCGATTATTGAAAAAATGATACTCGAATCCACAAAATATGCCTTGTTTAAAAATGAACCAGATCCACTTTTGAGTTCATATGAGATGAAAGTCTTTATTGGCATACTGATTGTTACTGGTTACAATACTCTCCCTGGGAAAAGATATTACTGGAAAAATGGTGCTGATGTCCAAAATGATCTTGTGTACAATTCAATGCGAAGGGACAGATTTATTCAAATCATGAAATATATGCATTTAGCTGACAACAACTATCCACTAAACAACACACTACATTTCTCCAACAAATCAAAGAAGGAGATGTGGCTATGAAAATTGTACATCACGGGTCAGAACAGAATGTACTAAATGCAACGTTGGTCTTAGCACTAAATGTTTTGTGTTGATTTATACAAAAAAGTGAACGTTTTAGACTGTATGAACCTCTAAGTTGTATGCATAAGAGCAAATAAAATGTATTTGTCAACAAAATAATTGTATTTTGCCTCCAGAATAACGTTTAAAATTCTTAAACCTCATTAAAACCGTAGAAAATATCTCTACAATGCTTACATAAAAGCCTAGCGGTACCATATGGTACCATGCTATATATAAAAAACCAAGGAGTAAAAATAAAAAATATTTATATATTTTAAGTTTAGGTTGATGTAGTATTGGAAATATGAAATATTATTTAAATCGAAGAAACTTAAAAACTCAGGCTTTCCAGGGTTTTTTAAATTTTTAAAGTAATCCTACAAATGATTTCTTCCACTTCTGTCGCTTCCAAGAGACATTGTAAAAGGTAAAGTGAATATTTTGTTCATACATTCCAGAACATCCTGAACCATCGGGTGGATTAGTCTCGTAACATTTGAAATGAAGCACGGATATCATCAGAGCACAGTTAATCTTCATCGGTGGGATAAACGGTGAATTGTCTAACAGTAAATAATTTGAATTTCCTTTCAGATCGATAAAATAGTCTGAATTAGATATAGCCTCGAATTTAAAGGAACCTCGAAAAATCGGGACTCGGATTTTCGACACTCTACTGTACATGTATTGCAGTAGGCCTATTATAGTATAATATGATGATCTATTTAATTAACAAAGTTTGTATTTTTATTGTGACGGATGGCCTGGTAAATGGACGTTATAAAAGTATCGTTTTCAAATTTTAACTACTATTACGTCTTGTGAAATGTATTGTTTTTTTTTTTATTTAGATGTTATAAATAAGATAAGTAAAAACTAAATATAACAGTTGCTAAGTCGTGGTAGTAAGCATCAGTATCGCACTATGAAATGTCACTAAACTACAACGACGTCTGGAGCTAAACGCCCGTTGTTATCTTCAAAGTTGCAATTCCCTTACAAAAAGCAAAACTAGTGACGGATTAGTTACAGTTTAAACTGTAAATACATTTACAAGTAAAAACAATATTAGCAGAAAACTGAAATATATTACCACTGTTGAAATTTATTTTTATTACAATATGATAGATATTTAGATAAAATATGTTCCATATCAACTAATTATGCTGCATTTTAATTTTATCTATAAGTGTGAGTATCTAAAATGCATTTTAAGTAAGTTTTAGAATATTAAAATAGATACTCAAAGAGCACAGTAAAAAAATTATTTAATATGTATGATTCATACAAAGTAGGCTCTGTGTAGACAACCATCAATGTTAACCAAGAAACTGTGACCCGATGACGAAAGCAAGCTAAAAAATGTAAAACTACGTAGAACAGGAAGATGTTTAATCTCTGGCGAGGTCAGATTAAATAGAAAAACCAATGTCACAGTAAATATCGGATTCTTTCCACACTTTAAAAGATCATTAACGATTGCGTCCGACCGTCAATAGTTTAATCGATTTCAATGCAGAACGGAGAGATGCTGGAATCGACGTGTAAACACTCTACTGTAGTCTCTGTTTTTGTATATTTGATAAACTCAACCATAAAACATTAGACCCTCGCAACTTTAGTCTTGTTTCTGTATCAGTCGCTTTATAAAATAGAGTGTAAATACTTATCTAATGGTATTTTATGCATAACTTATTATAGTAAACTCCGCCTGACAACCCTCTCTACATTTACTACCCTACTTGAACGTTAAATTGCCTTTAGAATGAAAGCTCTTTGTAAGGCGCAAAGCAAGGCTGAAAACCAAAGTAGTTCTACGAAGCCTGTAATTTCATGAAGTTCGTTTCGACAGACTGTGTGAGTGTTTGTTAATGTTTGAGCCGTGGCAAGAACTTTCGTAATATACAAATAATACTTATGGTTTCGTACAAATAGTAATCCACACTTTATAAAATCATTCAAACGGGGTTTTTTTTAACTAAAATAATGAATAAAGCATATGTTCTTGAAAATGCGCCAAGCTTACTATTACAGTGTATACAAATATACATTACATGTAAATACAACGTTTCTGTTACATAATATCGACATTGAGCCATAGTTTATGTTTGCAAAACCATAAAACTTAAGGTATATGCTAATAATAGAGCATATTTTTTTTTATTATGACCTTTTAATAAGTTAGCAATCTTTCGTAGATCAGCAGGACAAATCATGATTTTCAACAGAAATAAAAACTTCACATGTATGAGATATATCATCGTTTTGCATTCCATAGAGCTCTTGCCAAGAAGAAACCTCAGATATTTGGGGGCACAGGATTGGTCTTGGCATACCTTCTAAGGAATCACATACCTAAGTGGAATATCTTAGTTGTGTACGGGTTCATAGAGTGGTACCACCCGTTTTACTCACTGTGAAAAAAGGTTAGATGAAATTAAGTGAGAATAAAGGACAGAATTATCTCATGATGCAAGGAATAAGAAAATTATGGAATCTCGTGGACAGGGGCAACTTGAAAAAGAAGGCCTATTCTCAAACGAAGGGATATCTACTCACTGCTAGGCGATGAACCTCTCGGAAGACAAAATATATTTCAGTGATATAAACCGACAACATATATCCTTGTCTAACTTTTTATATGTAACATAATAATTTATACTTAGAATTCTTGTATTAAACGTTAGACCTCGGTCATTATTGTCATTATAAGATCTTTCAAAACCTGTGAGTCACAGATGCCCAGTCTTTGGAAGACCTATGAGTCACAGATGGCCAGTCTTTGAAAGACCTGTGAGTGTCACAGATGTCGTGTCTTTGGAAGACCGGTGAGTCACAGATGCCCAGTCGTTGGAAGACCTGTGCCTCACAGATCCCATGTCCTTGGAAAACCTGTGACTCACAGATGCCCAATCTTTGGAAGACCTGTGATTGTCATAGGTATGTCTTGTCTTTGTTAAGACCTGAGAGTGTTACAGATGCTCTGACTTTGTAAGGCCTGTAAGTATCACAGATATACCCTAACCTTGTAAAATCTATGAGTATGACAGATGCTCTGTCTTTGGAAGACCTGTAATTGGCATAGATATGTCTTGTCATTGTTAAGACCTCAGAGTGTCACAAGTGCCCTGTCTTTAAAAGACCTGTAAGTATCACAGATACGACTTGACCTTGTAAGACCTATGAGTGTCACAGATGCTCTGTCTTTAAGAAAACTGTAAGTGTCACAGTTACGTCCTGACATTGTAAGATCTGTGAGTGTCACAGATAGGCAATGTATTTGTAAGATCTGAGAATGTCACAGATACGCCCAAGAGTTAAGATAAGAGAATTAAAAGCCCTGTGTTCTATAAAAATATCTACCCATATTTCAGTTTACCCAGTGTAAAGTAAAGATCTTGCCACGAAAACATTTATTCCATTCCAGCTTAGATTTACGGACATTTTATTCAGCCGCGTTCTCTATTGGAATATATTTTAGATAGTTGAATTTATGTAATCTAATATACAATTCCCTCCTCTAGGGAGATCTGGCTTAGAGGGGTAATTCGTTACTAGTTGTTGAGAATCTTATTTCCTCATAAAAGTTTTAACATTTTCCCTAGATATTCATTGTAAGTAGTTTTCTCCGAGGATTTTTCATCTAGGTTGAAGTGGAATTTATAACAGCTTTTATTCTGTTATCTTTAGTTAATCTCTGATAATCTAAATAGAGGCGTTCCGGTAGCTATTGTGAAGTGCATTACCAAATAATTGTAAATCCAAGAAATAGCCTACCTATATTGAAACCAATAATATTAATAATAATTGAAAATATTAATTACTTTTTAAATATTTTAAATATCGTTGTAGGTTTTGATGGTTATTATTGGTAGACGATCAATTCAAGAGGTTTATTGTTCTTTTTTTGAATAACAAGCTCTTTTTAAAAGTAAGGACCCTCTTGTAAAGGTTCTTGTGAAAATACAGCCCTGTGAAGAATACTATATATAGGTAATAACAACAAAGATAATAAGAGCTGGCTGTACAAAAAGAACCATTTCTGTCAGAATAAGTATTTACAGACAGTTTATAACATTTAAAATAAATGTTCATCCTCAACAAGAAGCTCACTAATAATTGTTGCATTATAGTAGGCTGTTTACTTAGAATCATTATCAAACATCATTATATTCTACAGAAATCCTGGCATATAGTTGGAAGGTTTTGCGGAGTTTAAAGTTAGAAGAAGAGGGTCAGTATATGTCTGATGTTCTCAAACGTTTTGCGGAGTTTAAAGTTAAAAGATTTAACATAAGCGCCAGTATCTGTCTGATGTTCTCAAAGGTTTTGCGGATATTAAAGTTAGAAGATTTAACATGAGGGTCAGTATCTGTCTTATGTTCTCAAACGTTTTGCGGAGTTTAAAGTTAGAAGAACTGACATGAGGGTCAGTATCTGTCTGATGTTCTCAAATCGGTCCTAACGTCAAACGTGCAAATGATAAAATACGCGACACTTATTTTTACTGATAATTCAAATTATTATTTGTATGTTGCAATATTTTGTCAAACAACTCTGACAGCTTTTAATTTTGTAGAGTTTCATCTTTTATTACTTCAACAGGTAGTTCTCACTTCTAAAAGTCAAAATATAAATACAAAATGACAAATTCAACTATGTCACAAGGTTTTGCTGATTAAACACGCTTAATCACAGCAGCATTTCTGTTGTAGACACAGATGTAATTAGTTTTCAGACACAACAACGGGCTGCGGTTGGCCAAACTCGCCTATAAGTCACCATGTTGCCTGACAGAATACCTCGGCTCCATTTACTTGGTTAAAACAGCGTTCACTTCAAGATTCTCAGATTTGCTCTTGTGTGGTCAGGTGACCAAATTATATAACTCAGATTATTTGGCTTCTTATTCTTCATGCAGAAGTTGCCTGGGAAACGAAATCTCCTCTTTATAGTAACAGATGCATTTCTTGAATAACCGTTCACTACGTTTTCGGGGATTAATCAATACTATGTGTTAGAAATTAATACAGTGACAGTATTATAATTATTTATTATGATTTTGTTTATTAAAGCGTATGCCAAGTAAAGGTGTTTACTAAATTTAGTTTACCTATATCTTGGGATTTATATGAATTTATTCCAAGAACGCTTTTTTTGATATATCTGTAAAATGTGGATCTTTCGGTTTCTATTTCTAAAACGGTGATGGTTCGAGCTAGATTCCCAATTTGTCTGTATAGTCAGATCCTTTTCGGTTTTATTGAAGAATAAATAATAAGAAATCCAAATGGTTAACCTAACCGTTCTAACGTAATTATTTTCCCCTATTAAACATAATTAGGATATTATCTTTGTTTAATTCGATCTTCGAGTTATTTGTCCAATTCGATCTTCCAATTATTTGTCCAATTCAATCTTCCAATTATTTGTCCAATTCGATCTTCCATTTATTTGTCCAATTCAATCCTCCAATTATTTTTCCAATTCAATCTTCCAATTATTTGTCCATTTCGATCTTCCAATTATTTGTCCATTTCGATCTTGCAATTATTTATTTAAATAACTAGCGTATATGCATTTCTCGTACCTTTTACTAATTCCATAGATAAGATTTATCGTTATTCGTATATAAGTAACGTTTTTAGACAAAGTCTCATGCTAAACGTACCTACTCTCCTATATTGCAGCATATAATGGAACTAGACGACTGACGAGGGAAAGTGTTTAAGAGGTGTTCAGCATTAAGGGACCCAACGCCTGTGATAGATTTCATAGCCAAACGCATTTCCACCTTTATTACCTAAGGTACTAAACAGCCATTACGATGCTAGTAAGAGTTTATTACTTCGCCGAAGTAATTAGTTTACTCTCTCAATTTTACCCTACTCTACAGTTTGTTCTCTTAATGTCACTTTGATGATGATAATAAATTTAGCTGGTTCCAAATTAATTTTAAAGCTGGCAATTGTTGCTTGTTTTCAGAGCCGATTTATTTTTATAATTTTTTCTTTAACTCACTATCATTCCAATTATAACTTTGGTCATAAATTGCCTATACAGCGCCGTGTTTTGGTTTTTGAATACATGCTCGGTACGTTTAGTACTATGTTTGCTAACAAAATAGTGATTTTATAACTATGAATAGTTACAGAAAAGTTGAGAATGTCCATAATTATATATAAACCTTTTACGGACGCATGCGCACCCCCACACACACATATTCACGCTCGCTCTCTCTCTCTCTCTCTCTCTCTCTCACACACACACACAAGCCCACACACACATACACACACACACACACACACACACACACACACAAGCTAACTTCTCCTCTGCTACATTAATCAACCCTTCTTGAAGCCATTTTGTTAATCCAGTATGTTTTTTTAATTTTATTCATTTCATCCATTTTTAAACCTAGAACATTATTTATGATATTGTGAAGTAACCATGGCAACAATTGAAGGTTATACGAGTACAATGGAAGTTTTTCATATAGATCTTTGAGAAATTCATTTCTAGCTATGGAAAGTTGACTCTGTGCCAAAAAGTTTTAAATTTCGAACATGTATATACTTAGTTCGAATCCGACCTTGGCCCATCCAATTTTTATAATTTAATTATTGAACAAATTTTTGAAAAAAATACAGTATTAACATCAACTGTCATCAACTATAGGTTTAAAAATGTATTTGAACTTGATTGGATAAATAAAAATGTATTTTATTAACGATTGGAAATGTGTACAAGATATATTCAGTGTGATATTTAGTGATATTCAGAGATATTTAGATGTGAACTAATAGGGGGAATTTAACAATATGCTCGAAGCTTTTTATCAATGTAATATATCGGTATCCTCAAGAGCCTTATACACTCTCAACAGCTAAATCAAAACTAAATTTAAATATGTATATAGTGAAAACATTTCAGTGAAGTCCTACGGTTAATATTGTGTACTGAACTATTCTCTAGTAACCTTAGTTTGGTATGTGTAAGACTGTTGCATTGAGTAGCAATGAAATAATACAATATTGCTAAAAGCAATATCTTCTAACCTAAAAATAAAATATAAAAATATTGAACAACAAATTTTTTACAATGTATAACAGTTCAAAGAAATAACGTTTTACCGTAAAGTACTTGTTCATTTTTTGCAGTACATGTGTTGTAATATTTTATTCTTCGTAAAACAATACAAAACATTGAATATCAAAATATAAAGTACGAAATACATTAGCAAACAAATTACATTTGGTAGAAGAACCCGACGAGGAAATTAAATGCATTAAATCATGTTAGCTGTGCAATCAGTGTTAATGTGCAGTTAACGATATGAACTTACTAGCCCCATGGCGTTGTAATATCCGGCTGTGACTATGTAATATTTTGTGAAAACAGATGTTATGTACAATGTCAAAGTGTTATCGACTGGAAGAATGGGCTGTGTAATAACCCTTGTAGTTATGAGCTCCACCCGTTTTTAAAGTAATAACATTTTTAAGATAATGCTCAATTTAATTTTAGAAAATTTAAGCATAAATAAGACATTATATACGTCAGAAAAAAAGATCTACAGGGCTGTTCAGAGTAGTCACAATTTCCGAGGATTTTCTTCATTTCTAACAAACGTTATGAACATACATTACAAACCCTAGCATATTAAACTTTCTGCCTTTGTAAAGAGTAGGGTCAGGCATATTTCTTTGATCCAAGTAGGGAGCAGGTGTTCTTGGGGTAAGCGAACCCTACTTAGCCACAATTTGCCCCTACTGATATTCCCAAAAGTTCATTGAGTCCCTTTTTACACATACCTCTACTCCCCCTAACCTTTCCGAGATCTAGATGTTTTAATGAATACTGTATATACGTTATAGTAAAATACTCGCGCAAACACGCACACGCACGCTCTTTTTTTAACGCTATAAAAGTAGTATTTTCCCTACAGAAACCCGTTACTGTAAAACCCAATTTTCACACCAATTTTCAGATTTTCCTGTAACTACCGCTTTAGCTTAAAATATTTATTTATTAATCGTGACAAATATTGAAAAACTGTTTATTAAATAGGCAGAACTAATAAGCAAAACTAAGTATAGGTAAAATGTTTTAAGCTGGCACATGGGGGCTACAAGACTTGACGAGAGGCCGAGAACGAGGCGAGGGGGGGAGGTGCTCGCCGTTCATTTTCAAAGACATCGAACCTTGGACTGGAAAAGGATTATATAGTTTGTTAGTAATTAATATGTTTCAATGTATAGTATAAACAACAATAAATGTAAATAGGGCGCTCACGGCAGAGTGCTAATAGGATTGTATAAGGGATCTGGTAGGCCACCACTTATGCCCCCGATGAGAGATGACGACAGTGCCTGATGACTAATACACAATTTCTACCTAAGAGCCAAGTGCCAGCCTATGAAATTTGACCTACAGCAGATAAGATCCATCAGCTGAACTTGGGTGATGCATGTTTAAGGAAACACCAAGATTTCTGTAAGGACCTTTTTCACAGATCTTTCCAGTACATTCTTCAGCAACCCCCTTTTACTTACTTAATACTGTATTAATGTTATCATTCTCTTATTTATTGCTTTCAATACATTCTCCATATAAAGTCTACAATCACATTTTGACCGGACATTTAACACTCAACATTCTACAACAAACGAATTTACAAGCCCTTCGAAAAAAGTAAAACTGTCGTGTAAGGAAAGACGACATCAGACGATCATAAAACACGGAGAACGTCGTTGGCAATTTAGTGTCAGGAGTGAAACACAAGGATGAGTTTCTTGAATTTTAAGCCACACGAGATCATGTTTTCAGGACGTGTTGGAGACTGGAAGTCTTTACGTGAGTCTTTTATGTCTGAAATTATTGATGTAGACATTCATTTTTTCCAAATGACTGCTTCAAGACTAACACAGACCTCTAAGTTTCTCTGGTTGGCTAATTTCATAAATTTTATACAACCGAATCATTTTGCTCCGTTTAAAGGTATATATTTCTTTTTATGTGAAACAAATAATAGACCACATTATTTTCATAGCCCTAACTCATATTTATTTTACCTCACCTACAAAGCCTATTTTCAAATCTCACTAAGCCCATTCTCTTCACTGACACCTACTTTCTGCTAGTTAGACGTTTACTAATACAGATAAATAAGACAGGTCTACCATAATAAACACAATCTGTACCTCATCGGTTAGCTCCTAGTGAATTTTTTAATGTTAAAGCAAAGATATTCTGGATGGATAAGGTTTCTATTGGAAAAGATGAAGCAGATACGTTGAGAGTCGGAGTCACTTTGGTCAGCTACCGTAGGCAGGAATAAAGGGCGGCTTGTGGCGCAGTTTTGTGACTGCAGACCTAAGAAACCTTTTATTAAACCTAACAATACTACTCGATGGTTTAACAAATAACAAACTAGACAAAAAAGGATTTTTTAACATGTAATTTCGAAGACAATAAATATAGTAGCGGGATTATATTAAAACAACAAAAATTGCTTCGTTACAAAAAAATAAATAGTTAGAGATTCTTTCTCAGTTAACATCGTAACACAATTAACATTATCTGATCAGTACAACGAACTGACCAATTTCAACCTACTGATAATGTCTACCTTGTTAACGAAATGCCCATTAATGTTTTGTTACTAAAGGTTTTGTGTTGTTTACATGTTATTTTGGAAATATGCTTACTTGTAAGTTACTTGAAATTACAACATGCATGCTTGTTTCTAGATTTTTTGTAAGATATCACTGACTTACATAAATTAATATTACAAAAACATGGTTGCAAACAAACTTAACGAAATTACAGTTTTATAAAATTTGAAAGTTGTTCTAAGAGTTTTAAAGATTACGTGAAAATGAAAAATGTATTTTGTAATATTTTACCATTAATATCTTTAATGTAACTGAAATACTGTGAAAGAAAGATCCATTGTGAAAAAACTATTTTTCTAAGAAAAGTAGAAAGGGTGATAATTAGAGTAAACATCCTCTCCTTGTACAGACAACTGTGAGTTTGAAATATTCTCAACGGACGTTTATAAAACCACTACTTACAAATCTAGTCTTCTATTTTAAAAAAGGTACCAGATTTTCGCTCGAAACAGAAATGCGTCTGACTAAAGATGAACTGCCACACATCTTGAGCCAGCTGTATACAATTTCGGCAATCGTCAAAAACAATATTTAAAAGTTTTGCAGAACATTTTTAGATTAATTTTATTTTGAAATTTAGTAGCAGTCAGTTATAATTAATTATATATAATTTATATGAAAAAACGGTAAATAAACCTTCAAACAATTAAACTAACAATTTTTCATAAATTTGAACAAATAATACCTTTAAGAATTTAAGAACTCCGTACTCTAACTACCCGTGGGGGAATGTTGTACGTAACTAGGCTACAGAATATGGGATTCGGTCAATTGTGTTCAAACCAAACAATGTGAAACAAACGCCTTTCACACGCAACGCCAGCTTTGTTCAACAATGTCGTGTTCAAACATTTAGAAGCCAATATAAGGCAATTTAGTGCAACACTGCTTTCGTCCTTAATTAAGTTTTCATTAACTCTCCAGGCTTCCGCATACTCAGTGAAGTCTTCCACATTACGAAGGAGAAACTCTTACCGTCGTATTAATGTTTCCCTTATATGTTTCATTCACTTCAGACTATAAAACCACCGTCCTTGGAGGAGGATGGTTGTAGAATCCACTGAAAAGAATGTTTATATCAAAATGTTCTGTTCTGGAGAAATCAAAAGGTTCTTAACCAGTAGAATAGGTTATCGATTAGGACCCTGTGCGTCATCCTTCTCCTTTTGGTACCGTATCGAATGTTGACACTCATCTTGATTGTTTTAGGTTTATACAACTATAAACGTTTCTAAATTGTCCGATCTTCTAATGCACTTTTTCTAATCTCTATTTCCAGCTTCTTTGTGGCCATCTTTTATTAATGTCATTCCTAACTGGTGATTACATTTACTATTCAGCTGACAATTGTAGGTCCAGAATGATATAATAGGCTTTTTGTAATTTCTTTATTGTATGGTATGTGGTTATGTTTTTAATGACGTGGTAAGATTTGTATTAAAATTGGTTGGTTTAACGTTCGGTACGTATGTTTAAACCAATGCCACAAATACCACGAAGAATAACCACACATCCGCCACAATGTAAAATATACAATTTCAGTAACATTTCATATACATTATCGATCTTTATGGCTTTGTGACACACGTGACACAAGTAGACACTGTGCGACAAAATGGTTCTCAAGAAACTTGGAACGCACATTAAAGCTAAATCAATGCTCACAAAATAACAAACGAAAGTGACAGATTTTTTTGTATTATGTGTAAAGAAAATTACATATGTACATACATAGTTACTTTTGACATATACTTATGTACGTATTGTAAATAGTTAGACATATAAATGTACATGTTATAATCCGTCAAATACATCGACATTTTAAATTATTTTCTTTATTTATTTTGTCCTCTAAAGATTATTTGTGAATTGCATTAACCGGGGTCATTATTTGTGTAACTTATGGTATAATAATCGATTATCGATAGTTTTGCGTATTCTTTGTTCATAGCGGATTATCCGGGGAACTCGTTATCCGGCGTTCCGGGCCACCCTATTATACGGATAATCGGGAGTTTACTGTACATAAGAAAGTAAGCTCAATGAATATTTAGAAATTTATGTGCATGGATATATATTGGTCAAATATATACAAATCAAAACTGAAAACAAACATTTTGTAATTTAATGTAACCATTATTACCTATACACAAAAACAAATCTAAACGCATCCTTCTGTTACGCATAAAACTTGCTAGTATTAGCATGACGTACTCAACTCCGGAAATTAGTAGTAATGAATGTACATCATTAGGGTGTGTGTGTGTGTGTGTGTGTGTGTGTGTGAGTGTGTTTGTGTGTGTGCGTGTGTGCGTGTGTGTGTGTGTGTGTGTGTGTGTGTGTGTGTGTGTGTGTGTGTGTGTGTGTGTGTGTGTGTGTCTAATGTTTTCTTAGATTCAAGAAAGTGTATATAATTTAAGATACACGTGTACCGCCCGACAGCACTATTGAAAACCCGACTATTTCACAATAAGCCTACCTCCACAAAGCTTGTTGTATAACCAAGGGCCTATATAACCTGCGCGATTCTTGTCCAAGTTTAGTCAAAACTTTACATTAAGTAATTGTTAACTGGTTGCAAACTTCTCCTCCGTCCTACAGGTACAAAGGTGACCAGATTATTTCACACTACGCAAGAATATTCCATACACTACCTTTAAACTCTTATAAATGTTACTAATAGTATAATCAGAAACGTATAGCCTATAACGTTTTCTTAAAATTTTCAGTTACAATAATATAGTATTCAAATTTGTTTTACTTATTCTAAATTTGATTTAGGCCTACCAAATGTAGGCTTGATATTTTTTCAGGCTTTTCAAAATGTTTGTTAATTATGTTAACTTTTAAAAACTTTAATCTACACGTCAGAGGTTCAAATGCACTTCCTTCATTTCCAAATGTGTTACTATTTCAATGGATTATCTTTGTGGAGAAAAACTTGACGATGCGTCTAACCCTTAACTAAAAAAAGATACTATTTAACCATAATTCATTATAAATCTATATGTGCCCAATAATACGTTGTAAATAAAAAATGCGCTATTTAGATAACCTGAAAAATCTATAACTGATATAGATAACCTGTATAGATAAATATAGAAAACCTGGAATTTGAGATGCAGTGAATTATTCTGAACGAACAGACATTTTTTCAGAAAGCTATTTTTCTGAATAATGTTTTCTGAAATATATTCAAGCGTGTAGTGCATCGGTGATATCCATGAGTTGCATGTAACTCATCAGTTAATGTTAACGAAATAGTAAAATACATGATAATCTATTCGTTGGCAGATGTTCACCGGTAATACTGGCGGACTGACGTCACTTGCTGTCCAAATTCTAAACACAACACACAATCCTCTAGCATACATTCTTCGAACATGAAAATACTCGGTTCGAATCCAACCTAGATTCTTTCCCCCAAAGTTTTATGATTGAATTATTGAATAAATATTTGAAAAAAAACTGTTTAAACATCAATTGTCATTCCCTATAGAATAAAAAAATATATTTGAACGTGATTGGATGTATAAAAATGTAGTTAGTTAAAATTTTTAAATTTGTACAAGATGACTGAAAGATGATAAATACATATAAAGAACTAAGTCAAAATACAAATACAAGAATTATAATTGAATTTACAATCTAAAAAATAAAAGTTTAACAACATTGTAATTGCTTTGGCACTGCTATTTATTTGATCTAATTTGCACATATGTTAATTTTAATTGTTTAATATTCCTGATGATGTTGCTACTGTTAGCCAACGAAAAACTTGAATTGTAAATTCAATTATAATTCTTGTATTTGTATTTTGACTTGTTCTTTAATAATACGCAAGAATACATATTGCGATATATATATATATATATATATATATATATATATATATATATATATATACATACATATATATATATATATATATATATATATATATATATATAAATAGAGTGTGAAGTAATAGAAGGAAATGAAAATAATGGGCAAGATAGACATGGTGGAAGAGTTTATTTTGATATTAGAGCATCCTTTTAGAGATTTTTAGATCATTATAGCAAAGCAAAAGAAGAAAGTAAATATTTGGAAATAAATCATTATCTCATATTTGCACATTTTACCTTTTCCATTCTCTTGGTTTTATCAACAACTGCTTCTCACACTTATACATTTCCACCGCCGTTTTGTTTCCCGCCAGTATCTTATGTGTTACATAATTATGCTTTCACAAAACTTAGTAGACATTTTGCAAATGAGAAGTAAAATTGCCAATTGAGTGTAGGGTATATGAGTAACCTACAACTGAACTTAAACGTATATGGAAGCCTTGCGGTTTCTGCATACATAACAAGACTCATACATACACAACAGCCGCCCTTGCTCCTGAGTTTGACGTATTTACTGTAATCTTCTTAAGTGCAAGTTGGGGAAACAGTCTCTGAAATATTTAAACACTATTGTTTGCACAAGTAGGCAGTGGAAGGAAATGTTTTAGTGGTTATTCGGTAATGGCAATATTGATTCTGAACCGAGCGAAATTTGAATTTCAAGCCGCTTACGAATTGTAGCACAATCTCTTGTAACTTAAGGCCTTATACTGATGTAGCTAATTTAACAACAATAATTTCATAACGGTACATTAGATAAAATGATGAAGATGTCCAATATTAAAGATAAATCGCTTAAATTTGATACTTCTACTAAAAGGCATATTTTACTTAAATCTGTCATTTCAGGCTTTAGATACATCTATGACCTTAGAAGAGAGTAGGTGAGCTTCGCTGCTCATGCGAATCATAATATTCCCTAAATCAAAATTAACAGAAGAGGAATATCGATTTTATTGCTCTAAATACATCCCAGCTATAGTCAAATGTTTATCCCTCTTCTACACAGAAATGTAACGCGTAAAAGTCTGGAGAGAACTGCCGACTTCTACACCATTCGCCTCACTCAAGGAATTGGCGAAGACTATAACAGAGTAGATGGGAACTGGTGAAGATCATGCCGGAGTAGATGATTATCCTTATTCTACAAGGAAATGTAACGGGGAAAAGAGTCGAGAGAACTGCCGACTTCTACATCATTCCTAAGGGAACTGCCAAAGACCATGACAAAATAGACGTTTATCCTTATTATACAAAATTGTGACGGGAAAAAGCATCGAAAGAACTGCCGACTTCTACACCATTCCCGGAATAAAGAAACTGAAGAACACCATGACGGAGTAGATGTTTATTCTTATTCTACATTGAAATGTAACGGGAAAAATCATCGAGAGAACTACCGAATTCTTCACCATTCACCGCACTAAGGTAACTGGCGAAGACCATGACAGAGTAGATGGGAACTGGCGAAGACCATGACAGAGTGGATGTACAACTCTCTTTCACACAGAAATGTAACGGATAAAAGTCTCGAGAAAACTACATACTTCTACACCATTCTCCGCACTAAGGGAACTGCCAAAGACCATGACAGAGTAGATGTACAACTCACTTTCACACATAAATAGAACGGGTAAAAGTCTCGAGAAAACTACATACTTCTACACCATTCCCCGCACTAAGGGAACTGCCAAAGACCATGACAGAGTAGATGTACAACTCACTTTCACACATAAATAGAACGGGTAAAAGTCTCCAGAAAACTACATACTTTTACACCATTCTCCGCACTAAGGGAACTGCCAAAGACCATGACAG
>JBAIZL010000005.1:100559623-100797123 GCA_036971475.1 Prosapia bicincta | reverse complement strand
TACCGTTCTGGCAATGTCTTACAACAATGCTATGTCAAGAGTTAGCTGTAGAATGTCCTGGCAATACCTTACAACAATGCTATGTCAAGAGTTAGCTATAGAACGTCCTGGCAATGCCTTACAGCGATGGTATGTCAAGGACTCGCTACATACCGTTCTGGCAATGCCTTACAACAATTCTATGTCAAGAGCTCGCTACAAACCGTTCTGGCAATGCCCTACAGCGATGGTATGTCAAGGACTCGCTACATACCGTTCTGGCAATGTCTTTCAACAATGCTATGTCAAGAGTTAGCTATAGAACGTTCTGGCAATGCCTTACAGCAATGGTATGTCAAGGACTCGCTACATACCGTTCTGGCAATGTCTTACAACAATGCTATGTCAAGAGTTAGCTATAGAACGTCCTGGCAATGCCTTACAACAATGCTATGTCAAGAGTTAGCTATAGAACGTTCTGGCAATGCCTTACAGCGATGGTATGTCAAGGACTCGCTACATACCGTTCTGGCAATGTCTTACAACAATGCTATGTCAAGAGTTAGCTATAGAACGTTCTGGCAATGCCTTACAACAATTAAATATCAAGAGCTTGCTACAAACCGTTCTGGCAATGCCTTACGGCGATGGTATGTCAAGGACTAGCTACGTAACGTTCTGGCAATGCCTAACAACAATTCTATGTCAAGAGTTAGCTATAGAACGTTCTGGCAATGCCTTACAACAATTAAATATCAAGAGCTTGCTACAAACCGTTCTGGCAATGCCTTACGGCGATGGTATGTAAAGGACTAGCTACAAACCGTTCTGGGAATACCTTACAACAATGATGTACCAAGAACTCGGTACAGACAGTTCTGGCAATGCCTTACAACAATGATGTACCAAGGACTTGGTACAGAAAGTTCTGGCAATGCATTACAACAATGCTATGTCAGTATTTGTCTTTTAATTGGAACTCATGTATTTTATACAGAATTCGTTCTGTTGGGTTAATTACTACTATGTGTTGGGTGATGTAGTCGGCAGTTGGTTTACCGACGATAGTGGTGCCGCTGTAATGTAACCGCACTATTCTGTTGGTGCAAGGTTTATTCTGCGGCTACTGACAACCTAAATATATCTGTGGCTAGTTATTACGCGCACTTACTTTATCACGTGGTCACTCACACCTACCCACTACCTACGTTGTTAAAATATAATTTACTTTATCACGGGGTCACTTCACACCTACCCACTACCAACGTTGTTAAAATATTATTTACTTTATCATGTGGTCACTTCACACCTACCCACTACCAACGTTGTTAAAATATAGTTTACTTTATCACGGGGTCACTTCACACCTACCCACTACCAACGTTGTTAAAATATAATTTACTTTATCACGTGGTCACTTCACACCTACCCACTACCAACGTTGTTAAAATATTATTTACTTTATCACGTGGTAACTTCACACCTACCCACTACCTACGTTGTTAAAATATAATTTACTTTATCACGTGGTCACTCACACCTACCCACTACCTACGTTGTTAAAATATAATTTACTTTATCACGTGGTCACTCACACCTACCCACTACCTACGTTGTTAAAATATAATTTACTTTACCACGTGGTCACTTCACACCTACCCACTACCTCACACCTACCCACTACCAACGTTGTTAAAATATAATTTACTTTATCACGTGGTCACTCACACCTACCCACTACCTACGTTGTTAAAATATAATTTACTTTATCACGTGGTCACTCACACCTACCCACTACCTACGTTGTTAAAATATAATTTACTTTATCACGGGGTCACTTCACACCTACCCACTACCAACGTTGTTAAAATATTATTTACTTTATCATGTGGTCACTTCACACCTACCCACTACCAACGTTGTTAAAATATAGTTTACTTTATCACGGGGTCACTTCACACCTACCCACTACCAACGTTGTTAAAATATAATTTACTTTATCACGTGGTCACTTCACACCTACCCACTACCAACGTTGTTAAAATATTATTTACTTTATCATGTGGTCACTTCACACCTACCCACTACCAACGTTGTTAAAATATAGTTTACTTTATCACGGGGTCACTTCACACCTACCCACTACCAACGTTGTTAAAATATAATTTACTTTATCACGTGGTCACTTCACACCCACCCACTACCAACGTTGTTAAAATATTATTTACTTTATCACGTGGTAACTTCACACCTACCCACTACCAACGTTGTTAAAATATAATTTACTTTATCACGTGGTAACTTCACACCTACCCACTACCTACGTTGTTAAAATATTATTGACTTTATCACGTGGTAACTTCACACCTACCCACTACCAACGTTGTTAAAATATAATTTACTTTATCACGTGGTAACTTCACACCTACCCACTACCTACGTTGTTAAAATATAATTTACTTTATCACGTGGTCACTCACACCTACCCACTACCTACGTTGTTAAAATATAATTTACTTTATCACGTGGTCACTCACACCTACCCACTACCTACGTTGTTAAAATATAATTTACTTTATCATGTGGTCACTTCACACCTACCTACTACCAACGTTGTTAAAATATAGTTTACTTTATCACGGGGTCACTTCACACCTACCCACTACCAACGTTGTTAAAATATAATTTACTTTATCACGTGGTCACTTCACACCTACCCACTACCAACGTTGTTAAAATATTATTTACTTTATCATGTGGTCACTTCACACCTACCCACTACCAACGTTGTTAAAATATAGTTTACTTTATCACGGGGTCACTTCACACCTACCCACTACCAACGTTGTTAAAATATAATTTACTTTATCACGTGGTCACTTCACACCCACCCACTACCAACGTTGTTAAAATATAATTTACTTTATCACGTGGTCACTTCACACCCACCCACTACCAACGTTGTTAAAATATAATTTACTTTATCACGTGGTCACTTCACACCTACCCTCTTTCAACATTGATTAAATATAATTTACTTTATCACGTGGTCACTTCACACCTACCCACTTTCAACATTGATTAAATATAATTTACTTTATCACGTGGTCACTTCACACCTACCCACTACCAACGTTGTTAAAATATAATTTACTTTATCACGTGGTAACTTCACACCTACCCACTACCTACGTTGTTAAAATATAATTTACTTTATCACGTGGTCACTCACACCTACCCACTACCTACGTTGTTAAAATATTATTTACTTTATCATGTGGTCACTTCACACCTACCCACTACCAACGTTGTTAAAATATAGTTTACTTTATCACGGGGTCACTTCACACCTACGCACTACCAACGTTGTTAAAATATAATTTACTTTATCACGTGGTCACTTCACACCTACCCACTACCAACGTTGTTAAAATATTATTTACTTTATCATGTGGTCACTTCACACCTACCCACTACCAACGTTGTTAAAATATAGTTTACTTTATCACGGGGTCACTTCACACCTACCCACTACCAACGTTGTTAAAATATAATTTACTTTATCACGTGGTCACTTCAAACCCACCCACTACCAACGTTGTTAAAATATTATTTACTTTATCATGTGGTCACTTCACACCTACCCACTACCAACGTTGTTAAAATATAGTTTACTTTATCACGGGGTCACTTCACACATACCCACTACCAACGTTGTTAAAATATAATTTACTTTATCACGTGGTCACTTCACACCTACCCACTACCAACGTTGTTAAAATATTATTTACTTTATCATGTGGTCACTTCACACCTACCCACTACCAACGTTGTTAAAATATAGTTTACTTTATCACGGGGTCACTTCACACCTACCCACTACCAACGTTGTTAAAATATAATTTACTTTATCACGTGGTCACTTCACACCCACCCACTACCAACGTTGTTAAAATATAATTTACTTTATCACGTGGTCACTTCACACCCACCCACTACCAACGTTGTTAAAATATAATTTACTTTATCACGTGGTCACTTCACACCTACCCTCTTTCAACATTGATTAAATATAATTTACTTTATCACGTGGTCACTTCACACCTACCCACTTTCAACATTGATTAAATATAATTTACTTTATCACGTGGTCACTTCACACCTACCCACTTTCAACATTGATTAAATAAAATATACTCACTAACTTGTATATCGTTAGTTACAAGTTTATATTTGAATACAAATCAATGAAATCGTGGTAGTGAATTATGTTGCCTTTGAAAAATAAAAGAATTAATTGTGCTAGCATAAATTTCCTTGCATCATAGGATTTGCAGGTGTTTAATACATTAAGTTCAAACATAAAACAAATGTCTTTATCTAAGTGTCGAAACATAATATAAACAAAAAGTTTTCAATTGAAGGCATACACATGCTGTACGTGTTAGATTTATATTCAGGTTAGAATCTTCTTCAAGTAAAATAAATCGAATAAAGCTAGAGTGGAACCGTTAGATTATTTCCCCGCTGGGAGTATAAGGTATCTACGACCGCTTGCCCTCTGCGACATGTTACGCTATGTTGATTGTATTCTGGCTGAGTTTTACGACAAACGTACGCTATGCTACGTTAGGTTAGGTTTATTCTATTCCCTATGGTTTTATTGCAGTGTTAGTATGTGCCACAGGTAATGCATGATTAAAATACGATAAATATTTCAAAAACAAGAATACTTTTAATGAATATATTTATTCAAAGCTTTTCGCCGATAAAATAGTACCAGCATCTTAAGGAAAATAATTATCTAATAAAATATTTTTAAAAAATTAAATCATATGTGCTACAAATGACTATATGGCTACTTAAATCATTTGTAGCACAAATAATTTAATTTTGTAAAAATATTTTATTAGATAATTATTTTCCTTAAGATGCTGGTACTATTTTATCGGCGAAAAGCTTTGAATAAATATATTCATTAAAAGTATTCTTGTTTTTGAAATATTTTTAATATATATACACACACACACACACACACACACACACACACACATATATATATATATATATATATATATATATATATTTTTTTTTTTTTTTTTTTTTGTGATATTTAACGTTGTCCATTACTTTCCGTTGCAATGACTTTATGAAGTTACTGTTGTTAATTGTAAACAATTGTTCCACCACTAAGAGAAATTAATTTTTACCACAATTCCACAATGGTTAAGAGACTGAAAGGTGATTCATCACATAAGGTAGAACTAATTCCATTTAGTGGTGGAACAATTGTTTACAATTAACATTAATACCTTTATATATATATATATATATATATATATATATATATATATATATATATATATACAGGCTCAACGGCTTCATTATTAAAATGATACAGAACATATTAGAGGAGAAAATATATTAAATGTTTGATTTGTGTAGAATAATATACATAACTGAATTATTTAAAATTGCAATTGCAGTATTGATATCATGATGGCAATGATTTGCTGAAGGTAAGCATGGAAGGACTCAGTTAGAAAGTTCATTTATTTTGTTGATAAAACAAGTCAAATACAATACTCCAACAACTGAAAATAAGTGAGTTTAACAAAACTTTATACCCTTACTACATGCAGCTGAACCCCCTCGAGTCTCCCCACTATAACCATAATCTTAAGGCAAGAAAATTTTAAATAAGGTGAACTGCAGAGTATTATAGAATAACTAAGAAAATAATAAATTTAAACAGTGGTTTATTATGTATGTGCATGTGTCTTTGCAATGAGGTTGGTATATAACGGCGGATGTTTATTGAATAAGTAGATTAAGATAGTTGTAAGGTAAATGCTGGATACTCTTTCTATATTGGTAAATACTGTAGAACCATGACTCAATTGTAAAGTGACATTACTTTAATTATCATGTCATTGAGAAGAATTCTAGCTTTCTTTCTACATGAAAGGGTATTAAAAAAAATTGAAAAATCCTCCGGGATCGGTTGAGGAGGAACACCATAGCCTCCGTAGGCAAGACCAATTTCCTGCTGCATTCGGGAGACAAGAAGTTTACCTGCCGGGTGAAATTTCTCTTTTTGTGAGTGTTTTAGTTTGATCACAGTGACAAAACGTCAGCTGTATTCTCTATAGTGCGTGACACATAGACCTTAACATGTTCAAGCTATTGAAGAAACCGCTCCGTTGAATTTCCTTTGTAATCAAGTCTAGTGACAGGTCCCTTCGTACTCGGGTAATTAATTTCAAAGGCCCAACGCCTTTGCCGTCGCTTCAGTGATGAGGTTATACCAAACCTGTCTGAAACATTCTAGGTTTAATTACATCCGTGCGCTCAATTACAATGCGATATTTAAAAAACCGTTATTATCATTACGAATAAAGCTGTGTTGTTAGGCAAATATCCAAGAGACGGTACAGTCACGTCCAAGTAAAATAGTGCACTACTAAACGAGAGACGAAAAACTCAAGTTCAACTTATGAATCCGCAATATTTTTCTGTGTTTTGCATTTGTCGGGAATTTGGAAGACACATGCTCTCTCTCCCTCTCTCTGATACACACACGCGCGCGAGTGCACGCACACATACACATACTGACACCGATGTATAGAAAGATGGAATGAAAAGTACAGTACACAGAAAAAAACAAACAAGAACAAACAAAGTATTTTAACGGTTAATTAACATACAACTTATTAAAAATTTAATTTTTACTGCAATGTAAGTGTACTTTTTATAACTACAAAAGTAATTTGGATCGGCCTACACGTTAGATTCATACAAGGTCGGCTAAGCACTAAATCAGCAGTTTTCAAAGTTACTAGAATACAAAAGTTAATTAGAATCTTAAAAAGCAAAATTAATCTTAAATTATTAGTATATTAATATTATAATAAGAAATCCAACAAAATCAACAAATCATTTTAAATTACTTACCGCTTACAAAGAGAAGGGCGAAATTCAAATTATATATGTAGTGGCATATACTATGCAATATATTTCTTACAGAACTGCTTGCAACATTACTTATGTATGAGTTACAGTTATGGTATCACATTGTAATGAAAGGTTCCAAATAAGAGGATTTCAAAGTATCTTGTTTAAAAGTTATATCAGAAACAAGTATCATTTAGTACAGAAGTGAAAACACAAAAACCATTCAGATACAGTGAACGTATAGAAGATTCTGAACAATGTCGAATTATTTTAATTTGATACATTTTTCCTGAAGGCCAGGTTTAAAAACTCATTCTCAGTGAAATATATTAGAAAAATGATGTTGCAAGGGTTGTGTCTAGAAGAAAATGTTCTAATTTATTTTTATATATATTCCAAGCTCATTGAATTCTACCTGTTATAAAGGCCAGAAAAAAGGAATTGGGAAAACCTTCTGATTAAAATATTTCCGTACAATACATAATATCCATGCAATTAAAATTATAAATTTACATTTTAGGTATGATTTTTGAAACAAAGATAAAAGTCAAAATAGTTTCCTAAAAATCTCACAAAAAATTAGTTTTTAATAAACAGAATAGTTTCGGCGACGATGTTACCTTCCTCAGTGCTTGGTTACTACTAACAAGCACTAACAAGCTTGGGGTTAGTAGTAGTCAAGCACTGAGGATGGTGACATCGTCGCCGAAGCTCGTCTGTTTATTGAAAATTAATTTTTGCGAGATTTTGAGTCCACTATTTTGACTTTTACCTTTGTGAATAGTTCTCACTAGCTAACGTCTAATAAACTAAATGATTTTTGAAGACTACGCCAATTTGGGGGGTCTTTCGAGTAAAGCATTCAACAGACATTGAGTAAGCATTATTTTATGTAAAATAGTGAATGTATACTTTGACAGAAAACTAGGCGAGGAATAAACCAAACGGCGTAGGGCTTGAGCAAATGTAAAATTTCATATCTTAATTACAGAATCGAACGGCAAGTGTTTATCGAGAAAGGAAACGCACAGAATTTTATGTAAACTTATTTCCTTGTAGGAGTTTGTGTAAAAGATTATTTTATATGAAAATAAACAATAATCGGACGAAACTAGTTTTACAAACTGAAAAACATTATAGTTAATACAGTATAGCGGAATTAGTTTTGTCACTAAGTGTATTATTTGTCATGTTGAGGTGCAAGTGAAATTATTTTAATACTTGAATATATTATTTTTAATTTTAAACATTGAGGAATTCGTAACACTTATAAGCGTACGATTTTTAATCTTAAAGTAAGCGTCGTTATCCGTAAATCTGCTTAAATCTAACCAAAATTGACTTAAATACTGGTACTTACTCAATACTGGTAAAAACAAACGTGTAGAATGGTGATAAGTACCTGGAAGGGAAAAAAACGTTATTGAGACAAACAAAATTATATAAAAGGTACTTAAAAGATATATAACAAGGTATATCTATACCTTGTTATATATATACTGTTCGGAAGCCAATCATGCATTTTTAAAACAGTGTAAGAAATCAACGGACGTAGATATTAATATTTTATTGATATTTATTGAGAATGCCATAACTGGGGGAGGGGTTATCTTGCGTTGTCATTTTAAATACTGTAGACAATATGTTTAGGTTTCGAAAATGCTTTTTATCGCAGAATACATAAATTTTGAAATCTCTGTTCACTTATTTTTTTCAGCTATTTCCGAAATGCAGGATTGATTGCTTAAATCTTTAAAATGCGAATCCTCCCAACAGTAAGCCTTCATGAGTATAAATATCTACATTCTACAGTCTTTAGTTTGAATCCAGCCTGCTAGATATGAGTCTTGGAAAGAGGTCCCTCTCTCTGCATGTGTGCACATATTAGTGAGCGTGTGCCTATGCACTCACATGCAACATATAGGCTTTCTTTTAAATAGTCTTTGCAAAATGTGATAAAATTCCAGAAGGTACAATACCACAACTTACATTTGGATTTACCGTTAAATAAAATATTTTTATTGCATCCCCTCACGAAGCAGAGACGAATAAATCTGGATAAAGATGACAGAGCACGGTGCGACACGGGGTTTCACATTCTGTTTTCTTGATATATAGTTCACAGTTCCGCCGTTAGGCTGCGCTGTCCTTATAACTTGCAAGTTTATTTAGATTTACTTTCCGGTTGGGTAGAGTTTACCTTCAGGGAACTCAACATATGTTTGACGTTCTCTGTAGGCTTTCATACCTTTCATTACACAAATTTTGCGATAGAATATTTTGAATCCAGCCTAAATACATCACATTTTTAAATTAAAAATAATTGTTATTTGATAGAACTGTATTAACACCAAATGTCATCTACTACAAGTTTTAAAACATGTGACTGAACTTGAGTGGATGAATAATATATATTTTGTTAACGATTAAAAATTTGAAGATATATATATGCTGATACGTACTCCTTCAGGGATGGAAAAATATGATGAATAGTTACTATCTGGAGTACATCCGTTCATTCTGAAGTGCACAAAATCGCAGTTCCTACGTTTCGCTTGAATCTCATCTTGCATTGTCTCGCTCTTCAACTGTTGTTGGGTTCACCTCGTCAATGCTAGATGAGATTCTAGCGAAACGTCGAAACTGCGATTTTGTGCACTTCAGAATGAACGGATGTACTCCAGACAATAACTCTCCATCATATTTTTCCATCCACGAAGGAATACTTATCAGCAAATATATATATATATATATATTAAACAACATAGGTTATTCAAATACAAGAATATTTATTAATTTATATCCATACAAGAATATTTATTAATTTATATCCAAAGCTTTTCGTTGGTAAACAGTACCAACATCATCAGGAATGAAAATTACAATAATGTAAGCTATAGGCCTAAAACATATGTTAAATTAGAAATAGAAATGTTGCTAAATTTATACAAATTGCCAAATTTGTATAAATATATCCATATTTATATGGATATAAATTAATACATATTCTTGTATTTGAATAACCTATGTTGTTTTAAATTATTAAACAAGAAAAGGTATTATATATATATATATATATATATATATATATATATATATATATATATATATATATATATTTATATGTGTGTGTGTGTGTGTGTGTGTGTGTGTGTGTGTGTGTGTGTGTGTGTGTGTGTGTGTGTGTGTGTGTGTGTGCATATATTGTTTGTTGACCTAAGTAGGAATTGACGTAATCATATATATATATATATATATATATATATATATATATATATGTATAGTACTTTTATAATTGTAATTATTTATTAAAAATTACCTTATATAAAATTTTGTTTCTTGGGCTAAGTAGGAAGTGACTTAATTATATATAATTATATATATATATATATATATATATATATATATATATATATATATATATATATATATATATATATATACTGTATATAAACTATAGTAGTGGTTTGATTGTAATTATTGATTAAAAAGTAACTAAACACATTTTTTGTAAACTTAGTTAGGAATTGACTTAATATTTTTTTTCACATTTCTTGTTAGCAACAATTTCTATTACTTTAGTTGAAGAAAACATATTTCATGATCCAAAATTGTTTACGATTGCTTTTATAAATTTTGTTTAATATTTTTTTAATATAGGAGTTTAATTGATTCTTGCAATCTAGGTAACATTCATTGCACAGTTCCGCGTTATTGCCCCGTACTGTATCTTACTGTCTTGCCTTTTAAAGCGTAGAGTTGTTAGGAATTAGTCATCAAATACGTCACACAATATAGCTTAAGGGTTTATTTTGAAATGGAACCGATACAGCGTCTAATATAATCATAGTGACCACAATTTACCGTAACCAATTTATCATGAAAATTTGTCATACCCACTAGAGATTCTCCTTTATCTTAAACAAACATCTTTAAACAAACTAAACTTATATAAACAGTTATGTATATAAACAAATTATGTATACAATTTGTTACATTTTTATATGCAATTTTAAAGGAAACTATTTATTATTTAAAGGACTAAAATTTATTATTTACAGTAAACTTTACCTGTAATAGTAGAAAACTAAATTTTTTGGAATTATTATTGTTGAAATTTTGTTTGTGTCATCAAAACACAAAAAAACATGGTCCATTCAAAATTGAGTTTATAAACAGATATTCCAAGTTCCGCTTTGGTTTACAATACACTGCTATAAACAGATATTCCAAGTTTCGCTTTGGTTTACAATGCACTGCTGGTGTTACCCGTCCTATATTTTCAGTAATCTTTAAAACAGATTCTACACAAGTACTCAATTTTGTTTTATTGTTTGAGCGACAAACGTTACATGTAAAAACAATAAAGTGCTGTTTGTACTGAGTGAAATACTGTGTTTGTAGCAACTAAAGCCAGATACGTTGCGGATGTCATTGATGCATTTCCTGTCTGGAAGTCAAAATGCTCTTCCGGTTCAACGAACAATCGTAGTATAGACATTTAAAATATACAGTTTGATGGAATACAAGCTGTTTACATTGATTTGTAGAAAAAATAAAACTAAAGTAGGCAATATTTCAAAGGTAGTTTTGAATATTTTTTTAGAATAAGGGCAAAATTAGATTGGAGCTACAGAAATAACTATTTGAATTATTATTTTATATCATTTGACAATGTTTAACAATTTCTTCAATATATTGTATAACATGTGACCCATAGATTTATATTATTCATCGCCCGATTTGTCTAAAATTGTATGTCCGCGCATGCATGTATGTCAGCGCATGCATGTATGTCAGCATGCATTAGTTTTCATATTGACCACACTTGTTTTTATTCAAATAGTTTACCAAAGATATATTTTTTTACTTTCTGAAAATATCAATAGATAATATCTCGACATTTACTTTGTGTTAGTACAATAGCAAAAAGGATACCCGTTAATTAGCAGAAAAAACCTTTCCAGCGTGGGATTGGAGGTAGCTCTACACTTACGGTGCGACGTAAGTGGTTCGTGTGAACCATACAGGCTGGTTCTGCGACAGGACAAAACAATGATCGTGTAACGTTTCATTTATTCGTTATTTGTGATTTATTTTATTTCTAAATTCATCGTGTTCGAAAAATTTATATTAAACGGGATATTTTTATAACAATAGTTCCACCCAGTTTGAAACAAGTTTGAAATGCATAATAATTTCTGTAAAACATTAAATTCAAAAACGGTTTGAAAAAAGGGAAAAAATGCATGTAACGACATTTAAATCGCAGGTAGTGTAAGTGAAACCGTAATAAATATAATTAATAATTATTTTGTCCTAGCAAGCATATTTAACTCACGCTTGGGCTACAGATTTTTCTTGTATACCATAATATACTTTCCATATTTCTCCTCCCATTATATAACTGCACATCAGTAATTCTAATATTACACCACGCATGCGCAGAAGTCTAACGTTTCCCCAACATATGAGAACATGCAGCCAAGCGAATATTTAATAAAACGTCTGTAATCCAGATTCCAATAAAGTGTTATTAAATTTACATACAAATGGGTTTAAATACATTATATCAAGGTTAGGTAACCTGGGTAACTGTGGTGTTCATTAACATGGAAATCATAATTTTTGAATTATTGGTTAATTTGTTTACGTTCAACAATGAAATGTTCCTAATTATGTTCTTATTTGAAAGAAAAACGTAGTTTCCCGACTTCAAATAATTTGATTTATAAAATTAAACCATTATGAAGTCGATAACATTGTGACACAACTTATAGAAGTTTCAAATATTTCCATTTTTCTTACATATTTATGATATACTCTGATGTCTCTTAGAAAAGGCATATAACCAATACGACACAGATCCTGAGACAAACCCATTTTTGCTATTATTATTACTATTAATTTTTAAATTAAAATTATACAAATTATTCTATTGATATATTTTAAACTGTTAAACATCTATAAATTGACCTAGTTAATAGGCTATTGTAAGTGATTATCAATAAATAAAACTTGAATAATCAAGAAGTCAGTAAATTAGACAAATATAATTATCGATAACATTTTAGGAAATAATAAAATTTTCATAATGCTAGTTTCCATAAAAAGGTGACAATCTAAGAGGAGAAAGTATTATAATTTAAAAAAAATTCAATTCCTAGTTAAATTATCAATGAAAAATGTTATTTTAGTTTCTTTTTAATTTATAATTACAATAATATATATATATATATATATATATATATATATATATATATATATGTGTGTGTGTGTGTATGTGTGTGTGTGTGTGTGTGTGTGTGTGTGTGTGTGTGTGTGTGTGTGTGTGTGTGTGTGTGTTTGTTTGTTACTATTTATACGATTTTTCTTTTCGTCGCTTGAATTGTGTTGTAGTTTCTTTTCACTTTCATTTCGCATCGTAAAGCAAGATTCGATACCGTTAATCCAGTTTGTTTTGTTAACTTTATTCTTTTCATTCATTTTTAATCCTAGAGGATTATTTTTGATTTTTATGTGGTAGCTATGGCAACAATGTATGGTTGTAAAATAGAGGTTTCGAAGACAACCAGATAGGGCAAACAAATTTATATACATCTTTGAGAAGTAAATTTCTATCTATTGGAAAGTGAGCTCAGATGGCAAAGCGCTAGACTTCGAACAGTTTATAGATTCGGTTCGAATCGTTTACTCGGTTAGCAATAAACAGCTGTTTGGATTCAGAAATCATTGGGTCAATATGTCTTGAATTCAGGTTTGATACATACTTTTGTATGTTTTCCTAAGCCATGTCGTCACGTTCTACAAATAAACTACAACGTAAAGTTCCTTTATATGCTGTACCCGTACGCTACACTTGAAAAACTTTACGCTTGATAAAACCTTTTTACAAAACATTTACTAAATACTCGTATCTCCTCAAATTAGAGTCAAATAAATATATGATCCTTTTATAAGACTTATCATTATAGATACTACATATTAAAAATTAATAAATATGAAAACCTTTAGTTAACGAACGCATCCAAACACACACACACACACACACACACACACACACGCACACTCACACACACACACACTCACACACACAGACACCCCTCCCCCCCCCACACAAACGCACGCACGCACGCACACACACACACACACAAACGTTGTAAAGCCTTAGGACTTGCACCATAGAAAGTTTTGGTAAATACAAAATAATGTAAATAGTACAGTGATGAAAAAGAAGTAAAAAAAGTCTTCAAGCTTTACACAAAATAAAGTAGCTAAATAAATGAAACAAGTTACATTATCTTCAACTTTTTCAAAGTAGTAAAATTACAAAACCTAATGATGTGGGTTAATTATGATATGGGTCACTATTTAACTCTCAGACAGAAAGCGTTAGTTTGTTTCGGTCCAAGGAAAATGAAAAGAAACAAGATTAATAATTTTCCTTTGTGAGAAACTGTGCATTTAATAATTTATTGTATATAACATATCTTTTTAAAAAAGAATGTGTCGTATTTCTTTATATATCTTTAATATCAGACGTTGTGGTTTTTTCATTAATATAAAGAAGTCTAATATAGTGTAATTTTTCCCTGGTAAAAACGTCTTTAATCGTCTTTTAAAACGATGTTTAAAATTATTATAAATTATTCTATATTTTCAAGTTAAACATTAAATTAGTTTACTCTAAATATCATACATTAGTTTATTAAAACAAACACACTAGTTTAGTAAATTAAACAGACTAGTTTTGACGTCGACGTCACCTTCATCAGTGCTTAACTACTACTAACCAAATGCTGTTAGTAGTACCCAAGCACTGATGAAGGCGATATCATCCTCGAAACTAGTGTCTTTGTTTTAATAAACTATTATGTAGTGAGAGTTACAGTACACTAATTTAATTTTTTACGTTGTGAATTGTATTCACTGGCAAAGCTCTAAATAATTTAATTCTATTTTTTGCTTCAGATAATAAAAAAGCAAGTGTTGGTTAGTAATTATGTTTGTAATATTTTAATTTTAAAAGTAATTTACAAAATAATTGTAGTGGTTAAAGACATAACGATTAGGGCTTGGAATATTAAGGATGCCCTAGTCATTGACATTTAGGTACACCATATGCCTTACATAACCTTGGAATTTGGTTGAGCAAGTTCGGGTCAAATTATTTGACCTTGAACTTCGTGTTGCGAGGTCGCGTGTTACGCTTCTGGCGGTGCTGATGCCGAGACGCCAGGCAAAATGTAAACAAAGGATTTAAATAACTGCAAGGGCATTATTCAGAGGGGGGATGGTTCTTATTAATTAGGCTATTGTTTCCCCTTGTCTACGTTTGTAAGGTTTATTCGTTATTAACAAGTTCAATAAATAATAAATTGCAGAATTTTAAAATTCGGTTAAAAACATTTGGAGTAATTTGTCTTGAAGTTGACTCTTCTACGAAGATCAGGAAATAAAAAATAAATAAATTCCCACTTCCAACAGCAAAAATATCATTGACGCAAGTTTCCCTAGTGGTAATGTAATCATTGGATTATTTTTCGGAAAAAAATGGGTATACGCTACTATGGCATGGCCCTTAAATAATACAGTAATACTACCACCATATACGCGTAAAGTGGAACACTGACTGTAGTTAAATGTGTCTTAAAGCTACTGCGTTCCGCTAAAAATCGAATCAATCGTGTATAAAAATATGTTTTCAAACTATGAGCTTACACACTTCAATTTAGATTCATAGAGAATATATCATAATCGATTAATTGTAGTTTTGTAGACTATGAAGTGTAATATTTGTGAGCTTTATAGTTATATATTTTTAAGAATAGAAAGGTAGGTAAAAAAACTGGGAGGGGGTAAAAGTTTCAGATACATAATAATTAGAAGACAAATTAACGATTAAATATTTTCTCAACTAATTTATTTCCACATAATACCGGCAACATAAAAATTCATAGTTACAAAAATTTCGGAATAAGGCTGATCTTGGAAGAAATAAACATGTAGACAAAATTGAGAATAAATTATAAATAGACTAAACACTGACATTGAATACAGTGTTATCTGGGTAAGGATTGTAAGTTGCTATACGATATAGAATACGTTTGCCAATTTATTAGTAGTTCGTTGATTCTATAACATATAAACTACTTACTTTTACTAGAAAATAATGTGGTTAAAAATATAAATTTGTCTTGTAACAGCCCAGAACCATTTCCGTGGGCATAATCTTATGTAGTAAAATCAAACTGCTGCGGTTGATACACAAATATTTTAAACAGCAGTAATTTGACCGAAAAGGGACTTCTTTCTACAAAAAATGTTTTAAAAAACAAACAAAACAAAAAATGTATACTTTTTTGTACGTAGGACTATGTTGTGAACCTTTTAGATTTATCAAGGGAATAAATTTCCTTGTATATAATTCTTAAGTAAATCTTCTAATTTGTAACTGTTAAATGATAGGAGCTGTTATTTCAGAACAGTTGTCTCGAAAAACGTTATTATTGGTTGAACATAGCATAAAAGCAGAGGGTATGTTACAATTAAAACGTAGACAAAACAAGTTTAGTGTAGCCGGGGAAAAGCTCAACTCTTTCTGATCGTTTAAAATACTTCAGTGCAGGTGACAGCCTTTGCTGGCATAGAGCACCCTTGTCGGTGGCGGCTGACTGGATTAGTCATAGTAGCTTCACGGGTTTGCACTGCTTCCGGGCAGATACAGATCCCCTACCCTGAGCCGATTAAATCATAACATGCTTCATTTTCGTGGTCGCAATATGATATGAGGGTAGCTTACACGAGTAAATTGAAGAAGCGTCAATTATCTCACATATTTAAAAACGTCATGGGATCTTGGCTATTGAAATTATTCAGTTACGTTAAATTTATTGATATTTTTCAACATGAGGATGCGTTGAACTTTTTCTTCTACATACAGAAGCAGTTTCATGCCATACAATAGCTTCTCAATTTCGTCACATGACGCAAGTATTATAGGTTAGGTTTGTAATAAAACCTCTCAACTGTTAAATTTACTAACCCAATCACAGAATCACTGCATACTCCCATCTTAGACACGATTTCACAAAGGTGCTCTAGAGTTTGCACTGTTTGCTCTTGTATGCGATGTAAGCATTAGAACCATATATTAGTCCCGTTGTAAGGCAAAGGATGTATATTTTACGTTTACAACATAATGAATAAATAGTGATGAAACGCAATAATTTGAATGATTATTGATTAGAACGGTGTTAGATTTTAGTTTATTAAGTGAGGCTGAATAAAATAGAACTTAAAAAATTCTTTGATTAAAAATTACTTCTCAAGAGTTATTCAATTCCTTCTATTACCGCACACTCTCCTTATATATAGTTTTACAAATTTTCAATCGATAATAAAATACGTTTTTATTCATTCACACAAGTTCAAATAATTTTTTAAAACTTGTAATTAATGATACGAAGTCGTTATAGTTTTTTTCCAAATATTAACGCAATAATTAAATTTAAAATGAATTCATTTTAGTTTTATTTGATAGAAAAACATTTTACAAAAGGGGCAAGGTATGCAATATAGTTACACATTTGGCTATATTATTTCACCCCATTTGGCTTTAAATAAGTGATAACATATGATTTCATAATTAAGATAATTTTATGTACTAGCTTATATGGTAGAAAAGCTGTTTTAATGCATAGGTTATGCTACTTTATTTATATTAATCGCAATTATTTAATAAAAAATAAGTAAAAGAAAGTTTATTTTGTTTACTCAAGTAGGAATTGGCTTAAAAAATTTGTTTGTATTACTTGTTTTTTAAATAGTTTTAATGACGTATATTTGATTTTACTTAATTCACTGTAAAGTTTGATACAGAATAAATCTTTTCTAACGTCCATTGTTTCTTGGCATTTTTGAAAAATGTATTATCAAATGGCTAAGTTGAAAGTGGTATCTTTCCACACAACTTCATCCTTCTTGTATGGGTTATTCCTTACCCCACACAGGCTCATCCTTGTATGTACGCCTACTCCTTACTACAGCCTCAAACCGTTTTTTTAACACACATCCTCCCCCTTGCTTCGTGGAGAGTTCACCTTTCCACATGAATTAGTCTTTCCCTTGGTTACAATCCGAAATTAGGAGTGTATGTTTGCAGACTCCATGTTGTTTGAAAAGCTCGTGTTGCTTTGTGAACAATATCATCAGCATCTGATAAGGAATAGAATAGATACTGCTGCAAAAGGAGTTGAATTGACTTGATAAGAAAGCTTAGACTAAGAGTAAAGCTCGTAAAAATTCTCCACCACACTATTCTACATCGAACCCCGTAGAACACATCTCTCGAACAATATCTAAAAATTTCATCCTCCGTTGTTTTTGAACATTCAACGTACCATATAATCAGTGCAAATCGTAAAACCTGGTGTTTTGTAATTAATACTTTTTATCAGTAAGACTGTATTTTCCACCTGATTAGGCAAGAAGTTACTGGTTAAATTAAAAAATCCAGCTTGATTGACTCAGAACCCTCCCCTAGAAATTATTAGGCTGTTTATCTTTTTTATAAAACATTTAAAGATATATCACATCGTTATAATATATACTAAAATTATATTTGGTTTGTCAAAATATCTAGAATACACTAACTTGGCGAGTTTTCGATGGATAAGGTTATTATAACGAAAGCGCCCTAAATTTGACGTTTCAGTTTTTACCGGAACTAGTTCAACTCATGACAATTCACTAAAACAAGTTAGCAACAAACTAGAACAGCATTGTGCAATACATGTCAACACATCCTAATTGGTCGAATTTGATTATCAGCGTTCATTACACAAGGTGTCTGCGTCAATTAACGCTGTTTAATTTACAGTGACGCACGGAGCCGCTGTCAACATAACAACCGCACAGCAGGATCGCTGCCCATTATATAGGTCGGGCTTAACTGCATTAGGCACGGTTCCTGCACTAATTATACCATATATTTTATTTTATTACTTTTATTCCGTGTTTTATCTTTTTGTAAATACTATAGATACAAACACTACTTGTGGCTTATACAGTTTGTTATTGTTGCTGTCTTTTCGCCACTAGGATGTTCCTAACGAGCAGAAACACTACTTGTGGCTTATACAGTTTGACATTGTTGCTGTCTTTTCGCCACTAGGATGTTCCTAACGTGATTCCTGTCGCTTGAATTTAAACGCGGATGCTTGCGATAGTGTACATATACTGTACATATATCATTAAACTTATTTACACATTCAGAACGAGCAGTAGACTATACTTAAGCCGTTCATACTTAATATGCATAGGGAACGCCTTAATACACTCATTATAAACCTAACCTGTCCTACACATTATATAAATCCTTTATACCTAACCTGTTTACACACAGCACAAATGAATAAACCTAATCTGTCTTACACAAATATATACATTCATTATACCTAACTTCTATACACATAGCACAAATTACTACACCTAGCTTGGGTTACACATTATGTAAATACATCTACCTAACGTGTTTACACATTGCACCAATATATATATACTTAACTGTTCTTACACATTATAAATACATTACACCTAAATTGTTTAACTTTCAACGACTAACTAGACCTTAGGCTGTGTTACACATTATATAAATCCATTTTACTTAACTAGTTTACACTTTCCACAAATGATTATACCTAACACTTCTTACACATTAGTTAAATCCTAACCTGTTTACACATTGGACATGTGACTAGACCTAACCTGTATTACACATTATACAAATCAATTATACCCAACTTGTTAACATATTGCACAATTAATTAGACCTGAGCTGTTCTACACATTATATAAATCCATTTTACTTAACTAGTTTACACTTTCCACAAATGATTATACCTAACACTTCTTACACATTAGTTAAATCCTAACCTGTTTACACATTGGACATGTGACTAGACCTAACCTGTATTACACCATTATAAAAATCAATTATAACCAACTTGTTAACATAATGCACAATTGATTACACCTAACCTGTTTTACACATTATATAAACCCATCATACATACCTAATTTACACATTGCACAAATAACTAGCCCTAACCTTTTTTACGCATTACATAAATCCAACTTACGCACACAGAACTTGTTTACACACTGCACAAATTACTAAACCAAACCTGGATTTGTCATTATATAAATCCATTATACCTAACTAGTTCCCACATTGCACAAATGACTAGATGTAATTTGCTTACTCAAAACATAATTCAAGTAAATCACACCTAAAAGTGCCTTTCCATAAAACCAATTTCACTATCACGGTTCGTAAATATTTCATTTTCGGTTGTATGTACGGAACCTTGACAGGGTGAGCGAGATGTTTAGTGAATGTTTAATTACTAAGGAAAGCAGCGTGTTTAACGACTTCCCTTTATTCTGACGTTGAAATGTTTGAACACGGCAGAGCCGAAAACAATCCCTGCGTTGTGCGTGAACCCTTTCCCCCAGCACGAAGGTACGGCGCGCTTTAAAGTTTGCTTTTAGCAATTTAGCGGAGCCCAGATTGTATGACTTAGAAACGTACAAATTTCCCTGCGGATTTTTGCATTAATTGACCTGTATTATTTAGGTTTAATATCATAATTGTTCTTGAAAATTTGAAAAATATTACTCAACTGTGAAAAAAATGAGACGAAGAATTTGTTGCCTTATTTGAAACTAATTCTTTAAAATTCATCATCATTATTTTATTACTTGATCAAACAATAACGAAATCGAAATTTAAAAACACTAACCTTATTCGACTAGTTGAATTTCAAAAGAAATATTATTGCTGTTTATTACACTAATACAAACGCATGTCTACACTAATTGCTTAGTTTAGGGAGACGTAAGTTTGAAGCTCAGTTTTCGAGGTTAAAGTTTTAGTTTGTAATTTATTAATTATATCTAGATTAGGTTTTTGAGAACAATGTTTTATGATCTAAGGTAAGGCAGAGCTTCTTGTTTTTATATGCTTATGTGTTTAGCAATTTACGTTTCAATTCCCAATAGCAATTTTAAATGCATTTCCACTGTTCCTGTTTCTATCTTCAATATTCGGATATTGCTTACTTCAATATCCAAGATTGCTAATCCTAAAACAGTTTGTAGAGAGCAAAGTGTGTGAGTTTTTTGTAGTTTCTCGATTTCAAATCCTCGTGTTCCAAGCAGCCGATTCGCCTTAAGGTTATATTTCCAAACTCCAATATTCTTTTTTCTTCAAAAAATTTAGGTTTATTTTTAAGAGTAAAGTATAGGCTACATATAAAATACGATCACCTAAATGGATAAGGTATAGGCTACATATACAATACTATCACATAAATGGATAAGGTATAGGCTACATATACAATACTATCATCTAAATGGATAAGGTATAGGCTACATATACAATACTATCATCTAAATGGATAAGGTATAGGCTACATATACAATACTATCACATAAATGGATAAAGTATAGGCTACATATACAATACTATCACATAAATGGATAAAGTATAGGCTACATATACAATACTATCACCTAAACGGTTAAAGTATATTTAGTAGAAATACAGAATAAGAACATGAATCTCCATGAGAGGGCGTAAGTGGATCCCTTTAGGGTTTCAGAGAGACACCTACCGAATGTCAGTTGCGGCATAGGGGTGTCATAGTGATGGGAAAACAAGGGTTGTGAGTATATAGTACCTGGGCTATATAAAAAGAGAATGGCGTTATAAAGGCGGCAATGTAGACAAGGTAAAGATGTGTAGCGTTGAGACTATACTTGCTACTTCGCAGTAAAGCATATAGTAAAAATAATTAAAAGGTCGTCAAATAAATTTAAATGTATACATATTAGACAGAAAGAGTGAAAACATATTTACCTGAGTGATAAAAAGAATTGCCCTCGTTGTTTTTACGATCAAATGATTTTCATATATTTTTGTATCCAAGAAACTAGAAACGGTCAAACGTCATTCATCATTTTGGAATCTTGAAGCTTCAAAGAGACTTTGCATGTGTGTTGTGTGTGTGTGTGTGTGCGCGCGCGCGCGCGCGTGTGTGCGTACGTGTTGCAGCGGCCAGAATGTCCGATGCAAAGAATCAGGGTAATTGTACAGAATACCAGAATCAAACCTAACCGGGTTAAATAATTGGCTAAATTTATATGTAAAAATTTTAAAGCATTATAATAATAATAATATTAAAACTAGGGTAAATAATAGTAAAATGAAGAAAATTAGAAATAACTTTAGACTTAAAAAACATAAATTATAATCAATTAGAAAAATTATCACTTCAAAGTGGATAGCCTAAATTATGTATACAAAAAAGACGGTAATTGTGTAGTATAACAAACTCGGCCTAGATGCCGGCTATTAAAATAATTGTACTTAAATATAATCAGGAATAAAGAATGTAAATTTATAAGATGTGAGGAAAGTAAATTAGGCCTAGCTAGGGAAAATAGTATTTATGTAAAAGTAAAGATTAAATGTTAAAATGTAATAGCCTAGAAATTAGGTTATACTAGAAGCAGTCATATTTGATTCCGGAAAAATCCGCTTAGGGTATTGATTATAAGTCTTGTCACTACGAAACGAAAGCGCTACAGTCGAACTTTGGATTAGGAATTTTAAAAAGTAAATTAAATTAAATAAGAAGAAATAAAGTCAAATACGTTATTAAATAAAAGGTAAAAATGGAAAGGACACAGCAGAATACAGAAACGCCTTTTACAAAAAGTGAAACTAATCTTAGTTCAGAATTTCCGAACAAACAAAGTCAATTGCCATGGCAACGGCTTTCTGTTTGGTCAAAAGTTGAAAAATGGATACTATGACGTGGGAAGTTTGAAAGGGAGAAGTGGGGCCTCACAAAAGAGACGCTATCCAGAATTAGAATGCATTAGGTTCTCAAGGCGAGCAGACGTGTTTTTGTACCATGCGACCAGGACAAGAAAAAATGTGCTAGAAACAGAGTAAAAAGTGCTACGATGTGATCAGGGGAAGGAAGATATATATGATCAAGGGCTCATGTATACCCAGAACAAAATTTCGACCACCAAAATGCAAAATTAAAGAAAATAAGAAGATTAACCGAAATTATGGAGAGACGCCTACCAACCAAGACCCTTGAAGCTGTAACGGGACCGACAGATGACAACATTAATGAAGATAAAAAGATTTCTACAGTACAAGGTTATATAATCAATTTAATTATTCTTTTTAAATAACATTTTACTTCAAATTATATTAACTTAATTTCAAAATTAAATAAGATGGGAATAACCTAAGGGACTGATTAGTCAACTCTCTTAGGTTACCCAAATTTAAGTAACAAAGATTCAGAATTGACTTTCCATTCCCATCGCTGTGGGAATGTATGGATTAAGTATAAAGATGTATATCTTATATGGCTTTTTCCAAGTGAATTTCTAATGAATAATTTCTAAAGAAGTTAATTGTTCAAGGCCTAGCTTAAAGGCATTAAATAGTAATATTAAGTGTTTGAAAAAGAATCAGATTTCACAAATATGTTAAATTTAACTGTAACAATCAAAACTATATATATAAAATTAATTATGGTAACTTTGATAATTTAAATTATATATAAAATTAATGATAATAAGAAAATTAAAAAACATAGAATGAGATAATAATGTTTAATTCAATGGCAAGTTGTATGAAATTTTGAAAAAGTAATTAGTCAAGAAAATCCTGTTAAATTAAATAAAAACAATAATAATTAATTTAAACCTTGGAACAAATACATAAAAAGGTATATTTTCCAATTAGCTGTGTTTTCATTCTAAATAAGATAAGTTCTCTAGGTATCCAGGTATAGTCTTTAAATCACAAGTGTCTCTCAAAGATTCCACTACCCGAAAAGGAGCTTGAACAGGGCTTATCGGAGGCTAATTGGTTTTATCAAAAATTCAGGGGTTGGTTCCTCTGAGAGGTTTATTCCTTGAGGCACAGGTCTATGAAATTAGGTTCGTAGTCAATGGATAAACCATCACTTTCTTACTGACTTAGCAATTGATGAAGAGAAAGAAACAAAGCAAGGCAGGGAAAAAGGTCGGTAAGAGTGGGTGTGTGTGTGTGTGTCTGTGTGTTTTATTGGTAAGCGTACTAGCGCATATACAGTGAAAAAGAAGTCTAACTCTCCGAATTGAAAATAGTCAAGTAATTATAAAATATACTATCATATACCTTAAACTTGAAAACAAACCTAATCTAATGTCGATAGCTTTAAAAAAGAATACTTTTGTAATGCAAAAACTGCTACGGTGTTGTGAAGGCAGATTTATTGCTAAAACATGTATGACATGGTCTGACGAGCTCTAGATGGTAAACCATATACATATATCTTCACACGGTGTGTTTATACAGTTAGGTTTTGTAAACAAAACAATCTAGGGAATACACAATGTAGGAAACAGTCTAGATTGTTTTACACATTCTAGGGAATTCTTTTTAAACAAGAACGTTTTTGATTCGGATTGAAAATAAAAATATTTCAACTGAAAAGTATGAATTATACAGTTCAGGATGCTTAAATCCACTTTAATTAACTTCTTTGACCATCTGTGGCAGGTCACAGATAAAGTCACTATCTGACAGTGTTTAAATGCTCAATAAAGTATTCAGTTTGCATGTAAAGTTTACATAGACTACGTGTATATTATTCTGTTTCAAGAACGTAAACAGAATACGATCACGTAATATTTATATACACATTTCCCAACACGTTTTTCATATATTCTTGATAAATGAGCTGCCTTGACTTTAAACAAAAATAAGTGTTGAGTTTAGCAGAATAGAAAATTTAGTAAAGTTTCAGTGATGTAATGTTTTTATAAGACGTAGAATTTAGCTGTTTAGTGAAAAAAGATGACAAAATAAATAGCCTACAAAATAACATAGTTTGAAAAACAACAAAAGATTAATTTTTTTTCATGACAAACGGGACGCTCTCTACAGTATGGCATTTGAGAATGCAAAGGTGAACAAACTGCTCAACATGAAGCATGACTCAAAGATAAATACAAAAGCATCAATACAGCTGTTATCCATAGACATTTGGCAAATATTTAGTTTCAAATCAACACGATGTAATTTATAGCTCTTTAGCTAGGCCTTAATTTCACCTCTGAAAGGTTTAGCGACGCGCAGTAAACAAGATTTAGCGAATGCTTTATAAACCGAAATCCATACATCTAAGCAAACAATAATTTACAGTATCTTAGTAAGTAATTACAAAATGGGAAAATAGTGAGAATTCAATTTTTGTAAGTCCACAAAAATCACAAAGCGTTTAAAACATTAGTTTTTATGTTTCAATACAGATGCAACACATATATTCTACATAGTCTTTTAACCTTGTAAGACAATTTTTTACTATAGTAAAATGTTCCAATTAAGTGAATTATACATAAAAATGAAAACATAAAATCAAAGCTTCTCAAAGATGTAGGCTATGCTGTTTACCATTCACTAATATCGGCTCTTTCCTTAATATTTCTAACTTTAACATTATCCTACAAGAAGAAAATTAATTTTATATTAGGCCTCATATATTATAATATTTATTTTATATGTTATAATATTTATGTTATAATATATATATATATATATATATATATATATATATATATATATATATATATATATATATATATATATATTTTAATAACACTTCAATGTACTTAAACAAGAATCTTACTTGGTATAATTGCGAGTGGATTTTTGAGAACTAATAATTCTGTACTCTCATTTTCAATCTTATTTTGAGAACTCATTTTTATATACTTATTTATTTATATGATTATGTATCACACATAAATCAGATTTGTTATTAGTTAATTGGAATTGAGTTTTAGTTTTGTCTAATGTTCATGTTTATAAACTTCGTGCTTTTATTTGTATTTATTGGAATATAGTGTGTTTAATCAAGATATTTTATGCCTGTAAAATTACAGTATCGTAAATTCGATTCGTAGTTAACAACATCTCCTACCTCTCAAACGAGTCGCCTGACATATAGAGAGAATAGTTCTTACATCCACTTATTATTGAAACTCTAAAGTTGGTAATTAACACTGTTGCCATGTAGATACTGTAGACATAAAGTTGTGAAAAAACACAAAAAGAAAATAACAATATTAATAATCTTCGTAAGTTTAGTAATAACGTTGTTATAAAACTTTTGTGAATTGAATTTATTTCTATAAAATTGAAACAATAGGAATAACGTTATAGTATGGAACTAATTAAGATTGATTTAAAAAAGAAATGCATCTTCAAGCACCCCAAGCTCACAAACTTCAAAGTAATTAATACAAACACAAAGTTTGCGACTATAATAAAGTTATGCTATAATTAACTGCAGAAGCCATCATTTTGAATTGTAAATTTTTTCATGCAACTTTTCTCTCTCAATTACTGACACTACGGAAACCTACAATACCGATTCACTTAATCCTCATTGAAATATGCAGTAACGAGCCATACACAGACGGGAGCCGGCTTGAGTTCTGAGAATTTCCATAACAAGGGATATCGGTGAGGTATTAATTCAACCACCTTGCATATCAAAGTGTAGGCTGTTCTGTCCATTAGTATTCATAGTTTAACTTACAATATTCACCAACTTGTATCCATTACGGTGCTAGGGTTACCCATTTAGTGGTTGATATTTATTGAAGAAAGTTTCGCAAAGTAGCTTTGTTCTTTAACAAATTTACGATAGCCGAAAAGAATCGGGGACTCCCTTGCTTACATCTCATAGTATACCCCTTACATCCTGGTATAGTACGCTATGAGGTTTATAACTGGCTTTTCTCTTAAAAATGAAAAGTTTTATCGTATTAAAGGTTCAACGATAAAATAAAGTCATGAAAAATATTTTTTCAGGCAGGATAGCAGTGAAATTAGGTGGGGACATATAACCCATGGTGAAGGATTGGGCGTCATGGACGGAGACATGCTCTCACAAACTTGGTCAACCATTACACAAACTTATACGAAATTGGATGAGAAAATCTAGCTGGAAATAGGTACGATTAGGAACAACTAATGGTACTTCGACCATCAGGAGGATGAAGGTCTGAGCATGTGCTGGAATATCTAAAGTGTTGGTATTTATAACGTTTCTTCGACACTTCTAACCCGCAGCCTTTTGTCTAATAGAAATAGTATGGGATAAATGGCTGGACTGTAAGTGCGTTAGACTGACACTTATGCGCATGCGTCGGCACATGACAGTCCCAGTAAGCAGCCAGGCTAGTATACTAGAGTATCGGGTTGTAGGAAATTCCTCTCAGTTCCCCACACCAAACCAAATCCACCATGTAGCCACCTGCGCGATGCCATTTTCACAAAGAGTTTCTATTTGTACTACTCCTAGCCCCTACTTGAACTTGTCCTACTCCTAGCCCCTACTTGTACGCGTGTAGTCCCCCAGCCCCTATTGACCTTGTCCTACCCCAGGTCCCTATTTGTACTTGTATACTACCCCTAGCCTCTACATGTACTTGTGTATTCCCGTAGCCCCTATTTGCACTTGTGTATTCCCCTATCCTCTACTTACACTTGTGTGATTCCCCTAGCCCCTACTTGTACTTGTTTACTTCCCCTAGCCCCTACTTGTACTTGTCCTACCCCTAGCCCCTACTTATACTTGTGTATTCCCCTATCCCCTACTTGCACTTGTGTATTCCCCTAGCCCCTACTTGTACTTGTATACTACCCCTAGCCTTTACATGTACTTGTGTGTTTCCCTAGCCCCTACTTGCACTTGTGTATTCCCCTAGCCCCTACTTGCACTTGTGTGATTCCCTAGCCCCTATTTGTACTTGTATACTACCCCTAGCCTCTACATGTACTTGTGTATTCCTCTAGCCCCTACTTGCACTTGTGTATTCCCCTAGCCCCTATTTGTACTTGTTTATTTCCCTAGCCCCTACTTGTACTTGTGTGATTCCCCTAGCCTCTACTTGTACTTGTTTACTTCCCCTAGCCCCTACATGTACTTGTGTGATTCCCCTAGCCCCTATTTGTACTTGTATACTACCCCTAGCCTCTACATGTACTTATGTATTCCTCTAGCCCCTACTTGCACTTTTGTATTCCCCTAGCCTCTACCTGTACTTGTTTACTTCCCCTAGCCCCTACTTGTACTTGTTTACTTCCCCTAGCCCCTACTTGTACTTGTCCTACCCCTAGCCCCTACTTGTACTTGTACTATTCCTAGCTGACATAAAACATCAGCTTCACTTGCAGTAGTACCTCTAAATGTAATAGAAAATATTTTTGAAATGGGCCGTACATTGGAAACGAGAGAAGACGCAAATGGAGGAAAAAAGTAAAAACCTTTCTACCTCGTTGCATAATCCATACATATGTTTACATTATTACTGCGGTTTTTAAAAACATGTACTAAAAGCAAAGTTATGAATGATTCACAAACAATATCTTTCACAATATTTTTTAAATACTCAAAAAATGATCAGTTATTTTTTAAAATAGAAAAAACATTGCAGACTGTTGAAGCTTAATGTAAAGTTAATTGTGCTTAAGACATTGCCATTCAAATCTTTATACAAAACCAATAGATGTTTTTCATACACAAACACGCACACAGACACACACACACACACACACACACACACACACACACAGACACACACACACACACACACACACACACACAGGCACACACACACACACACACGCATATATATATATATATATATATATATATATATATATATTTATTAAATATATTAAATATGGTGATATGTTTTCTTGTAATATAGTTAATAAATTAAAAACATTTCAAAACACAAGAATATTTTTAATGAATATATTTATTCAAAGCTTTTCGCCGAAAAAATTAGATAATTTTTTCCTGAAGATGCTGGTACTATTTTATCGGCGAAAAGCTTTGAATAAATATATTCATTAAAAGTATTCTTGTTTTTGAAATATTTTTAATTTATTATTATTATATATATATATATATATATATATATATATATATATATATATATATATATATATATATATATATACTCATTTCTGAACTAGGAGTAATTATACAAATTTGTAATTTTAAGTGGCCAAAAAAATAATTTCTCATCGTCTGACTCTTAATATGTGTTTTGAAGAATCCTTCTCCACGACCTGCTGAATAGTTTGTTTGCGTTATCAGCTTCAAAGAAGTGAAGTAACAGTATTTTAAAAATTCCAAAGTAATGAAGTGATTTGAGTGCTTATTTCGTAGATTATTTTATCTATCTACCGTGTTTTTTGCTTCCTAATTCGACGGCTGTGACACTGTGAGGAACAAGTTGATCTTAATAATTTCATTAAAGTCAAATGAGATTGTAGCTGATAAGCTGTCAGATATTTTACTGTATTATAACATTTGGAAACATTTTTCGAGAAGAATTTCTTAAAAGTTGAGAAAATCAAATTTAGAGGAATAAAATCGTACAAACATTAAACGTAACAACATGTAAAGACGAACTGTATTGTTTATTTAAATATTTCACATATCGCATCCATACACTCACGTGAAAATAAGCCAAATATTAACCGAAAGAAATTGTTTTTAAGTTTTCAAAAATACTGAAAAAGTAAATTCAAAACTAAAAAATTGAAAATTGTTAAGAGCCATAACTTGAAAATTGAAAACGGGCACTTTTTTCGTTGTGATATTCTAAAAAAGTACACCCAAAACATCTTGGGAAGTATTGAGTTTAGTAATGAATTTTCTTTTTTTTACGTTTAAATTTAGTTGTGAAACCTATTTATTGTTGCAGAACAAATGAAGACGTTCAAACACCTGTAGTCCCTTAACGCTTTTTAAAACAATCTTTTTGGCCTAATGGAGAGTTTCTGGTACCTTTCAATATAGAGTGTCAGAGGCTTTAGAATGAAAGGTTAGTGATATAAAACAAAGGTCAACTACACTTTAGAAATGCAAAACCTTGACAAGGCGAAGACGTTAACAGCGTTATAAAGTTTAATTGCAGAGGAAAGCAGTATGTTAAACAACTTGTATCGACTCAGAAACGTTTTAACATGGCTTGAGTAACACATGAAATCCCTCCACTCAAATACAAATGATTCCGAGCTAAATAGTTTGGTTTTGCAATTTAGAAAATCTCAAGCTGTAAACTTAGAAACGCACGCATTTGTCTGATACGTTATTAAAGGTATGGTAGTTTATCAAGACAGTTTGAATTTGCGGGTAAATTTTACTATCAAGATTTAGTTAGTTAAAATTTATATTTTAATGTTATCGAAAACATTGGTTCAAATAAGTTTTGAGAATCCATTTACCGTAGGGTAAAGTTAATAATGAAAAAAGCATAATTTTCAAGCTATCCGGTTAGATTATACAGTATAACATACAATATGAATTCTTTAGCGACCTCTTCCGGGTAGTTCAAAGTGCTTTAGAAAAGTGTAGAAATGCAATTTGTTAGCGACATCGCTTATTCGAGCGCATAACCGTGGCATACTTCGATGGTATGTCCGACGTGCGTATAACCCAGTTTCCCGGATTGTATACAGAGGACTGTGTATCCTGGCGATCACATAAAATTCAATTGTCACACACAAACCGCTCAACTGCGTACGACTACAGTGAATCTTTAAGCTTGTTCTCTTGAGGTTTATATTTAAGTTTGACTCTTAGTTTGCCTTCTTATTGTTCGTATTTAGGTTTGACTTCTTACTGTTCGTATTTATATTAGTCTCGCAGTTTGACTCCTTACGGTTTGTATTTGGGTTTGTTTCTTAATTTATCCTCTTACTATTTGTATTAGGTTTAGTCATTGTTTGATTTCTTACTGTTTGTATTTAGGTTCGTCTCGCAGTTTGACTTCTTTCGGTTTGTTTCTTAGCTTATCTTCTTACTATTTGTATTTAGGTTTGTCTCCTAGTTTATCTTCTTACTATTTGTATTTAGGTTTGTCTCCTAGTTTTACTTCTTACTGTTTGTATATAGGCTTTATAGATGACATTGCGAACTTTGAGTTATCTTCAATGACAATAGCATGAAAAAATGTTATAACGGGAGTAAAACATCTACTTGATATATTGCGCAAAATTGATTAAAAGCTACCCATTGACAAAACGTTTATGAAGTGTAAACAAAGAAAAATTTTATTTTAGGTACTTTTTATTAAATAATTACAATTATTTTAAATGAAGTAATATAATCTAAACCTAAAAACAGCTGTTCTTCTATATAGTCTAACCTATAACATAAAATCAGCCCGTTTACGAAAGCATATGTTATTACTTATTTTAAGCTGGGACGAAATAGCTGTATTGCATACCATATCCCTTTTATAAAAAAATTGTTTTTCCATATAAAACTAAAATTAATTAATTATTTAATTAAACTATTGATTTAGTATTTGGAAAAAACTATATGATTATCAAGTGTCATCTAGTACAAGTTTTAAAAAAAAATATTTGACTGGGTGAATAAAGAGTATTTTATTAAAGATAGAAAATGTGTACAAGATATAATGAAAGTGCACTGCCTCAATAAAATAGCTAACAATTATTATATCATGAGATAATATTAATTGCTTTACATGAAAACTACTTTTATATATTTCATCCCATGCTGTAAAACTATGATATGTTCAGCTTTTTAACAAATTTGACGTCAATGTTGACACGGTTATTCCGCAACAGTTCGATATGCTCGATAAAATTGTTTCGGTAAGTTATACACGTCCGGTGACTCCTGACCGAAGGGTTTCTCTAATACAAAGTTTACACGTCTTCCGTAATTAAATCGGTAAAGCAATCAAGACAACAACCACACGCATAAACCAAAACTTCAGATAAACCGAGCAATCAGATGTGATCTAGTTCCAGCGAGGGAAAGGGTTCATTAGCGGTGATGAAAGTTTGGTTTGGTAACGGATCGGTTCTCTCTTGTTTCGTAAGCATAGATCGTAATGTAATACATGTGGCTTGTAACATTGTAATAGATGGTTTACTGGTCACTAAGAAAAGTCGCCCTTGTGTACTGTGAACAATAATATAACTTAACCACTGCCCTCTAACCAGAAACCAGCAACTTTCTAATTATATGATTCATTTTATTTATTATTTGATCGGTTTAAAACGTTCTCCTACGTCTTCCGATGCCGTGATACTTTCTTTTTCTTCTACCGTCCAGTCTAGTCTAGTCTATTATCATATGTATCACTTCCATTATCTCTCTTATTCTTTTATATGTTTCGCTCTATTATCTATATGCACCTGTCTCATGCCGAAATCAGTTTTTGTTTTACCTTTAGTTTTCTTTTGTATATTCTCTTCATCCACTATATGCAGAATTTTAAATAACCATATTCTTGACAATTGCTACTTTCTTTTCATAAGTTATTTTAAACAGTTCAACTTTTTTCTTTACAATTACTTTCTACAAAACATTTATATGAGCCAATATTTTTGCAAAATATTTAGAATATTGGCGGTTTATTTTTAAGGATTTAGTTTTTAATTTTAGGATCATAGTTTACGTAAGTCGTAATAGAATCTAAATTATAAATGAGACACAACAAAAAAAAAAAATTATGAAATAAAAGTTAGTAAGACGCACGTAAAAAGGTACTAGGTTTAAAAAGACCCACACATACTGATATAAATAATCAGCTTTAACTATTGGCGCAATAGTATTCCTTACATGAGGAAAATAAACAATAATATAGATAAAAGCAGAAAGAAATATAAGAAATGTATACAAATACGTATAAGAGTTGTAAAATGACAAATTATTAATTTATAAAATAACGGTTTATCCTTATAATTGCAAACAAAATCATTATAGCCACAAGATGAATAACTATTATGCATTCCATGTACTATATATGTTGGAATATATATATATATATATATATATATATATATATATACATATATATATATATATATATATATATATATATATATATATATATATATATATATATGTATATATATATATATATATATCAAGAAAACATAAAATCTTTATACTTTTAGTCTTAAAAAATACTAAAAACAAGTAAGAAATTTCAGATGTTATTTTCTATAAATTACAACTTTGAAAATTTATATATTAACTTTACATATTGTTTTAAAAAACTAGTTTATGAAATTACAAGGCATAAATACTGTAGAGATTTTGTTTTAGTATCGCTAAAATATAATATTTTGTATGAAAATGTAAAATAACTAAAGCTAAAAAAATATATAAAATCGTTACCCAGCTGTTTTAAAAATAAACTTCACGATACTCAAGTAAGCATCAATATTTGACCGGGCATTTTTTAATGTAAATATAAACAAATGTAATACATAAAAACCCTTGAATTCTCAGCTCTTAACTGGTTTATGTTTTCTTGCATTAAGATGATAAAGTATTGCATTTTTTAATAGAAGTATGAAAACGTCAAGAACCAAGTCCTACGAACCGATAAAATATCTTCTGGCCAAATATTTAAATTTAAATAAGTTGAATATGAAATCTAAATTTAAGTGAAATTCGTCGAAAATAAAATTTAGTAGCCTACATTTACTGGGTGTGTAAGAGGAGTTGAATTTAAATTAGTTTCTAATGAACAATGTAAGAAATATTGAAGAAATTGTAAATATGTATTGGTCTTTTGAGAAACTAATAACTGATCTATAGTTCATAAACTAATATTCAACGTAAGAAACAATTGAAGATGAAAAGCAATAAGATATGATTGCAATTAGCTGTACGATACAATAGCTTTCCTTTGACAACACCATTACAATTAAAAATATTATACAGTTCCAAAAGTAGGGTGAAACATAACTTAGGTCTAATTAACTGTATTTTATTAAAAATAATTGACTCCACAAAGTAGGGCATTTGTTAAACAAAAGTAATTTCAAAGAACTATAATAATATAAACACAAACTTTTGTAATATACACGATTTATTGTTTATTAATTTAAAAGTATAAGACTGGTTGTAGGTATATCGAATAATAATGCCACACGCCATTTTATACAACAATAAACAAACTAAAACGCTACTGCATGAAGAAGTTGAAAACCTACATTGTCAGACACGAATACGTGAATACAAGAATTAATCCGTACACAAGTAACGCGTATTAAATATTTAATTCTCACATTATATATATATATATATATATATATATATATATATATATATATATATATATATATAGACCTATTATATTAAATATGGTGATATGTTTTCTTGTAATATAGTTAATAAATTTAAAATATTTCAAAAACAAGAATACTTTTAATGAATATATTTATTCAAAGTTTTACGCCGATAAAATAGTACCAGCATATTCAGGAAAATAATTATCTAATCTTGCTAAGATTATCAGATTAGATAATTATTTTCCTGAAGATGCTGGTACTATTTTATCGGCGAAAAGCTTTGAATAAATATATTCATTAAAAGTATTCTTGTTTTTAAAATATTGTAAATTTATTAATTATATATATATATATATATATATATATATATATATATATATATATATATATATGACACGTTACTGATAATGAGACTGATTATTAATTAAATAATTAATAAGTAAAATGAGTATTATTTCTCACTTAGTTAGAAATTTATTCACTGTACAGTCCCTGTCACAAACAGGTGAAGGGAAGTATACTTTGAAACGAACTTCTAAACCACACAAAAGTTATGAGAACTTAACGCTTTACTGAGTCAAGAAATTAATCTATTTAAACACAGTAATCCTTTCATGCAGTACAAGAGTATGAGCAGTGAATGAGCTTACTGCTGTGTTCTTGATGTAGTTCCATAAATAATCGATCTGCCGATAGTTAAATACTGCATCTTTTAATGTGCTAAACTGTTGTTAAGATCCTTTATGAGGAAACAATAAAGATAAACAATGAAATCCATCACGAACATCCTGAATGTTATAAAATGTTAATTTACCGACTTATCATATTTGATTTTCCCCCATCATTTTTTATCTGTACAGTATATTTGAAGGTTATTTATAAATGTTTATTATTTTATAATTACTAAAACACTAACATTTTCCTAAACTTTATTTTATTTCAATGTTAAATTGTTCAAAGCCAATTTAAATATTAAAATTTAAAATTAATAATAAAACCATAACGACTGGAAGCTGAAAATCAATGATTATTTCCTGAAACGCATTAAATAGCAAAGTAACACTTAAAATTAATTAATGATTGTGAGTTGGGATTCAGTATTATTCACGCAAACACATTTCAATAGCAATGTATAGTAAAATCACTTCGCTAAGCATTGGTGGCTGGGAGGAGTTTTCGGTTTAAAGTGGGAAACCGAACGGACGTTTCCACAAGATCGCAATACTACTGTGACTAATTACTTTCGGCTGGTAGATGATAGACTCGTCGTGCATAAAGCCTGAGACGTATTATGTACATAAATATAAACTAAAAGATTACGATATTTAAAAAAATAATAAATAACCGAACTATGAACTGAAAATTGAATTAGTTTTATGAATCCAATTGTGTAGCTAATGTTTTCAGACTGTACGTAGGGGGCCACCAGTAGGAAAGCTTTTGCAATCAACTGCGCATAAGTGACTCAGGCCAACACGCATTAAACCTAGTGATTTTCTTGATAGTAATTCTACTATAACGCTTATGAGAAATCGTATGAGTAATTGAGAGTTATTGTTCGTTAATATTTCTATTTAGTAAAACTAAAAGATAATGATATAAATTTTTGAAAGAATGGTATTATTGACGAGGGTGATCTCAACAACTTCTCTTTCAGTTACGTTACATGCACTGACGAAAAAGGGAAAGCTTTACAAGACATGCATAACTCTATCTGGTAGAAGTGGTATGAAAAAGACATACAGTGGTCCAATAGATAGAATTTTTCATTTCTGGATAACAACATACGACTCATAAAATACCTAAATCTAAATATCCCAATTAATGAGTTGATTAATATATTATATAAATGAACAATTTTAAATTATTAGATCAATTCCAATCTACCTTCCTTTTATTATGGCTTCCATCTTTTACTCATTCTTTTCTTGAAATCAAAATGCCGAAAATGCATGTGAAACAAGTGGGTTGTTTCGGAAGTAATAAGTAAGTCAACTTGTAAACATCATTATCAACCGAGACATATCTCACAACGGAGAAATAACGTATGATGTTATTCGATAATGATAGACTATACTGAGTGAAACATCACAGATGCACACCGAACCTGCGGTATAAACACGGAAATGCAATGATACGATTGGTATAGTTTCTGTAGACATAGAATGGAAGGCACAAAGCAACTAACATGGAGATTCATTACAAAGTAACCAATCAACGATGAGCAACTCTAACAAGGGTCGTAATGGGTTTATCGGAGTCGATATCTTTAATTAAAGATCTGCACCACATGTAAATACGCTAAAGATCAAATAAACGAAACGATTAATGACTAACTATTAGCAAAGTAGAATGCGCAACAAAGCCTACACCTACAACCGATCACAGAACAAGGAATGTAATATCACGCGGGATGATATACAGCGTAGGGGAAGGGAAACGGGGTTGACATATAATCGAGGTTAAATCCACCCTCCCTGTATACCCTCTGAGACCAATTGATAAACTTGGGTATCTATTCTGTCATTAGATAGGTTAATGATATATGTATCCTGTTATACAACTGTTATATCGGTTACAAAGGTTAACTGCAAATGGAACATACTACACAGCGCAAGAGGTAAATTAAACAGAATTTAACTTTATTTGCAAATATACGTAGCTTTACGAAAATTTGGGAAGTACGTATAACGTAAAATGAACAAATTTGGAAAGTACGTATAACGTAAAATAAACAAATTTGGGAAGTAGGTATAACGTAAAATAAACAAATTTGGGAAGTAAGTATGACGTAAAATAAACAAATTTGGGAAGTACGTATAACGTAAAATAAACAAATTTGAGAAGTAGGTAAAACGTAAAATAAACAAATTTGGGAAGTAGGTATAACGTAAAATAAATAAATTTGGGAAGGATCTATAACGTAAAATAAACAAGTGTTTTTTAAATAAATTATTTGTAAATGAATATCGTTACCGAATAACACGCGCAAGTTTTTACGTCTTCAAGTTCAATTGCGCCTTACGGTAGCTCTCAAGGGAAACAGATTAAATCCCAGCGGATGCTTTGAGGTTTTTTTAACTGATCAGGTTCATGCAGAAGAATAAATATAACTATAGCCAGAAAATCTACTGTAGAGTAAAAAAATTGTTTTCGTTAAGTTTGCCTGGATTTTGGCGTTCCTTGAATCGTTGAACATTAAAACATGTATCTAACGAACATAGAATTGGGTTATATATTTTTTAAAAAACTTATCGACATAAGATTGTCAATTACACTACTCATCCTCAGTGTCTAGGCTGGGCACCAGGATGCGTCTTAAAGCTGAGTATTGTAATTTTTAGGGCAAATTTTGAATTATAAAAATACACCCAATCAAAATCTATCAACATTGAATTCACAAATACACTAAAATAAAAACTCAAGGCATGCAATAAGGAAACAAGTTATAGACAATGTTTGACCTCAATATTGAAAACCTGCCGTTAAAACCAACAACCCCAATTGGATCTAGGTCTCCTGATGTTCAACTAAGACATTAGGGATAATTGCTTACTATAATCGAAGACTATGTCTCAATACGTTTTTTAGGACGTTTTCCTTCTGTTTCTAAGTCTATTTTATCCTCACCCACTTTTTAGACATCCGTAGAAGGCAGAAAAATAATGTAAACATCGAATAATGTAGGGTCGAAGAAGGCATGGATGCTCTTTACCACTTTTATCTAATCAAGGGTTTTTTGTTTTATGACAACTAGCAGTAAAAGCGCCGTCATGCTTTGAAAAAGGTTTGCATTTCTTTTTCTAATGTAATAGTTAAGATTTGTACAAAGCTATTATTGGCATTTTCATATTTCAGTGTTTTTCGTTAAATATTTTAACGACATTCCGGAACTAAATATTGAAACGAAAAAGTCATTTCAAGTAGTAGAAATATTTTTTAACAATTTCCTCTAACATTTATTGGACCATTATTTACTGTATTATTTACAGAACAAATTATTAACCAGTGTGTTTATTTGATTAAATTATTGTTTCTGGCATTAAACAATAAGGATATAAATGGTAATTTTGTTACAAATCAAGTGTCTGATTAAAAAAGGCAAACACAATTAAAATCGAATAAGGGCAGTCAAATTAATTTAATAAGAATAATCATTAAAATATGTACATTTCGGTTATCAAGTGACAAATCTCAAAAACACTGGTTAAATTTTTTTACATTCTAACTCGTATCTTACCCTCTACTAACTTACTTTACCAATCAAGTATCTATAAGATATTGACGTCAACTTCCAAAGACGCTGTGCTAGAAAACCCGTTACATGTACGCACTTAACACTAGGCAACAATTTAGTACCTCTGAAGATGGCTACTTGCGAACAGACTAATTCTGAAGTAGTTATTCTTTCTATATTATGTTTAATTAATTAGTATTCTACAGTTGCTCCAGAGAATGAGAAATCACGTTTCTAGATTTTATTGGTATTGAAGACCACGTGCTACCATTCTGTCAGTTCGAGTTTAGCCTGCACTTCAAAATATCCAGTTTTATTCAATATTCCGCACATCTTGTCAATGCTGACGTAATCTAGTCAGCACCGGTTGACGGCCGCGTCATGATGTCAGCCGAATATATTACGACAAAATCAGGGCTACCAATATTCAAATTATGCAATCCCTGCAGGCTGGCAACATCTCGACAAGTTTAATCGTATGTATTTATGCAGAAAGCGATCGCAGGCAGACTCTGACTACTACTAACAACGACGGCTAGTCCGTTTGGAAACTTTGTTTATTTACGTGTAAATACAAGTGCATATTAAGTGTACATTTAAACTTTTAAATATTGCTGCACAACAAGTGGGGAAAGAAATAACGATTTATATTTAAATCGCAAAGTAAAACATGATGCACTGTAATTGAAATATTTCATTATTATTAAACTCCGAAAATAAAGAAAAAAAAGCTACAGCTCAAGTCGACTAGAATTCAGTATTTGTTTTAGCAGCTACTTTGAAAAACTATTGATTTACACAGATTTCTAAAAATACTTTTTAAAAATAATTCATAAAATGTCAGAAAAAGCTATTTGACCTATGAACCAACTATCCTTTATTTTAATAAAACGACGACGTTTCGCAGCTAACTTGCTTTCTTCTTCAGGCCAAAATGAAGCACTGCTAAGTAACAGTAGCTGCTATTCGAAAAAACAGTACACTAGTAAGAGCTATTAGGATTAGAATAGTGCTAATATGACAACTAGCCTATTTCTATAATATAACTAAAACAAGAAATTTAAAACAGTCAACTCCTATTTAAGTCTACATAAAATAATTTCATTTTAGTTACATTTTAATAAATAATTGCAATTATTATAAATAAAGTAACACAACCTTTGCTAGTTTGCCAAATGGGACGAAATAGATATATTGCATAACTTCTCCCTTTTGTAGAAGGTTTTTACCCCATATGAAAAAAAAATATTTCATTAATAAATTTAATTAAGTAATTATTAATTGAAAAAACAGCAAGTGGCATCCCTTACAAATTTTAAAAATATGTTTCTGAACTTGAGTGGATGAATAATAAATATTTATTAACGATTGAAGGTTTGAACAAGGTATATATAAAGAGAATATGGACTAATAGGAGAAATTGAATAAAAAATATATGTCCGGTGCAATTAGCTCACTTATTTACTGAACAGTTAAACTTAACTGTCAAAATATAGTAAGTTTATATCAAATACAATTAGTAAATGTCGGAATACGAAGGGAAAACATAAATACAAATGGCAAATTGACAGATTATGGTGTCGCCATATTGGTGTTTTATGAATTTTATTTAGCAGAACTTGATTTAGAAAATTATCAGAAGGAGATAACTAATTAAGTGTCGAAATGTCGTACTTTGATTGAAATAAAACATAATCACTCATACATTTGTGTGTAGGCTAGACACAGTGTGTAAAAATGGTTGAGTGTATGTAAAACTATTTGTCTATTATGGAGATACTACAGGTATGTTTCCATGGAAAAATTATGACAGGATTAAGCTTTCCTCAGGATTATGGCCACTTTGATTTGACCCCTTCATTTTTTGAGAGGCTACTCAAATAATTTTTATACAGGAGCGATCCTCACAGCCCTCAGGAACCGAAGATAAATATTACCAGTGGCATGAAGGAAATAAACAGAGTAAATTAAATGGGTGGTCAGGAACATGGCAAAGCTCCACGAGAAGTGGATATTATTCTATGATCAGCATTTCCAACACGTACTGTAATTTTAATGTGCCAAAAAGTTAATATTTAACAACTAAACAAACAGATATGGTCTCTTTTAGGTTAAATGCCTTGTACACTAGTATAATAATATATACATCATTGGCTATAGTATTTCAACTATAACTGTGTTATAGGTTATACCTTTGCCACAAGGTTAGCCTTTGACAAACTTGCCAAAGGTAAGTATGAAGATGAATCCGTAAGTGGATATTATTCTATGATCAGCATTTCCAACACGTACTGCAATTTTAATGTGCCAAAAAGTTAATATTTAACAACTAAACAAACAGATATGGTCTCTTTTAGGTTAAATGCCTTGTACACTAGTATAATAATATATACATCATTGGCTATAGTATTTCAACTATAACTGTGTTATAGGTTATACCTTTGCCACAAGGTTAGCCTTTGACAAACTTGCCAAAGGTAAGTATGAAGATGAATCCGTACTTTATTTCATCTATTCGGATTATTTTAGGAAATTCGTACTTCTCAACCGATACTGCGGTTTTAGCGTCCTAATCATTTCTCGTATTCTTCATATTTCATATCTAAATATTTTCTTGAACTTTGTAGTTCATTACGTTCGGTGAATCTTGATTAATCACTTAAACAATAGTTTATGACTATCTAAACTTTAAATTTTGTAAATTCGCTATGTGGCGATCTTCATCAATGTATATGATGAAGACACTAATGAAGATCACCAAATAGCGATGGAAAACGTTCTGTCTCAGTAAGTTTTAACAAATTTACAAAATTTAAAGTTTGGATAATCATAAACTATTGTTTAAGTGATTATTAAATATTTTTATCTTGTTTAAAGGTATATAAAAAACATATTTGTTTCCTTGGGCCTGTATAAAATAGAAGCTCAGGCCTTACGATAAAACAGGTTTTCATTTTAAATATCCTGAAGTAATTTTTATTTTCCTCACTCTGCTTCTCAGAAAGTAATTACTCTGTTGGTATAGTTTGTGATATTGTAAAAGTTTTCTTTTATTTCGTGTTTGGATAATGAAAGTTTCGCCTGCAGTGCAAACACGTCATCGTGGCTTACGCCCTATATGCAAACATTTTACCTCCAAACTATATACAAGACTGGGTTTTTACGCAGAGTATATTTCATTGTATTTTCGGCTTTGGAGGTAGTATTGTTATCTTGGAAAAGCATTTCACTCGAAATTAGTAGAGGCAGGGGGAGTTTTACAATACATTATGTAGCCTATGTGGGATAGAATTACATTTTGCCAGATAAGTAATTTTAATAGAGTGTGCAATGATTAGAAATGCATTTTATTTAAATATGGGTAACATTATTTTTCTTTTAACTTGAAAAACGTTTTAAAGGGATTTTAGGTTATTGTAAGGACGAGATTTTTAAATTGTTTACCCTCGAAACTAGTATAAATCAGTGGTATTGGAGTTTAAAAATTTTACAAGAATTTAACGTTAAAACATGGTATTGACTGAACGTAATTTGTACGGTTAAAATGAAAACAATTACTCAATATTTCCGATGAACAAGTTTATGAAAAGTTTATGATAGCTTTACAACTAGAACTCTAATCGTAATGCATTATATATATATATGTATATATATATATATATATATATATATATATATATATATATATAATATTCCTCATGATGTTGGTACTGTTAGCCAACGAAAAGCTTTGAATTGTAAATTCAATTATAATTCTTGTATTTGTATTTTGACTTAGTTCTTTATTAATACACAAGAATACATATTGCGATAATTATATATATATATATATATATATATATATATATATATATATTTGCACATATACTTACAAAAATGAAGAGAGAGTATAGGAGAATTAGAGAGAGGAATTCTTTTGAGAATCATCACACTTCCATTTTTATACTAATAGCTAATTAAAAACAGTAGATATATTTATTAGCATAAAATATAATTTACTTTTAAATTTAAAAGATTTAAAATTTGTCTGTTAAATATATCATGTTGGGCCTACATCCTATTACTAATTTTATGTGGTAAAAGGTGAAAATTTATATTTTTAGTGTGGGGACTTTAGGAGATTTTATTATCAGAAAATTATATTCCAATTTTCAACTCATATTTGATAAATTCTAATTATTACAAAGATTGAAGTTATATCAACCGAAGTGATAGATTAGACATTCATACGAGAATATTGGAAACCGCATGTTTGTAAATGAGATTGATATTTCGTCGACCTGGATTGTTGCTACAAAGTTTAGTTATTTTGTTTGATCTTAGTTATTGGGTTTTATATGTATGTAATGTCATTTGATAGGCATAAGGCTTTACAATATTATGCTTTAAAGAGAGCGCCATTAAAATACAATAAATTATGTCTTTAATAATTATCCGTGACTATTATTCAAACATCCTGATACAGTACCAGTAGTTTTACCTTATAATACCTTCTTACGTCTCGGAGACTTGTACACAAGGTGACTAGAAAATGTTTTCATTTTAAAACCTTTGAAAAGCCGCAGACAGAATCTTTTAATTAAAAACCAATAACGGAAGGTTTACTCGTTTTGTTTAAATTAATTTTTGTTTGAAACTGTTCAACGCCAGTGAGAGGGACCCTACAAGCAGGTGGTTTTATTATGGATTGTGAAGCTCCAGATTTTTATACGTTCACTACCCTTTCTTAAACGGGGTCATAGATTTTTTCGAAAATTCGTTTACAATATAAAGGTTAATAGAGTTTTAATGCCATATAATATTGCGATATAGTATAATGGGAAGTACAAAGATTCGATTCTAACAGTTAAATCTCCCATTTTAAGCAAAATCCCTCAGACATTGCACAAGATAAGGTTGCGGGCGGAACTGAATACCTCAAGCCGACCCGCTTCTGCAGTAAACTACCGCACATAATTCTCTTCTCGATCCCACCTCTTGCACACTTCACAATATAATTTCCTATATATATAAAGCATTGTCATCTCTTAAACCGTAAACCCTTACTCTTCTCAATCTACTCAGGTAAATTGAATTTCCTTGTTCACGCCATAAGGGTGTCCTTGAAAGAGTTCTTTCAGGAGTTATTGTCATTTAAGTAAAGTAGACAGTGACTATAAAATAGGGTTTATAGAAAAAAGGTCGTTGAACTATATCTGACGAAGGTTTTATAGCTTTTTTAAAAGTTTAATGTTGCGGTTACACGTGTTTGAGATTCGTATACATTAAAAAAACAAGTGATATAAAAAAAAAATAAATAAATTCCTACTGAGGTCAACAAAGAAAAATTGTATCATTGTTTGTTTCTTTATTTTGTTTATTTTTAACCCTAGAACTGTTTATGATATTGTGTGATAACCATGGCAAAAGTTTACGATTGTAAAATGAAGGTTTCGATGACAACCAGAATTCGATGGAGCGGGAAAAATTCATATACATCTTTAAAAAAATATTTCTATGTATTGGAAAGTTGGCGCAGTGCCAAAGCGCGCTATATTTCGAAAATGAATATTCTTAGTTCGATCCTGGAGAGAATCCCCCCTACTTTTTTTATAATTTAATTATTGAATAAATATTTGACAAATCTTTATTAACATCAATTGTCATCCATTATAGGTTTAAAAAAAAATTAATGAACTTGATTGAATTGATAAAACCATACTTTATTAACGATTGAAAATTTACACAAGATATATATATATATATATATATATATATATATATTAGGAGAGTGTGACGTAATAGAAGGAATTTAGTAAAAAAAATTTTATACATATATTTTTAAAACGTCTTTAACAAATAAATAGACTTGTCTTAATATTACTCAACCAATTAATATGAACAAATTGGTTTAAAATAATTAACCTTTTACATATTAATTTAAAAACATATTTTGGCAGAATATAGTTAGGCCTACACAAAAATGTTTGAAAACTTTTTGAGTAGTAAACTCTAACTATATCAAATACAAATAAAAACATACACAAAACTCACAAATTATTCATTTATTTACTCATACGCATTTCAATGACCAAGTCATCATCATCAGTGTGTTACTACTACAAACTCTAACTTACAACTAGGGTGAAAGTAAGGTTACACTTCCGTATTTATACAGTAAGCGTTACCACGCCCACTTGTCAAAACAACAGTTACTAATCCTACTTTAAACATGATACAACAAATAGAAATTTTGTACCTAACTCAATAATTACAATAAAATTTGTAACATACAACATACTTACATATAAACAAAATAGATAATCAATATTACACATTATTATTATGTCAAAATATTTAACCTAAAAGTTACAATACATTTTATTTTATTCCCCTTTTTGTTACGTTAATTACAATAATATAGAATTTGGAATAGGGCCTGGCTCGTTGTTTACAATGTTATTTTTATTCCTATTAATATACAAAGTTTCCCATGCATCCAATTCACTACACTTAACAACGTTTTTTAACAGGGTTACATCGTCTACTTTAAATTCGTGCTCTTCCTCTAAACAATGTTTCGCCATCGCAGATTTTTCTGGTCGATTATATTTAATGTGGGAAAAATGTTCTTTAGCCCTAATTTTAATATTTCTTTGTATCATGTTTAAAGTAGGGTTAGTAACTGTTGTTTTGACAAGTGGGCGTGGGAACGCCTACTATATAAATACGGAAGTGTAACCTTACTTTCACCCTAGTTGTAAATTAGAGTTTGTAGTAGTAACACTCACTGATGATGATGACTTGGTCATTGAAGATAATTTGTGAGTTTTGTGTATGTTTTTATTTGTTTTTAACATAACCTCACAAGCTAAGCTCAAAGAATATTTGTTTATATCGAATACTTCTATTTAAAAATAGCTACACTTTACGAGCGTACAAGTTTTCTTTATTTGCATGTATGTAAAATTTATTCCTAATTTCTCTATAGCTGCATTTGTTCCTTTCCGAGTTTCTAGAGCTTCAGAATTTATAGTTGAAATATGACTTTTCTGGTATTTTATTCCCAAACGTAGCTCTTCTGTGGAATGACAAAAAAAATAATTGGACGTAATGTATGAAGAGGTTGGTAGCATTAACTTCATAATATTAAGACTTTTCAAAACAACAGTAAGTTGCTCATCTATTATTGCTTTCTGTTATGAAAAAATGCTGCTTCATTTAAATACTTTCGTAGATAAACCTTCCAATCAAATGAATTATACATTTTATAATTATAAACTTTCTATAAAATCATTACTCTTATTTCTTGTACAATAATCTAGCGATCAGAATATAAATTTTACATTAAATACATTATTGTTGATTGTATTTAATTCGTGCAATTTTTGGGCTGTTTTGCACTTTTAGGTTGTTTAGCAACACTTATTTGTCAATTTTCTTTGAAAAAATAACACTACTTACTTATGTTTTTCATTAGACACGTTACACCCTTGGTCAGTGCTATGTTTAATGCTGCAAAGCTCGTATAATACAAATAGTTAGTGGGGTCTCAGTGCTCTATAAGTACGGCACTTGACTGAAGCACCTAAATGTAGCGGATTCGGTTTTTTGTGTCGTTCAAGAATATCTAGGTGCACTTACGTACCCCAGAACGACTTAGCCATGAATTAACCGAGTAAAACATTTAATAAGGATCGGCTGAACTGGTAGAATCACATTGTCTTTCTTGAATAAAGCTGGGTCCTGAATGGATTCCTTAAATAAGTCCCTCCTAAACCATGTCAGTGGTTAATCGAGTCATTATTTATCAATTCGTTAATAATCTGAACTATATGTTTCCTGTTGCAATGTGGTTTAAGGTTTCGTTTTTTTTTAAACTAAACTTATACATTCAAAAATTTTGTTTAACATTTAAAAACAAATTTATTAAACATGAATAAATAAATCAGGATCTTATTAGAGCAACCGAAAAATCTTCTTCGATTAAATGTTATGATTGGAAGGTATTAATTATAAGATATATGGTCTAGAGTAGTATATAAGTAAAGCCCATTTTATTCCCCTCTCTCCCTCTTTAAACAATTTAAGACAGTATCGAATTCAGAACAAGATTAAGTTCCAACACGCGCGCTTGAGCGGGCGCGCTCTCACACACTGATGCCCATTAAGTAACCGGTGTTAAATATATTATATAAGAAATGGTAGTCTATAAAATAATAAAATATTATAAGAGTTTAGGAATCTAGAACTATTAGGAAAATCATGTTATTTTTCTATCCGTGTCTTTTTTAAACTCCTTATATTAGCTCACACTCTCCCTATATATATATTGTACAAATCTACAATCGTTCGTAATACGGGTTTATTCATCCATTCCAGTTCAAATATTTTTTTTTAAATCTATAGTTAATGACAATTGACGGTAATACAATTGTTTCAAATATTTAAAATGAATTTAAATTTAAAAATTTGATGAGTTGGTCGGATTCGAACTGTGGATCTACATGTATGAAATCCAGCACTGAGATAACTTTTTCAGAACTAAAAATTAATTCAAGATTTGCTATATGAAATTATAGGAGAAAGGTGCTTTGTAATAGTGGAGCATTACAAGAGGTGGGTAGAATGAGAAGCTATAGACCACAATCAGCTTCTTAAATTAGAAAGGGGAAAAAGAAAGCAAATATATAGTAACAGAGAAAAATCATAGTCCAACAAAATATATTGTATGAAGAGGATTATGGAAAATTGCAAGAACATTCACTTTATATTTTGCCACTTAATATTGTGATTCTGTCAATACTAATTATATATATATATATATATATATATATATATATATATATATATATATATATATATATTATTTGTAATTATAAAATAAATTTTTTTCTCGACCTCAGTAAGAATTGACTTTTAAACAATTAGTTTTCTGTATTGCTTGTTGTTGCGCTATTTCTTGATGGAAGGAATATTAATGTAAATTGAGATATTTGTATAAAGTAGATTAGTTTTACGTTTCAGTAGATAACGCTTTGCAAGGTTAACTAAAATGTTGAATCTATTCCATTTAGAAATATAATTAATGTAATAAACTCCACGTAAATACTGGGAATATGAAACAAGTATTGATTGATTGCTACTAAAAAAGCGTCGAATCTAAAACGTCACTGTGATGGATATAAAAAAAAATTATGAATCGAAACCAACCGCAAGTGTTCAATAATAACGCGATTATTTATATACAAGACTCTATATAAGCCTGAATACCTTATGGTTAACTCCATCGTAATAAAGTTAAGCACAATATAAATTGCGACCCTTCGGCGTTTAGAGACTTGGCTAAGTGGAATTTAATTGGCCTGTGTGACGTCATTATTCCCTAGTACATAAGCCTTACCGACTTTATCTTTACTAAAGCACTTATAAAACTGTAAACTGCATGACCGAATACGCCTTGGGAATAACTTGGAACAGCTGTCTAAACTAATACATTCTCTGCGGGCACCTTATGAACGACTTCCGGTATTATTTATTGTAATAAAGACAAACATGTGTTTATGGGAAGGTGTTGTAGAAAATAAACTAAACTCAAAACAATACACACTGTAAGAGAAAAGAAGTAGGAGAGAATAATACAGTAATCGAAGTCCAAACAAGATTTTGATTCCAGTTCAAGTACAACAATAAGGTCGGACTCTATTGCAGATTCTGTTATCTTTAGATAAAGCGATGAAAAAGTCTTTATAATTGAAGACGTTACAAAATAAGAGGATATTTTATATTCACTGATCACTCAAAAGAAGGAAAACAATCACATTCGTGGACATAAATTTTCCACACGTGGAATACACGTATGCATATTATCCCATACTAAGTGTCCCCTCGTTGATTTTCAAAATAAAAAATAAAGTAAAAAATGAATTTGAGACCTTTCCAGACATTCTAGAACCTGATAATAAACAGTGAAATGAGTGAAAGAAAACTGTAAAAGTAAAACATTATTTTTTAAAATATAGAAAAACTGAATTAATGTGTTAGTGCATATAAATAGTCGTAAAAACATATATAACAATGCCTTAATTTTTCTTTCTCAACATATTGCATCTTGAAAACTTTAGTACAAGATTAAAGGTCTTTGTCCATAAGTGATAGGAACAAAATATCTCATATTCGAAATGAGGATATAGTTATAGTGAATAAACATATAACTGCGAAAGCACAGAAGCTCTGAGCAAACCTTAATAATGAAGTGATAACGGACATTAGGAAGTATGTAACAGTCGGAGCTGTGGAAAATGAGAGACAGTTTTGTTATAAGTGAAGAAAGTACTAGAAATAAAGAATAAACAGTGAAAAGTAAAGAGAGGAATAATTTTAGAAGATATTTTGAAACATCATTAACGAAAATTGATTGGAATCCGTAAACGCATTGCCACGCATAACTGTCAGGAACAAGAATTGTCCAAAGTAAACAGCAGAGTACGAATAATTAATAATTGTTGTTTAATGAAAATTATTTAAATGCTATTGTCAGAAACCATATCCAATGAAACCCCCAAAACATATTGTAAAACATGATCAAGGTGAAAAAAGAGCTTTTAAAAGTAAAACTAAAAGAAATTAATCGACATCACAGCAATTGGATATTAAACACGTAATGGGTAAAAACACAAAAATAAGTACGAACATAAGAACATTTATAAACATTAAAAAAATGGCACTTATGAAAAATAAAAGTAAATTATAGGGATAAAGCATATCAACGCAAACAAAACGAAGACCAGCTAAAAATAAAAGCAAACTAAACAGATATTCTGAGTTAAACAGATAACGACCAAACGAAGGGATGTACCCGACGACAATGTAACTCACACCAACCGAAATTTTTCTCTTTTTTTCATGGGAATGCCAGATATACATTTCAAAACGTGAGTGAATGAAAGTAATTCGACACTGATGAGACAGCATGCTCGCTTTCGCCGAAATTTTATTCAAAAACAGTGACATTTATGTCTGAATATTTATAAACAAAGGTGATTATTCAACAAACACGCTTCATCATCATGAAATATTAAAAAATGAAGATTATTGGAAGATCATTATCAAATGTCAAGTTTAACGGTTGTAAAATGTGTATGCAATAAACAATACCCTCCAATACAGTTTTTGAGCAGACGATATGTGTATCTAAAAATAACTTTCTTAAAAAAACTATTACAGAATTTCTAATTGAAAAAGAACGAAGCACTGTGAACTCTGTCCAGCTGATTACGTTGCAATTTCCTCTTGGTAAATGTTGCGTCTGAAATAAATGCACGGATTGTTCAAAGAGGTTAAGTGGTGGACCTTATCTTAGTTAAACTGGCTAATAAAAACAGTAATGCAATGAACTTAATCAATGATTGAAGTATTCCATGGTCATTAAATTGCTCAAAGGTCACTGGGTCAACGTCTAAACGGCCGGAGGATCGGTCACGCTTCAGTAGAACCGGTGCGAGTCGTGGTGTCTCTGAGCTGCCAGATAACTCCTTTGAAGGCATTTCATTGCCGATGGACAAACATGAAGATAGGTTAAAATAATTGACGGACAAGAAGTTGAATATTGTATCAAGAGATAAAGTTGAAAAAATGATAACCAAAATTTTGATGATTGCAACCGAATATTTACCCTTAGTCTAAGAAAACAAATTTCATTAAAATTTTTTTCTTAAATTTTAACAAGGTTATAAGATTTTTGACGACATTATTTAGAAACAAAATTATTAGTATTTTAAAGAGCTAACGTCTCCTTCATGTTTACGTTTAAACAAAATCGTAAAAATTTCTTAAACATTTTTTTTTTTAATATTTCAAATAAATCTGAATAGAAATGTATTGATGGAAATAATTTTAAATAAAAAACCTTGTTTTAAAAGTAACTTTCAGTATATTTTAAAAATAAACTTAGATACTTTTCAAAATAAGGTAATATCTATAAATTATTCAAGTACAAAAATTGCTTAAATTTATATATCTTTCAAAACGTTTCGCCAATAAAATAAGTCTTAGCATCTTCAATTATTTTTCCAAAAGATGCTAATAATTATTCTACTGTCGAAATAAATAAAATACAAGTCTTGTATTTGAAATATTTTTATTCACTAGTTATATAATATATATTCACACACACTCTTGAATTTTGTAGTCCATTACAACCGGTTAAACTTAATTAAGTAAAAGTGATATATATATATATATATATATATATATATATAGGGTAAGTCGAGGACAGATGGCCATAGAGGAGAGATGGCCACAAGCCGTAGTTCCGTGGTCTGACGCTGAATAGTGCTGTGACTCAGTCAGTGTTATTAGTGTACCGTAGTAACGTCCCGTAAAAGTTTTTGTAAAATTTGTGTGGATAGTTTCGGTTCTAGAGGAGAAAACAGTTTACCTGGACCGTTGAAATTATAATCTGGTTTAAGGTAAGTGGCTTTTAACATTGATCACGTATGATTTTTTTTATTTTCGTAGTATTATCTGTTGTACTACATCTTAAGGGATATTTATAACCTCAAATAATTTCCATGTGTTCACGTTGGGGGGGGAACTTTTAGGGTGGCCAACTCTCCTCGACAAAAAGGAGAGATGGCCACTTTTTTTCGAGGAGAGATGGCCATACCCGGACTTCTGCAGTTCTCGCCCATTTGGTAGTTTAACCTTCGAGCGGGCGCGTATACGCAACATTTACGCCAACATCACACTTCCTTGTTTTGCTAATGAATCAGCATCCATGTTATGAAAGCTATTTCTATTTAACTCACAAACTTTCCGTCTTAGATAAATGCATTCCTTGTAAATGTTCCAGGAGTATCAACTTCCTGTGTCTGTGTCTGTGCAAGTGCTGACACAAACACTGTCCGAGATTTGTTTAGACTAACTAATCATTGATCAAGATAGTAGCTAATGTAGCTAATAGCACAGCCAGATAAACGAATACCAGACTGAATATTTGTTGTTATTATTAATGGATCGAGTAGGCTGTTGCTGTACTGGCTGGTATTTACATTACAGGGAATGCATGGAGAAAAATCTGTCGCTGTTGTAATTTCATTTTGTTTATCAAATTTATATACCCGAAATAACTTTAGTTAATTTTCAATTTTCAATAATGCAGGATAATATATCATTAGGTGGGACTTGAGTTATAAATGACACAATATACTTTAAAAATGTGGTAGATGAAAATGATCTAAAAGACCTAGTGTGTTCCTAGTTTAATGATAAAATTTGAATAAATTATTAGTTTTATATTCAAATCAATAGTTTTAAAATACATGAGAGATGGAATTTTATCTTATGTATTGATAATTTTGTTAATAGATGGAAAGGAAATGAATAATACTCTGTGTCGTAAAAAGTATGACTCCGTACCGCAGCGCCGGCGAAACGGTATTAGACGCGCCTCCTCGAAGGTTAAGCATCAATATTTGACGTCTTCATTTATCACGTACAATATTTTACATAATATCGTTTTTCGAAGGGAAATGCTCTCATCCTTCAGATTATAAATTAGCAAAGTGTTTTTAATTCGAAAAACAATTCCCCAAAACAAAACTTTAATACGTTAATTGTAGGGCCTTAATTTTGCCTATTTGTTTCTTTTAGATGCCTAACGAATACCGGCCTAAATCTGGAAGCTCACGGGGACAATCATGGACTGAAGAAGATTTGCAAAGAGCCTTACAGGCCGTCAAAGATGGTGGAAAGATCAAAAGTGTAGCTCAAAGTCATGGCATTCCCAGGTCGACTCTTAGAAATAGAATTGCATCTGGTTCATTTAAGAAGGGTCGTATGGGTCCTGATTCTCTGCTCGGTGAGGCAAATGAAAATAAACTTTATAACCATATTATAGACCTACAGAAAGCAGGATTTCCAATTACTCGCAACGATTTGAGGTCATTAGCGTTTGAATTTGCTGAAGATCTGGAGATTTCACACAACTTCAATTCACAGGAAAGAAAAGCTGGCTATGTGTGGCTAAATTCTTTTTTGAAACGGCACCCAAAACTTTCAGTGAGACAGTCTGAAAACGTTTCATTAGCTAGAGTGAAATCGTTGAGCCGTGAAGAGGTCGGAAGCTATTTTCATCTTTTAGATTCCATCTTGACTCAAAATAACTTGTGGAATAAGCCATCCTGCATTTTTAATATCGATGAGACTGGCCTACAACTTAACTGTCGAGCAGAGGAAGTTATTGCACAAAAAGGCTCCAAAGTAGTTGCCTCTGTATCGTCATCAGAGCGTGGGGAGACGGTAACTATTATCGCGTGTTGCAACGCCGAGGGAGTCTTTATTCCTCCAGTCGCTATCATGAAAGGTGTCAATAAGAAACAAGAATGGGAAGATGGAATGTCACCCGGATCTAAAATTTTCATGTCGAAGAAATCAGCATACGTCAATGCAGAACTTTTTTATATTTGGTTGCGAGACTATTTTGTGCCAAGAAAACCAGAGGGTAAAGTACTTATGATTCTAGATGGTCATGTTTCACATTGCAAATCAGTAAAAATGTTAGAATTTGCCAAGGAAAGTAGTATAGTACTCCTTTGTTTACCTAGTCATACCACGCATTACCTACAACCCCTAGACAGAGCGTTTTTCAAATTTCTTAAATGCTTTTTCTATAAAGCCGTGAATCGGTGGCAAAAACAGAACGTTAACCGGAGAGTTTCAAGATTACAGTTTGGACAGCTGCTCAGTGATGCATGGGGTAAATCAGCTACTGCTGAAAATGCTATCTCAGGTTTTCGCGCCACTGGTATTTTTCCTTTTAACCGAGACGTTGTGCCTGAGTACGCGTTCATGGAAAGAATCTTGGGGGAAACGTCATCAAATTTCAGACTAGGGGTAGAAGACAGATCAACAAACTCGTCAACTGGAAATCTAAATAAGGGTTCATCTCCAAACAAATACCATCAGCCCGACAAATCTTCAACTGTTCTCGCCTCTTCTCAGGCATGTTGCTCCACACAAACCTCACCGACAGTAACTCCATCTAAACTACTGAAAAAACTTTCACCATTGCCGTCTATCGCCAACTCTTCTTCGGCACGTTCTCGTCGCAGAATCGGTGGCTTAGAGCTAACATCTGCAACAAATATTGAGGAAAATAAAGCTAAATTTCAAAAGAAAAGTTCCAAATCTGAGAAAGCCGTCCAATTACCGACCCCTGGGAAAAATCGATTAGGCCTTAAACGCAAACGTAAAGAATCAAGTAGCAGTGAGGAATCAATCGATGCAGTGCCATTGGATGACGACTCCGATCCTCCTGAGGATTTGTCAGATGTCGAATTCATCTGTGTTGGTTGCAGCGACAACTACAAGGATACAACTTCAAAGGACGAATGGTTTGAATGCGTCCGATGTAAGAAATGGCTTCATGACAACTGCTCCACTTATCAAGACATTTGCAACCCATGTGGCTTGATTGTTACAAAAAAAAATATAGGATAGTTTTAATCACGTTTCATTTTAGTTAAAAACTTTGGATTTGAAAAATACAATAAAGATATGGACTAATTATAATTCTAAGAATTTTATTAAGAACTTTAACTAAATTTGATTTGTTAATTTGTATTATTTCATTTATGACAGTAGTTCATATTTCAAGTAAATATTTTCAAGTAAATATTTCAAGTAAATATTTGTTTTATTTATTAGCGTAATTATATATTTTTAACTATTAGGCTTATATTTTTATAACAATTTGTTCTATTTCTTAGCCTAATTATATTTGTATCTTTTATACTTATATTTCTGTAATTTTTGTAACAATTTGGTTTATTTTACATGCTATTACGTTAATAAACTTTTAATTTCAGCAAAAATGCTTTTTCCTTACGTTTCAGCCTTACTTTATCGATTAAGCCTCGGTGGCAATCTCTCCTAAGGTTAGTGACCATCTCTCCTCGAAGCTTAGGAGAGATGGCCACTTTGCAATTTTTTTTAAAAAATGCGATAAAAAAAATGTATTGAAAGACGAACATTATAACTTTTACATCTAAAATATATATTAACAAAGCATCTAAATCATATTTTTCAAACGTATTATGTTGAAATTAACGATTTTATAACGATTTTACAAAAGGGTGGCCATCTCTCCTAGACTTACCCTATATATATCTATATATAATAAATTAAAAATATTTCAAAAACAAGAATACTTTTTGTAAAAAAGTATTCTTGTTTTTGAAATATTTTTAATTTATTAACTATATTACAAGAAAACAAATCACCATATTTAATATATATATATATAAATATAAATATAAATTACGTTTTCTTGTTTAATAATTTAAAATAACATAGGTTATTCAAATATAAGAATATTTATTAATTTATATCCAATGAAAATTAAATATAAATTAATTATATTTAAATTAATAAATATTCTTGTATTTCAATAATCTATGTTGTTTTAATATATATATATATATATATATATATATATATATATATATATATATATATATATATATATATATAATAAGCTGACAAGATCCCTTCACGTAAATCTGGGAATGGTCATTTATGCATCTTTAAACAATTAATCCCTGTTAAAATAATACCATGAATATCTTACTTAAATCTAGCAATTCATTTTGCGCAAACACTCGGTATATAGTGTTTGTCTAAAATAAAAGAAGCATTATATATGATAATAACCAACGTGTTTTATACTGCTTATCTTAAAGAAGGTTATTTTACATCTGAACTCTTTCTTTACTAGCTATTCAAAGCTACAGTGTGGGATTTATGAATAACTTTAAAATATTTAACTATGCACTTTATTTATTACTGTCCTAGATACGTTTCCCACAGTTCCAATGTAAATCCCAGTTTAGATTTCAGATGCCATACGGAAGCTAACAATACGAGTTATTGTGGAACAATAGCAGCTGATGTCTATGGAGATGGATGAAGACAATTAGCAATGCGTTATCGCGAATACCTTTGTGGAACCATCTCTACGACAATGCTTACCAAATACAGAATATGACGTCATTCAGAGGCTTTTCATGAAGTTAATTAAGCCGTTAATTGGTCGGTACTGATGACTGCTTAATGTAGAACGGTGTATTTAGCAAAACAACTTTTTGTCTGTAATGGTTGTAAACCAAATAGGGAGGCGAAAGATAAAAAGGTTAGTTTTACAAACCATTTAAGTTAGGATAGGAAACTCTATATAGAATTTGTTATGACTGGAGGGAGTGAGATTTTTAAAGCAATTCAAGGACTGTTTTGACTAATAACTATATACGTCAAAATTGCCGTGTAGAAGGGTGGTACACTAGTTGTAAAATGTTTTAAAATTATGTATGCAAGAATACTTTTATGCAATAACACATATCGGAAGAGTATTTCGGCTTCATTTGACTAACTATTTTTGGTACAAGGAGTTTTATACTTTGGGTATATCGTGAAATATAAAACTGTGAACACGTCAGACTCACATCTATAAAAGTCTAGAAGATTGTGCATCTATTAATGGGATACATCTAGTTATAAAATTTTAAAAGGGCGATTTTTTCACCCCCTGGCATTATAGCTGTTCAACAACAATTGAAACATCCTTTTTAGTTTCCTTTGCGTTTAAAACATAATTTTAGATTTTAAATAAATAACATGCCCTTTAATTATACAACAAAAACATAAATCAACATTTTTTGTACAATCAGGCAAGGCGAGGTTATTGTAATGCTTGAAAGCTTCTTTCCCCTCTTATTTAATATAAAGTTATCTACTCAGGGGTCTGGATAGTAAGACAAAACTGGCTTAAAAAACTGGCATTTAAAAGGATATCAGAAGCAATTGTCAACACTGAAAGTAAACTTACTATAAAAGCTGAGAGTAAACAAAATGTTGGTTTTGTGGAAATGGTTCAAAATTTTGTAGTTTAATTTAAGCAGATTTGAAATAAATATAACTCTTACGTATGAAAAAATTCTTTATCTACATTTTCATAACATAATCATTATCAAAATAGAGTTTTGTTATTGTGTCTTTTTTAATTTTATTTTTAGAGGTATAATTGTTTTTGTGACTATTATTTTTAAGTGTTAGTATTTATGTAAATGTGTAAATATTTTAATTTGTTAAATTAATTGAAATATATATTTGAAATATTTAATGCTTTATGTACAATTTTTAAGCGTAACTTGATGTTATGTATGGTATTATATATTTTGAGATTTTAATGCTTTGTGTATACTTTTAAATGTTTTAAAATTTCTAATTCATTACTCTATATTAAACAAAAGAGAGAAGGAAAAGAAAAAAATAATGTAATTGATGGAGCCAGAACTATTTAGAAGACCGGTGAACAAGGATTAAGTGTCGCTGATGATGGCCAGCGTTCGATATGACACTAAGAGAAGATTAAATTCTTCAATTTGGTTAATTATTATAGGCGACGGATTCAAATAGTTTGTTCGCTTCAACTACACAAATACACTATTACATATTGTTGACTTCTCCAATATTCTATGTTGAACTTCAACAAAGAGTGACTGAAACATACTGAGTGTAGTTTATCCCTGATGATGGCAAAATGTTGTCAAAAACCCGTTCTGATCAATAAAATCTGTGTTTTGATAATGATTTTTACAAGTTTTCGTTTCTTATATAATCAGTATCATCATAATAAGGTTAAAAAAATTCTGAGTTTAGTAAAAATCCAGTAATGATTCTAAATGAGTTACAAAATATAGACATTAAGGTATTATAAGATTTACTATTTTTTTATATTGCATAGGTTTTTATTTGTTTAATATTCTACTCCCAAGCTATATTTCTATAATGTATAAACAGTGCTTTTTTTATTACAACAACCAGAAGCTCAGTCATGAATCGTTTCTGAGCGGGGGAGAGGGGTGGTATTGACATCCCGAGAGACTTTGAGCTAATATATATCCCAAGGCAATTAAATGTTATTTTATACAATGAAAATGGATACTTAAAATTAATTAGATACAACTTGTCAAAATAAGTGAACAAAAATTAATCTTAATTTAAATACATTCTCAATATTATGAGTATGCAATAAACATTAAATTTAAAAACAAGTACACTGTGGTATTTATTTAGTACATCGCGTTAAATCCTTGCAACAAAAGAAATTCTGCAAAGAAAATTTCATATGCTACGATTCTATGCATAGATATTTAGTATGTGTCGTTTTTCAGTGTCGTTAAAAATGCTTTCTTACACAGTGACTTACTCATGGAGCTAGTCTGTCTTCGTAACTTTTACTTATTTCACATGGTATGATGGCCAAACGAAGTATATTGAAGCCCTTCACGCACTTTGTACTCGTGCATTTATTAACACCTCTGAGTATACTGTCAATTCCTACTACAGTAGAGTCTCGAGATTCCGAGTCCCGATATTTTGAGCTTCCGTTAAATTAGAGTCCGGCTTCGAGTTGCCGGCGTTTAAAAACATTTCCAGGTCAGCACCCGTAGAGCATATTGGATGGATAGAGAACTATTCAAAGAGTGGTTTTTCAATGAGTTGGTCTACGATGCTGAAAAGTTTGATAAAACGAAGAAATCGCATCAGAAGGCTATTTTACTGTTAAAAAAACACTGCAGCATCCCGTAAAGATCAACTGTGCTATAATGATATCCTTGCTTTATATCCCGCAAATGTTTGGAGCCTAATCCAGATGATGGAACAGTGTGTTCTGCAATATAAAAAAAAAAAATTACAAACGTGACCTTTAACAATCTCTCTTGGCAACGATTGAAGAGGAGGAAAGCATTGTAGGTTTTCTGAAAACAAAACTGTAGTAAGGGAGTTGTGTACTGACTAGCCGAATCATGGAAGAAAATAAAAGAAGAAACGTCAAGAAAGTTAAGGGATAAAATCTTGAGTCATAATAAAACTGTTAACTGTGTCATTGATCCACAAGAAGAAACAGATTTGACATTTCTCATTAAGAAAATCCCAGGTTGTGAACATTCTGATGTGAACGATTTGAGATTAAACATGTTACGATTATTTAAATATTACAAAAAAAACTACTGAAAACAGTGATGACGAGAATAAAGATGAAGGTTCGACCGAGACAGTGCAAGAAGGAAAAGATAGTCACGGCGAAGGAAACTGTAATACGCTGTATTGAACAACATACAGACATCACGCGAACAGATGAGCTTCTGCTACGACGTCTACGCGACACCACGCCAACAGATGTGCTTCTGCTAAGACGTCTACGCGACACCACATCAACAGATGTGCTTCTGCTAAGACGTCTACGCGACACCACGCCAACAGATGTGCTTCTGCTAAGACGTCTACGCGACACCACGCCAACAGATGTGCTTCTGCTATGACGTCTACGCGACACCACGCCAACAGATGAGCTTCTGCTACGACGTCTACGCGACACCACATCAACAGATGTGCTTCTGCTATGACGTCTACGCGACACCACGCGAACAGATGAGCTTCTGCTACGACGTCTACGCGACACCACGCCAACAGATGTGCTTCTGCTAAGACGTCTACGCGACACCACATCAACAGATGTGCTTCTGCTAAGACGTCTACGCGACACCACGCCAACAGATGTGCTTCTGCTAAGACGTCTACGCGACACCACGCCAACAGATGTGCTTCTGCTATGACGTCTACGCGACACCACGCCAACAGATGTGCTTCTGCTAAGACGTCTACGCGACACCACGCCAACAGATGTGCTGCTAAGACGACTACGCCAAACCTAACCATGAAAACAATCTGATAAGCAAACGCAGAAGACACTATAACGTTTTCCAAAAAATGTAGCAACCGTGAAGAACAATGTATTCCAAAGCAACATTAGTTTATGTAAGTACTATAAGCACTAAAGCTCTATAAACGTATTTTGCGCATTCTTGATTATAGTGTTAGGCTTCATTAGGACTCCTGTTTTTCCAAACGCACAGGAAGGTATTACCGTGTAATCCGAGTTTTCGGTAATCCGATGGAGTCTCAGTCCCATCTACCTCGAATTATCGAGACTCTACTGTAGGCTATTACAATTTTTACAAATGTTTTACGATACATTTAGACCTACATATAATTTAAAAAAAGTTAGATTACGAACATATTAGATTATATTATATTAAGATTTTGGAACCAGTTTGGATATATGGCAGTCAACTCCAAATTTTCAGATATTCTCCAGATTTTCCAAAATAAAGTACTGAGAAATATGGTTAATGCCCCTAAGTAAAAAAACAAAGATATTCAACGTGATATAAATATTCCTACCATACCAGAAGAAATGAAGAAGATGAAAAGAGACTTCACCTTCATCCAAGTACAGTGGCTCTTCAACTTCTCGATAACCAGTCCATGTTTAGACGATTGAAGAGAACCAAACCATTTGAGTTAGTGTAGTGTTGTGTTGTGCTGTGCTAGTTCTAATACAATATATATTGACAATGTTCAGACAAGAACTAATGAGTCAATGGGAACTTTAGATAATGCAAGGAAAGTTAATGGTTGGTCTAATAAGAGTAGTTTTAATAATAAAAAAAAAAATGCGACGGGGCTTCGGTCCAATCTAACTCGAATTATCGAGAATCTGCTGTATAAGAACACTATCTTTAAATTAAAATAAATTCTCTCTTTCTCCTTATAAGAGTTTGACATTAACACGAAATGTGTTGAAACTTTGTAAAATTTAAAGTAATGTTCAAGCCAATACAAATTTAAAAATCAACTCCACAATATTTCTGGAGTCAGCTCAACCCCCAAAACCACTTCCTCGCTAGCTTGGTGACAACAGACTTTACTTCAACTATAATTAAGAAAGTTTTCAACAATATTGAAATATATTCAAGAGAAATTTATAGCACTTATAACGTTACCAGGGATTGTTCCTAGTTCAGTTTCACATGCAGCCACATTCATATCGTTTCGTTTACGTGTAATAAACGTTTTTCAGGTAATCTAAATCTCATCTGCGCGGTTCGTTTAAATTCCCTGCGCTAATCACAGACGACAGTCGCACGTTTTGGCGACTCCAAGGAATCTCATTTCAATGTTTCACACGACCGTAGCCCGGAGGGCCAAGGTCATAGCCTACCGTAGACCTTCGTGTAGGAACATTGTGGTGGCACGAATCCACGTACTTCATTACACGGTGAAAGTTAGAAGGGCGTTTTGAACGTGCGAAGTGTAATAACGAGCTTTACATGGCGACAAGAGTTTTTTGTAAAAAACGAGCGAAAACTGATCAATAATTTTAAAAAACAATTTTTAAAGGTGTTCCTTTAAACTCTAAAATTTTAGGTAATATGGACCTCATTTTCTAGACATAAATTTTGAAAAATAACAAAAACTGATATTTTGTTCTACCTCGAAAGTTTTATTTTTCACTATGTTTCTATCCACTCAACTCTCATCAGTATAGGTTTTACATTTAATGCTTTCTGTGCCTGAAAGATTTTCTCTTTCGTCCTCCATTACTGAATAAATATTTTGAATTGCTGTAATTGTTTCTCACCGCACTAAAAAATATTTGGATTAAGATAGCGATCTAATGTTAACATTACTTAGAATAAAACTGCAACAAAAAATTTTAAATCCAAACAAAAAAATTAATAAGAAATCCACTACTTTCGACTGAATTATAGTTGTTTCAGAAACGACAACAGTGTTCATAAAAAAGAAGGGTTTTATTAATTGTTTGACAAAATTAAGCCAAACGTTAGAAATGCTTACACAATCATACGCCTTTTTAAATTACTTTTATTAGATCCCTCTCTCCTGATATACAACTTGTATAAATTTTAAATCTTTAATAAAATCCGTTTTTATTCATCCAATCAGGTGCAAATATTTTTTTTTTAACCCATAGTGGATGACAATTGATGGAAATAAAGTTTAATAAAATTTTTATTCAAAAATTAAATTATAAAACTTTGGGTGGCTGTCCGGATTTGAACTGAGAATATTCGTACGCTTTGGCACTGCGCCAACTTCTAGTACCTAGAAATATATTTTTCTAAGATGTAGCCTATATGAATTCTACTGCCTTAAACTGTTTTCATGGTTATCACACAATATCATAATGAGCTCGGAAGGAATTTACTTGAATTTTTTTAATATTACTTCTTATATTGAACTTTCCGTAATTAATGCAACAGTTTTTTTTTGCTAGAGTAGACTAAGTAAGTGTATCTATTATTACACACACGCGCATGCACGCTCGCGCACATATACACACACAGCCACCAACCATCAATATCAACATTGTCAAGAGTCAGTTAACATCTTGAGTGAATAGCATCACAAATGTGTTGTCTTGATATTACTGACAATGATGGTTAGAGGAGTTTATAATTGAAATTTATTCTGGTTTTTAAATGTTTAGTATTATTTTCAATAAGAAAATGTTCACATTTAAATACGCGCAGCGAGTGAGTATATTAGAAAAAACTACTTTGAAAACAATATTACCTTGACGTATACTAGTATTATAGGAGCTTTATATGCTACTATGAGCCCCACTCTATTCAACATGTATACCATTTGACCTCGATTAGAAAATCTACTCCATGTATACAACTTTGCACATGCGATCAATTATCGACTCCTATTTCTCAAAATAGTTCAGCATTTTCTTATCTCAGAACAGTTTGTTGGGATTTGCTAGCGCTGCAAAATATTCCAGTTTACAGTCAGAAACTATAAAAAGCATCAGCATATTCAAGATTTATTGCAACGGGCTATTTTCAATGTGACAGAGCAACATTTACTCTGAACGAAAATATTTTAAATTTTATTCAATCACAACTGTATAATTCTGTACACCTTTTATGGATTTTATTTTCTTATAATGTCTGAAAAAAAATTCTAGGCAATAAATTCTGGCCACAATGGTCAGCTTATAACAGCTGATTAACAGAAATCAGCTATTACAAATTTAACAGATGATACAAATCAGCTATCAAATTAAACAAACCTTGCATTTTGAATACAAGCTTTTGTTCTATCCCCTTTAATACTGGCATCGATTTAGCTTAAGTTATTGAATCACAAATACTGTTATTTACAATTGGGCTCCATAAAGTCATAAATACTTGTTATAATAATACACCTGCGCCATTTTGTTACATTGCTATGTTTATTGAAATTTATTGGAGAAGGGTTTATCCTGTGGACACATTCTGTAACGACCGCCATTCGTATTGCGTCGCGCAAAGTGAGGATGGGTTGTGTTTGCACCTGCACCAAATGCACTGCTTCTGTAATTACTTGTTGCATTCCTCTCACTAGCCCGTAGTTATAAGTCCGGCTCTCATTATAAAGATTCGGAATGGAATGTGATTAGGTTTTCGGTCTTGTGTCTAAGGCCCGGGTCTTCAATGGGACATATATCTACGAGTAATTACATACTCGACAGTGTAGGCGATACGATACTCTAGTGAGGGACTTTGCAAAATACTTTGCAAAAACTTTAACCAATAATAAAGACTAGTTCAGCCACTACGTTAACTTGGTTTTAAATGTAATTATCAAGCTTTCTGACGTATATGTATAGTAATTGCTAAATATATAATCGTCGTTTTTCCATTTATGTTTATCATTTATTTCCGACTATTTCGTTACAGTAGATTATGAAATAAATGCAAATGTTCTACGAAGTAGTAAAGCTTACATAACGTATGTATATAATGTATGTATATATATATATATATATATATATATATATATATATATATTTATACACACACACACACACACATATATATATATATATATATATATATATATATATATATATATATATATGTATGTATATTTATACATACATATATATATATATATATATATATATATATATATATATATATATATATATATATATATATTTGTGTGTGTGTGTGTTTGTATAGTGTTTACATCGTTATTTCTAGTTTACCCTTTCCTCTAGATAGTTGCACCCCACTCACTCTTCACCTCTCAGACCTCTGGCTTCATCTCGCCATGACCTCCTTGTGTCTCACTCATCTGTATTTCCTCATCGGTCTAAATCTGTGGCTGTGGATATCACACTAATTCCACTCACTTTCCTCGCATACCCATATCTGATTAGGCGTTTTCTTCTGCATAAGTTTTCACTATTATTACTTCCTTTGCTTTCACCATTCGACGTAGGTATCTTATCCATTCTTGCACTGCACATCTCGAATTACATCTCTACTGGTATTATCTTAGCTACTGTTTTACTTATTCAGACTTTTTCTCCATATGTATACCTAATTGTGCTATGAATTATTTCGTTTAAATCTTCTCTATTTTTGTTTATTTGGTTCTGCTAGCAAACTTAATTTAACTTTCTGATATCTCTTCGCCTTTCTTTGTTTCCTCCATATTCCATGTCATATTGCTGCGTTCTGTGATATTATTGTAATTTACACGAATGAAATGTATATTTCGATCTGCAGTCGATGCAATTAGCAAACGGTCATACCTCAATACTTCAGAGAAATATCCGTAAGCGCCCAACTTGACTAGATTCGATATTTTATTCTAGTCGCAGAAGCCAAAACTTTATCTCAAGTCTCCTAAAAATAGTTTACACAGTACTGAAACATACATCATTAATTAAATAAAAATTAAAGTAACTAAAAGGTTGTGGCCAAAGTGTAATGCACGAAATTTAATTAATTGTGGACAAATATGAATCAAAGTATGAGGCTCATTAGATAACTGTAGCATTGCTCAAGAAGGCGGGGACGTAACCAAAAGCGACGTTTAAATAGAAGGTCATGTACTGCCGTATCCCCGTACCAAGGGAGCCTTGTTTCCCTCTTCTTAACACTTGCCTTATTTCACTTACTGTAAAACATTTGACTCCCATATAGTATATATACTTCTTGTTACGCATTATCCATTTATGTATCTCACAAAGAGGTGTTTATTTTAATCATATTGCAAATTTTTAATGATTTTGTACATTTTCAATTCCTTTTATTATCTTACAGGCTCCTGATATAGGCTATATCTTGTAAAAATTTACGTTTTTATTCATTCAATCAAGTTCAAATACATTTCTTTTAACCTATAGTGGATGACAATAATTGGTGTTAAAACAGTCTTATAAACAAAAATATTTATTCATATTTAAATTATAAAAATTTGGGTCTAATTTCGGATACGAACTATATATTTTCACGTTCGAAATCTAGCGCTTTGACACTGTTCCAACTTCCCAAAGCTAGAAATGTACTTCTCAAAAATGTATATGAATTTTTCTTTTACCCCATCTGGTTGTCGTCGAAACGACCTTTGCAAAACCTTATTTGTTGCCATGGTTACCACACATTATCACAAATAATGCTATAATATTGAAAGTATATGAAAAAACTATCATTTGAAAACCGTTACTGATTAGCTGGAAATGAGATATATCAGTGACAAATTTATCGACAGTTTTTGGAACTGTGCAATGTGGAACATTTATTTGCTTCATTGATTATTACGTAGTGAAAAAAGTAGTTTGAAACCTAAAAATACCTAAATAAAATAGATAATTCTGAGTTCTGTTGACTATTTTCCTAACTTGTCCTCTGCAGCATCCTCCCATGGCATTATCGTGTCATTAAGAAGATTAGTCCCCATACCAACATAATCTCCCAGTCCATTTACAGTGATGCTATCTGCGAGACCTACTCAGCTAGTCTGTCTAAGTATCTGATTATTCCATCTCGTTAACCACTTTCAAAAACCTTTCAATTCTTCAGATAACTAGACATTAAATACAAACTTACTGAAATGTCAAACAAAATCATCACATTTTAAACCTATATATGATTTTGAATTGGTGCCCAATCATTACTAACAAAAATGCTGTCAATATTTTGTTTAAACCCTCGTTATATTCAGAATAAAGTCTATTTATTTTTTAAGCGGTTACTCATATATAATGAACAAAGAGAGAGAGAGAGTCTGTGTGTATGTGTGTGTGTTTGAGAGAGAGAGAGTGTGTGTACGTGTATGTGTTTGAGAGAGAGAGAAATATAGTGTGTGTGTGTATGTGTATGTGTTTGAGAGAGAGAGAGAGAAATATAGTGTGTGTGTGTGTGTGTTTGAGAGGGAGAGAGAGAGAGAGAGAGAGAGTGTGTGTGTGTGTGTATGTGTGTGTGTGTTTGTGTGTGTGTATGTGTGTGTGTTTGTGTGTGTGTGTGTGCTTAAGAGAGAGAGAGAGAGAGAGAGAGAGAGTGTGTGTGTGTATGCGTGTGTGTTTGAGAGAGAGAGTGTGTGTACGTGTATGTGTTTGAGAGAGAGAGAGAAATATAGTGTGTGTGTGTGTGTGTGTATGTGTATGTATTTGAGAGAGAGAGAGAGAGAGAGAGAAATATAGTGTGTGTGTGTGTTTCTGTGTGTGTGTGTGTATGCGTGTGTGTGTGTGTGTGTGTGTGTGTTTGAAAGAGAGAGAGAGAGAGAGAAAGAGAGTGTGTGTGTGTGTTTGAAAGAGAGAGAGAGAGAAAGAGAGTGTGTGTGTGTGTGTGTGTGTGTTTGAAAGAGAGAGAGAGAGAGAGAGAGAAAGAGTGTGTGTGTGTGTGTGTGTGTTTGAGAGAGAGTGTGTGTGTGTGTGCGCGTGTGTGTATGTGTGTTCATAGTAGGTTTATGAAGTAAATAATTGGTAAGTTTTCATTATAAGGACATAAATATCTCATTTTAGCAGGAGAATTAGATATATATCCAAATTCTTGGCGTAGACTAAATGTTCTGAGTCCATATAGGGAGTTAATTTCAATCTTCACTTTTATAGTAGGCCTACATTAAAACGACATGAGCAGAGGATTATGAATGAAAAGTAATATTAATGCTCAGGATGTATAATTACATTGAATTATTTTTTTATTGAAATAATTAAACAAAAGTTGAAAACCATTATCTTTAAACATCACAAATTATTTGCTTATATTACAGAAGCTTTTTACTATTGTGAAAATAATTCAATGCTATTTCCATTCAGGAAAATATCGTCATAAAATCATAAAGAGCAAATAATGAGAAAAAATATATGAAGAAATGCTTAAAGAATTCAGTGTCTATCGACAGTTTTAAACCAAATATCTTTACTAAAAATTTAGTTTGAAGGCAAAATAACTGTCAACGAGTCAACAACAAGATTGTCTGAGAATATCCTCATCGCACCCAGAGCCACGCATGAAGTTGACTTTATATCACAGAGACGAGATGAAAAATACTTTAACGGGAAAGGCTGTTTACGGCAAAATTCTTTGACAAAACTGGGCACTTTGATCATGTCTGATTTATAAATTACCTCTCAGCAAACTAAAAGTGTGATTAAAGCAGAAGGTTTGTCGGTAATTTTTATATTCGAGATCCGTGGTGCGTAGGGTATGCGGGCAATTAACTTGTCTTTAATTAATCCATAGTGAGGGAGCCAGATCGTTTCACAGATAGACAAAAATGAATTCAACCACAGTTATTTTACTGTAATTACTCCAGAAATTACTGCAATATAAACACAACTCCTACCTAGACACAATTATACTCTTAAATAAAATTTATATAGTAAAAACAACCTATTTTAAAATTCCTTCTGTTAGCTCACACTCTCCTGATATATATCTTTTACAAATTTTCAGTTGTTAATAAAATAAATTATTCATCGAATCAAGTTCAAATACATTTTTTAAAACTTATATTGGATGACAATTGATGGTAATACAGTAAAAAAAATATTTATTCAATAGCTAAATTATAAAAATTTTACAGGGTCTAGGTTAGATTCGATCTGAGTATCTTCATGTTCAAAGTCTAACGCTTCGGCACTGAGCCAACTTTCCCATAGCTAGAAAAGTATTTCTCAAAAACGTATATGAATTTTTGTCGCCACCATCTGGTTGTCGTCGAAACCTTCATTGTTGCCATGGTTACTTCACAATATCGTAAATAATGCTTTAAGATTAAAAATTAATAAAAATAATAAAATAAACAAACAAACTGGATTAACGGTATCGAGCCTTGCTTCACAACAAACAGATAATGCGAAAAGAAAATACATCTCCATGCAAGCGACAGATTCGAACCGAATATCTTCATGTTCAAAATCCATCGCTTTTGGCACTGAGCCATAGCTGGAAATGAACCTCTCAAAGATCTATATGAAAAACCTCCATTGTATAACCTTATATTGTTGCTATGGTTACCACGTAGTACATAAATAATGCTCGAGGAATGAAAAGAATCAAATAAACAAACAAACTGGATTACCGTTAGCGAACCTTGCTTCACAATGCAAAAGGAAAGGGAAAAGAAACTACACCATAATAAAAGCGACGAAAAAAGCGTATAAATATTAAAAAACAAAAATAATACTCCAAAAATAACAGTATTAGTAGTATTTTATTAATTCTATTATTTGTAATTATAAAATAAAAAGTGACTAAAATAATTTTTTTCTTTGTTGATTTAAGTAGAATTTGACTTGATTTAGACTTGATTATGTCTAAGCAAAATTTTATATTACTTGATTTAATATTAGTATTCAGTATAAACCTGATACATTCAGATCTGTTTTGACTTTTCTCGTAACAAGTTCAAGTTCACTATATAAGCATGTAAGACTACACATCACGAGACTAGATGGACTAGTCAAACTAATATAGACCAGGGCTCTATAACCCTATTTTTAAGGTGTGATATAGGTCGCACAAATATCAATTTATTAACTGTTTACGGCAAGAGAAACTGGAGAAAGTTTAACATTTGTTATTTCGACCGTTCCGAACTTTATTAGAATTTTTGAAAGAATGTCGAAACTGCCAGGTGACCAAAATGGAATGAAATAGAAGAGCTTTAAAATGAATCGGGAACTGTTGTGCTAACAATATATTTCTATTAAAAGCTGTATTGAAAGCCTTCAACTTGATATAGTTCAAGGCATTAGAAAACTCTTGCCAACATCGGGATTAAGATATTGAGTTCACGGTTAATGAATTTAAACATAGTATTTTCATGAATTGAGAAATGTTTAGTTTTTTATAATGATTTTTGTTTTAATTACAAATAAGTTTCAACTATAAGAATGTTATCAACAGCAATAAACCCAATTGTTTCTAGACAAGAAAAAGTTATAAAAGCCCAGAGGTTGGGCTAAAACAACTAATGTCAGCCACAATATAAAGAGCACAGTGGTACAATATATTACAATGTAAATATTGGAAAGAGCCCCAATACCACAAAATTATCACTTGTCACTGCTCTGCCTTTGTTTATTCTTTCTCGCATTTCATCCTCATTATCGCCTTTCTTAATAAAGATCACCGATATATATATATATTGGCTGTTTTGTATTCCTTTGATTTAGCTGTTATTTAAGCTAAGGTAACAAATCTTTGCCTACCATTTAATTACAATGAAAACATTGGAAAGAACCCCAATGCCACAAAATCATAAAAATAACAAATAAAACAAGTTACTTAAGATTAGACCTTTATGTACATTTCAGTAACCATGTCATCATCACCAGAGGGTCGTATTACAAAATTACAATCTAGCAAACAAGAAGTTACAAACTAGAGTGATACCAATCGTTCTCTGCGGTCGCTATATATAGGCGGAGCTTACCTCACGCCTATATATAGCGACCGCAGAGAACGATTGGCATCACTATAGTTTGTAACTTCTTGTTTGCTAGATTTTAATTTTATAATAACAGCCTCTGATGATGATGATGACATAGTCATCGAAATGTACATAGGGGTTTAATCTTAAGTAACTTGTTTTATTTGTTATTTTTGAAGTTTTTTGTGGTATTGGGGTTCTTTCCAATATTTTCATTCAGCCACCAAGTAGGCATTCCGTATTTTCTTAGAAGTAATATTTTTAAATAGGAGAGTAACTCTATTATGTATTTCTCAAAAAACCACATGTGACCAATCTCGCCTGAGGAACATAAGGAGTTCTGAATAGTAAAGATAAATTTAAACTCTGAGCATATAAAATAAATAAATATCACAGACAATATATAGTCAACATCAGGGACATGTGAAAATTAAAGCTCTTAATAAGAATTAAACAAAATTCTCAAAGAAATAAACACTACTATAACCAAAACGTAGTTAAAAAAAATAAACAAAAACGCAAAACACAAAAAACTATATGTTTTCATGATATGTTTCAAAATGTATTCAATCACATTATATATTTAAACAAATAAATTAGAGTTTACAATATTAAAAACATAATTAAAAATGTGTGCACGCATGTCAGGAACAAGAATTGTGTATTACTCTACCAAAGTGATAATGCACGCGCTGATGCAGAATCTCCGTCACTTCCTCACGATAAGTTGCCTACAAAGAAATTCCCCCAGTAAGAGTTTTTCTAATTTGCAACGTTCACAATTTGAATAACTGACATCAGACTTGATTCGTTGGCTGTTTGAACTTCAGGTCTTTAGAGAAAAGTGTTCATACCAAAGTACACTACATGGTAGGATCAACAACTACTCACAAACCTACAGCGCTAAAAAAATCACACCATCGGAAAAGCCAGAATTTCCATATTGATGCCGACAGTAAAGTGATTTAAGGAACATCTATGGAATTTATTCTAAATAAATATTGTTCCGCGAATCCAGTAAAACAACTCCAGTGTGTGGTTCCCATCATATTTCTTGTCGCTACCCCTCAAGTCATACGTCTACTCCAGTTGCCGAGAATTCATTCTGAATAATGCATGCTATGAATATGTAATAGTGTTCCCAGTATGAATAGGTTATGGTAGAAGCGTGCAAACCACTAATCCGCCCCAACACGTTCTAACATCTCAATTATTTAAGCCAGATGTGTTTGGTTTCCTCCGTGTAAAGTGTATGAGAGAGAAATCTTTCGGATTTATGTTGCTTAGGAAATCAGCGCTTAGTGAATGATACTGGGCACGAGACAAGCTTTACTTATAATATTATAAGTCTAGTATTTAAAGGAGTAGGTTTCTTACAAGGCGTGTACTGGAACTGAAGGGAGATATTTCTGACATTTCTAAAACAATTATTAGTTAATCATATAACAGAATATTTTTAAAAATTATTAAATCATTTTTAGAGAATAAATTTTAATGTCGTTTTAATGTTATTTTAAATGTTAATTTCATAGTTATAATATAAATTTCAAAACTGGAAAGGACTGTCTGTAGTCATGTAGACCGAGTCAAGCCGAGCTTGCCGTCGATTTTCAGGTGTAAAGATGCGGTTAAAGTGTTCAGGAAATATTTTTACAGGGAGCTCCGAACCTTCGATGAAATTGACAGTTTTATAAATAAATTATGAAGTTATTTTTAAAGAACAGTACCGCAGAAGGAAATGGTTGACTGTTTCAGACCAGTTGATTACGCTTAGTTTTAGAGACTATTACGTCAACGAAAGTTCTATAATTGTTGGATATAAACAATATTTTTAAGCAGCAACGAACAGAATTAATATTACTCTAGAGAAACAAAATATTCTCTAGGTGTGCGAGTTTGGCTTCACTAACATCAACGATTCATTAAGAATGGAGTTTTTTTAAAATTAGTGTGAGCTTTTCTAGGTTACTAGATTGAATGTACTTTTCCCTCAGAAATGCGGCCCTCGGCATTAGAACTTCGATCCTCCCAAATCTCCCTCAGCAAGGAAATTTTAAAATCCTATTTTTTTAATCTACCTATTATTAAAAATGTTTTCCCCTGTAACGACTGCTTCAATATTAAAAAGTAGGTAATAATGTAAACAGATAGATAGGTTTGTGCAGGAAGTGATGATGAAAGTTATAGAAAGCCACGTGCCAAGAACAACAAATGTTAATATCACAGACATTAGTATTCTCTTCGACTTGAAACACACACAAGACGTTGTTTGGAGACAAGTCCTGTTATGTTGCAATAGAATCTCAATGTTGGACACAACAAGCAAAAGAAATATCTAGCAATTACGTCATCACGAGACAGAAAATTTAGTGGTAGGGGATTTCGAAAAAAATTATATTATTTCTAGATTTTTATAATAATAAAAATTTACTTTTGCATTTATCCACGAGTCCTTAAATGAGTAATTTAAATATAACTTACAATTATCACCAGGTGTAGCGGCTGCACTTTCATTTTGCTACTCTTACCTGAAACAAATATTAAATATTATTATAATCTGAACGAGGTTGTGTGTGTGTGTGTGTGTGTGTGTGTGCGCGCGCGCGCGCGTGTGTGTGTGCGTGCGTGAGTGCGTGCGTGCGTGCGTGCGTGTGTGTGTGTGTGTGTGTGTGTGTGTGTGTGTGTGTGTGTGTGTGTGTGTGTGTGTGTATGTGTGTGTAAGTGTGTGTGTGTGTGTGTGTGTGTGTGTGTGTGTGTGTGTGTGTGTGTGTGTGTGTGTGTGTGTGTGTGTGTGTGTCTGTGTGTGTAAAACATTTTGGTTTGATTTCATTTTAATTATAAGGATAAGTAAAATATTTTCAAATCATAGTTTATGCAATAGTAGTGGAAATAGTAATTAAATAGAATGACACGAGAATAAACATAAAATCAGCGTAATTGAAGTTTGGTGACAGCACTTCCGGTAACCCACTTTAATGTTGAGGATAGTAATGACAAATAATATATTAAATAGTAACTATTCTGCGTTACGTGTTAGAACGCCAACACGAATTAGATACCGGAAGCGAACGAATTTAACAAATAGTATTACGGAAATGAGTAAGCTTTATATATGTATATAACCTTCCATCGAAAAGCATATTTAAAGTACTATAGCTTGAACCATTTCGTGTAAATAACATTATTGTCATTTTCTAGAGCCATTATTCTTATAACAATATTGCATGTAGTCTACTAATAGAAAATGTGGGAGAACAATTTAAATTACAACAATTACATTAGTCACTAAAAGGTTTATAAGTGTATGATATACTTGATACATTAAATGTAATAAATGTAATCTATACAATAGTAACCAATTTTATAACTACGCAATTATAATCTGCTATTTACAATTAAACGTATTATTAGCAGAGACTAAAATTATTATAACTAACTAACTTTAATGTTTCAGTAATGCAAATGGAACTATATGCAGCAACTAGATATTAAAGAGTAAAAACTAAAAGTACTTTATAAAAGGGTAAAGCTAAACTTAAGATTTTATATAAGTTTCAGATTTAGATATAGATTTTATAATACATATTTTGTTACATACACAGACAGACAGACAGACACAGACACACACAGACACACACAGACAGACACACACACACACACACACACACACACACACACACACACACACACACACACACACACACACACACACACACACACACACACACATATATATATATATATATATATATGTGTGTGTGTGTGTGTGTGAGAGCTAATAAAAGGAATTCAAAGAGGACGTAAACACATTTTCTAACAATCCATTGCCAGACCTATACTTTGGCTGTTTGTTTCTATAGGATTAGTGTCTTGGCATAAGGTAGACTCAGTTTCATTTTTTAGGTTACAAATAAGTCATATATTCATTACCCAAAAGGAATTTACTTTCTACTACTTCCGAAAATACTTTCACATTTCCAGTAATTGACATAATATAAAATTAACCTGCCAGCATGAATACAACGCAAACATCGCTAATTTAATATTACTAAAACAAAATTGAATATGCCGAAGTCTGTTACAAGGATCACAGGGAGGCTGGGTGTGATTACACAGTAGATTGATTTCATCACAGGGAATACTTCGTTACAGAAGCCACAGCAAAGGTGTTGAGCTTTTGATGTTAATTACAGAAAGAGCACAGCCCTAAAGTTGCTTTACGCATATACACCGGGTACACAGAGAAAGTGAATTTGTACTAAACAAATTCATTTTCCAACGTGTGTGAGAATATTTGAGGGAACGATTTGAAATGCTGTCTGTCGACGAATTCGACTAATAGCCGAAAGTGCATTAGGATGTCGTAGAACATTACAGTTATATTCAACTCTCACATTAATGTTATTCAATTAATTACCTGGCGTCTTAGAGACACAAAAGGAATAATATATCTCGCTAAGCCGACATCGCTAAATTGAAAATAATGTTTTTAAAATGAGAAATGTCGCTCTAAAATCGCTAAAAACACTTGACATACTCCAGAAAAGCTAGTGCTATTTTGTACTTCATTAAAATATAGCTGTATAGTAATATGTAGCCACAAAATATATATATTTTTTTTAAATATGTTTGGTTTTGAAGATTTATGCTTAACTTTATTTAATGTCTGTTAATAACTATTAAATGTGTTTAAGGTTAATGACAGATCACAGACCAATTCATGCTACTACAAATACACTCTTACGTTTCTATTTCCTATCCGGAAATCCTGTTCAAGAGCTAAACATTTATTAATCCAATATAAACCATAAATTACAGTTTATGACATTCATAACAATGAAATCAATTATTTAATTATTCCTAATAAATATTAACATTTACAAGTCAATTTGCCCTCTAGGTCAAAGTTTGATCACAATAATAATTATAGTTTCCTATAGTTTTTTATAATAGTTATAGTTTCCTAGAGTAAGCTATCCGGTTGATGTTCGAAACGACCGCTACCTTAAACAGACAGCAATACACTATACGTGTCGCTCAGTTAGTTTCCAACGTACCAGGATGGAGGGCACCTCACACATTAACAGACTAGCCTACATTAGCAAGTTTTATTTTCTTATAGACAAAGCTATTTAGCGGATAGCTTATAAATATTGTGGAGAACTATATTTTGATGCGGTACAGAGTAGTGCTTCTTTATTAAAATATGTGGAAGATATAAATGTTTCTATGTTTTTAGAGTTATTTTCTTTTAAATCTTTTTCAACATTTTTAGTTTTGAGGTCAGTGACGAGCTTCACTATTTAAGCTAAGCGAACACTAGGACGGCACGGCACAGACGGGAGTTTTGAATGTCGGTGCGCCTACTAGATAAGAACTCCCGCCAACCGCACATTTGATTGCTGCATCTCTGTGTTGTAAATAGTTTTTTTTGAGGTGATGAATTTTTAGTTTCGGATATTTCTTTTAAATAAATGGTCTTATTTTGAGCAGATGAGTTCGTAGCTTCACATATTCGCTGGAAATAGTCCTATTTGAGCTGATGAATTTTAATACTTTTTTTAATACACTAAACATATTATTTATTCTGTATAAACATTTTGAAGAGCAGATGGGTTTTACATGTTAATTAATGTATAAGGTTTTCCAGGTTTGGTACAATTTTAAAATCTGTATACAAAATGAGATAGTAGCAAATATTCATGAGTAGTGGGTAAACGTAAATGATTCGATTTAAGCCAATGAGTCATCCGTTCGAAAATGTCCTGAAGTTAATTAACTTCTTCGACTTTTTAAAACGGTAGAAAGTGCAGAGACCCTGCCCGGCCGGCTGTACTGACCAAGTGTGCACATACACATACGATTCAATGACATTAATTTTCCTAATTGCCTAGACGACCCAACGTCAGTGTCGTGCCGCCCTAGTGCGCTCGTAGCTTTATTCTGCATTCTCGAGGACTTTTTTCGTTGGTGAGTTAAATGTTTATTACAATATTATTTACGTGTGGCATCGCTATAATTACCTCAAAATATCGAATGTTATGTTTATAACAACCTAAACGTTTCATATGCAAAAAAACATCTTCAAAGCGGTGCGGTCCCTACTATAAAGTTTTAAACTTAACAGAAAGTATTGACCACTTTAAAAACATTTCCAAAAGGTTCTAATTCAGAAGTAATCAGAAATATTAACATATTGTCAAATAAATAAACGTGCATGGTAAAGAGAAACAGACACCATCAACGTTCCAATTCTATTATTTCAAAACTAAAGTTCTATTTAGGTTCTTAACTGGGTCTTATTAAACTGTTTTTAAATTGAGGAAAACTAACCTACATTCCACCTCATTTACGCTGAAGCAGTTCCAATAATTTTAGCATTAAACCTCCATTTTGTTTTAGCTTGTGTTTTGCGATTTCCATTTACAGTATTTCAAGCTCGTCCTTGATTGGAAACAAAGTTAGTGCAATATTCCGCCGACAGGAATTCAATCACTTCTTTAACCAAAAGAATCTATTTTATAGAAAATTTTATAACTCTGCACTGTATTAGAGAATTAGATTATAAAAAGGAATTGTTAATGTTGAGATTTTTGTATAAAAATACAATATTAAATTTATCTTGAAAGACGATGCTTTATGAGGATATTATTACTTGAAATTTAAAAAAAAAAAAAAAAAAAAAAAAACAATTCCATTGTTAGTCCAGTGACGTAGTAATCTACGTCATTAGTTTCTGTACAAAATGAAGCAACAACAAACACATAGTCTAATAAGCAAAGCAATTCAATATGATCATAGCGCTAGTTGTCTGGACATACTAAATTGTGTTTGTTACAGTTGGAGGGGTTATGTTCATTGTAGTGTAAGTCAAAATTATTGATTTTTCAAAACAGAAAGGTTTACTTCTAATTCTCAGAAAGCTTTACATATTTTCTCTGATAGGAGTAAAGAAATACTGTTACCTAACATTTGAAATATGATGTTCTCCAATTGTTTATAAACGTTTACAGGGAGATCATAGTGAAATACGTATCTTGCATGTCTAATTTGGATCAAATATTTGTAAATAAATATCATATTTGTGGATGTTTAACGAATAGGCTTACATCAAAACATTAAAATAAATTTGGAAAACAAACTACCTCCTTTTACTGTAGACATGGCAATACGTTTTTAAAGACTAATAAGTCATCATTAATTAGGAAATAAGCAAAATATATCACTTAAGAAGTGTGATATAATCTAAAATTAGAAAGTTATGCACTTTTTAGTATTCAAATTAAAACAAGCAATAAACAAACACGAATTAGGTGAATTCCTATTCGGGTAAAGGAAAAAAAAATTTAGTGTTTTTTAAATAAATATTACCCAATAATATAAATAAAGTCAGATAATTTATGTGTTAAAACAGCTGTTTCATGAGAGATAAATTATCACTTATTTCAATTGAATGCAAACAAATAGCTATATTGCATACCTTGCCCCTTTTGTATAAAGTTTTTCTCCCATGGAAACTCAAATTAATTAATTGACTTTAATAATTGAATTAATATTTGAAAAAAACTGTATTAACATCAAGTATCATCCACTACTAGTTTAAAAAATTGTATTTGAACTTGAGCGGATGAACATAAAGTATTTTATTAAGGATTGAAAATTTGAACAAGATAATATATAAGAAGAGTGAGAACTAATAGCAGGAATTAGATAATGAGGATTTGTTCATGTTGACAGTAAAGATAACTTAAGATATTTTTGTAACGACTTAGACAACATTAGTTTTTTAATTGAATACAAACGCGCACAGTAAATAATGTATCCATTAATTAATGAATGTTAATCTACATATACCAAAACCGATGTATGAATATATATATATATATATATATATATATATATATATATATATATATATATATATATATATATATATATATATATATGTGTGTGTGTGTGTTTGTGTGTGTGTGTGTCTGTGTCTGTGTGTGTGTGTGTGTATGTGTGTGTGTGTGTGTGTGTGTGTGTGTGTGTGTGTGTGTGTGTATGTGTGTGTGTGTGTGTGTTTTGTGTGTGTGTGTGTGTGTGTATGTGGGTTTGTGTGTGTGTGTGTTTGTGTGTTTGTGTGCGTGTGAGTTACAAAATGAAAATATAAAATAGATTATTTATTATTTTAAACTGTTTAAAATTGCTAAATTCTATGTAGGCCTACAATTATCGCCACCACACTTATTGGCATTAAAAGTAGGATTGCCGATAATACTCTTGCGAAATTTCAATCCACCAAAGCTATGCAAAGTAACCAGTGACAAAAACCAGTGACACCAAACTTGGCAGAAATCATAAGTGGCACGTTCAAAGGAGAGAAGATCTTAATTCCAAAAATATCGATGATTTCATCCGATTTACCATTCGATTTCTAACGACTACACATTCCTTTGGTCTTGCATTCGCAATAACTATAAACAAGCCACAAACATTGACCATTCCTGGATTAAATTTGAAACATTCATGCCTATCATACGGATAATTATATGTTGCGTGCTCACGTGTTGGGACCCCTACAAATTTGTATGTTTATCCGCCTAATGAAATGACGAAAAACATTGTCTATCCTCTAGCGTTGCAGTAAATGAAATTTAATTATTTAGATGTTTGCTTTTCTTATCAAAAAATTAATTAATAATTTTCCATTTTCCATTATAAAATTATGATTTCAAGCGCAGCAACGCCAGCCGGGTAACGCTAGTACGAAATACAATTTACAAATCAGAGAAAAACTATAATTTACAAAATATGAATTCTGGTTCGCCTAAAGCACTTGGATGCTGTTGTATTCACAGGATGACGTCATCGAAACGAGTTTGTCTTGGTAAAGTACTGGGAATTTGTGTTTAACTTATAATTAATAGTCGGAATGGCTCATAATGCCGAGATCAATTGTTAGTAATGAACACCAATAAAGCGCCTGTAAGCCTAGACATGAACATGAAAAATCAACTTCTAACTTATTGGGAAAAGATTTGTTAAACTGTCTCGTTGGCAGCCATTAGGACTTTCAAGAATAAACAACCTTCCCATTTAAAGTTAAACTTTGAAATTCTAGTTTCAAACCGCATAATTTATAAACGAAGGTCACAGGAAGTATGCATGGGTGAAGAAGTGTTAAATTTATGAAATAACAATTTGATTAAGCATTTAACATTTTTAGCCTTTGACATTAAAATTAAATTTAGGAGATTAAACAAAATTTCAAAACGTAGAGCATCAAAACGTACTCTCAGGATTACATAAAAGGGTATCAGTTACCAGAAAGCATGTCCTTACTGTAGTACTCTCCTGCGTACGGTTCGATCTCTAGAGCGACTGTGGCGGACGTTTTTTTATTGTGACTTGACCAACAATTTCGACAGAAAAACATTCCTAATGTAATAGTTTTCTACATTTATTCATTTTAGCTTACAGTACAAAAGATTTAAGACAGTAAAATTACTCATTCCTCATGGTGGTTACATGTGCGCTACTCATTATGGAAGCATTTAATGTCGATGTACTTTAAAACTAGTTATTTAGCTGTTGATCTTGAGCCATTTAGATAAACTTTAACAAGGTTAAAATATTCGATTAATCATTTAAACACCTGACTAAAACCAAAGACCTATTAATATTTCTCACAAGATGGGTGTTGTACAGGTTTAGTGGTTTGTTCAATGCTTTGACACACATGCTTTGTTGGATTGGTGACACTAAAGTCTAATAAGAGGTAATTCTGGAATAGTGAACATAGTGTTGTATAAAAAAACCTTAAGGGGAACAATAAAGTAAAACCAAACCGTAATTTTTGAGTTGAATTATACCAATTGTATTGTTAAAATAATTTTAAAAACCTAAAGGTGAACATTAAAATAAGAAGACCAAACTGTCGTTAGGTCTAAATTGTAAAAAACCTCATAAAAGTAACACGAAAGCCTTAAAATGAACACTAAAATAAGAACGTTCTAGGTAAGTTTACTCTGGAAAACATCCCATTATGACAACTTCCTTTCAACAAATTTCGACCACTTCTGGCCGTAATTATGTATTGGCACAAGTATTTTGTATTACTGCTTGATGTATTCTCACGCACTTATATAGTTCCATGTTCTGGTAGTAACTGATTGGGTACGTTCCTGGGTTATGCGAAAATTTACAACATTCGTTCTATTTTCCCTCGTAAAATATTCTAATATAAAGTTGCTTGTTGTAATCATCTTGTGATTCCCTGATTACGTTATAAGTAACTATAGCGTAACTGAGCATGGTTCGCTTCGTTAGTGAAACGATGGTTTAGAAACGCGTCAGCAAGTAAGTTCTAAAGTACATGGTTAATCATAACAGATTGGTGCGGTTTCAGTAATTCGTAGGAAGATTTGTAGGGATATTTCGAGATGTTATATTGGTATCTCTGAAAGCCTCCAAACCAAAAGTTTGTTTATAAGTTGTTCTAACCTCGACATCAGTTCTTGTATTGTAGTTGTGGTAAGTTACTATGTTCTCGGATAAAGATAAAGCAAAGTGGGTTTTATTGGTGGCTGAATTATAATCCGTAATTTTAGTTTAGCGTGTGTTCCGACGTGAATTTGGAACAGATCCACCACACAAATTCGCGACCTGAACCACTTAAAAACAGGATTAATGAAGCAATGACAACAATAACAGAAGAAATGTTAACGAATGTTTGGAGAGAAGTTGAGTATTGTTTGGACATTTGTCGAGGTACTAAGGGCGCACATATTAAAATTGATTAATTATTATTAAAAAACTGTTTTATACGACATATCAGAATAATAGACACCATTAGCTGTTATCGGTTTTTGTTTAAACCATGTTCAAAACAGTACCATTATTTTATGATAACCCTGTATTCACTTAGTAACTCTATGGTTACTTATAATTTATACCAATATATTTATTAAGAAAATGAAATAATTGAGGCATAAAAGAAAAAAAGAAAAATACGTTCGTATAACGTTAAGGAAAACGTTTATCTTTTTAAAAAACATATTTCACTTTAAACACCACGTCCATAAGCTTAAGTTTACACACGTACAGAATGTTTATCGCTAAACGCTGCAATATGCTCGTGGTATGCGCATTAAACTATGCATAAACCTACTTGACTCCAGTATTTGTAAACCTATCGCCCGCTTGAAGGCCAAACCTGTAAATAACTATTTTACATTTACTGCATTCGTGCTGCGATAGGAAAACAAACATCATTCGATTCTCATTACGGGATATCGATTCTTAGAACAATACAAACGTAATAAATATGATAAAGCACAAGTGATTATGGTGATTTTATGTTGAAGCAATAAATTGCGCGACTGTGATGAGAAATGCCTCCGTAATATAGCAGGTGTTTATTCCTCTGTTACTACTGACCATAGTGTATAACCTGCAACTCGTAGCATCGACCATAACGTTTTGTCTGACTCCGGTGTTATGTGGTCGGACGGTGAACTTATTCTCTGTCCAATGCGCCCTATTGGAAACCGAGTAGTACTAATATATAGGGATGGGCCGACACCTAAAACTTTCAATTACGATTCCAATCTCGATTTTAAAATTTGTCTTCCGATTCTCGATTCTTTCACGTTATATAGGCCTACATGATATTCTCTAATAATGAATTTAGTTAAAATCTTAGTCATGTGGTAAAACCTTTTAAAAGTTATGTTTCAGTATTAGGCTACACAAAGCGTTAAATCTTGATTTATGAATCGGAATTTCTGAAGCATATCCTATTCAAAATTATATAAAATTAAACTCAAGTTCACATTTACAATATAACTTCAGTAATAGGCATTTCAATTTGTATAACTGGAGAAATTGGAAATAACTTTACTTTGTGTTTTTTTTACATTTATGAAGTGGTGGCGGAGTAGTGGCGTCCAGAGAGGGGGGGGGGGGCGGTGAATAAGAGTTGGCCCACCCGAATTTGAGCGAAACAGCGGAGCGAGACGATCGGTGACAAACAAACCAGAAATGCTTCCGATCGTCTGTTTTTGCTTCGTAAATAATAATAATATTTTTGTTATCTCAAATAGGCCTTTACTTTAACCGTTTAATTCAGTCAATGCCACTAATACATAAATAAGGCATAGTTGATGTTTAAATATTTTTCATATAAACTACACCGCAGACGTATTTTAACAGAGAAATCGGAATCGGCATTTTGATCAATGGAGAATCGAGTATCAGCGATTGCTCGATACCATTAGAATCCACGATTCCTGGAACCGAGAATCGGAATCGGCCCAACCCTACTATTATATAATCTTCCTGTTGTCACCCCCAACAATAAAGTTTACCGTAAGTCAGATATGGCGCCGAATAAGTCATTTCGTTCCAAGAGAAGTGAATTACATTTTATATTCATAATTTCAATTTTATCTAGCTTGTCAAAAAAGAAATGTTTCCTTAAAAATTATTTTTATAAATATCTGAAGAATGTATACTGTATGAAGCAAATAAGAACACTGCTTTGATGTATATTATGCTTTATTGACATTTAGATGGGACATTATTGATTCATTTCTGTAATGGCATTCCTCAAAAATTTACTGCGCGTACATCAAGACAAAGCCACTCCCTGGAAAAGTAAATATAACCTAAAACGTATTGTGAATGCAAATATGACAATTATTTTATGTTCCAAGTTAAAATAACGAATTTATGTTTCGCCAGATTTACCACTTTTAATTAATCTAATTACAATCAGGCGATTTGGTTATAATTTTCAGCACCTTCTTTCTTTCGTAATTTGTTAGTAAAAAAATGAATTAGATTAGCCTAAAATGTCCTAGTGTTACTTGTAGCAGAACACAATGGTACATTTGCTTACCAATCTTTCCAATACTCTTCTCGTTACAGAAGTTGGGAGTAGGATTACTAAGCGACTTTGCCTACAGTAGAATAATTTTTCCCAATTCCCAGTAGCCTACGAGAGGACATCTATTTATCTTCCTAGTGTTCCCTAATTCCATCTACCCTACACTGCTTTCCTCTTACAAGGCACCTTTATGTCCCCGATTAAGAGTAAATCTACTACAAGTAAGCGCACTTGACACGTGATGTCATAATATCATCCTAACACCCAATCTATATCTCCCTATTAATCTTAACAGGAGGTTTTATGCCTCAACTAACCATATTTATGATCACAATTCTTTTCTTCACTACGAAAATACTTTATTTTTGCTTCTATTGTTACATAAATTGAAAATGTTTCAAGACTTTAAGCGACAACATTTTCGGAATCACGGACACAAAATTGGCCTTATAAGAAAAAATGTGCATTTATTAATAATATATTCCTTTATAAATATATAAACTCGAAACATAATAAATACATTTCAAACAGACATGTAAATATCGAAATTTAAAATATGTTTTAAATTTGTAAATGCAAAAGTTACATCAATTTAAAAAAAAAATATTATTAAAAGCTGACGTAAATGGTTTGTTATGAATTTTAACCAAAATAAAACAATGTTAATTTATTCAATTATCTAAGCATGAATCGTATTCAGGAATAAATATAATAGGCCTACAGAAAAACAATACTTCATAGGCGTATTTATTTTGAAGGAAGCGATTACATTCCTTGATGGCGAACAACGGACGTATAGTGAAAGTATTCAATTAACATTGTTATTGTTTATTGGTGAAAATTCAGTTTTAGTTTATTAAATGTATAGCTTTTAAAATTCGTTAAAAAATACGTTGAAACACTAATTAGAACGACCTTTGAAATTATTGGCTTCTATCAATTGTTTACATTATTCCATCCAATGAGAACTCGCCAGACGTAACTCCTTCAATGTCACCTGCTGCTGTAGTGCTTGGTTGTAGTGCTGTACTTGGTTGTATCGACAGTTCGTTTTTTAGTATCAATAATTTCAAGGGAAAATGAGAGCCACCTAAAAAAAGGGTCTTTTTTAAATGTAAAGCATCACGCAGAGGCAGACATTTTGAAATTGCAGTACAAAGCTTTCACTGCAAACCTCGAATTTGTAATAAAATAAATCACAAATAATCTATTATTTTAAATTTATATTATTACAAATAAATTTAGTTATAAAAAATTTATAATGTAATTAAATATTATGTGTGAAACATATTTTCAATTACTATAACAACAAAAAATATGCTTCTCTTCCTTTCACATTTTTCTCCATCACTCTTTCTCTCCCTTCCCCCCTCTCCCCCCCCCTTGTGCATGGGTGTGTTTGCGTGTCTGCGTGTGTGTAAAGGGAGAGTAAAATGTACTTAAACAATTTATGTAAGAAACAAGCAATGTTTTTTTTAAAAATCAATTCCTACTTTGAAAGACAAATTTTATTTTAGTTACTTTTTAATAAATAGTTACAATTAATAAAAATACTTATATACATATAACAGAATCACAATATTAAGTGACAAAATACAAAATGGGATTAATTATTAAAATGTATTAATTAAATTTAATTATTGAATTAATAGTTTTTAAACTGTATTCACATCAAGTGCCCACCACTACAAGTTTTTAAAAAAATGTATTTGATTTTAAGCGGATGTATAAAAGAATTTTATCAACGATTGAAAATTATATATATATATATATATACATGTGTGTGTGTGTGTGTGTGTCTGTACTAATAGTAGGAATTTAAAAATACTATTCATTGTCAAAATGGATTTAGACGGATTATATATTGTTATAAAACAAGGTGTTAACAAAATACTAGTGTTAAAAGGGTTGTATACATAAAAAAATAGCAATATTTAACTCTCAATTTTGCATGAAACTTTCTTACAGAAATCAAGTAAATATATAGTTTTTTTTAAAAAAGTTGGATTAGTGCCTGCAAAAGAAAGAGTTTTAACAGACGAGAATGTGCACGTCTGTATACGAATTTAAGTTTAGCACATGTATACGTATTTGCAACTACAACTGTTGCGGATGTTGAAACCGGAAAATCTAGACGCGTCAAACTTAGACAATTCGAGATGTCTCCATTGTTGTGATCCTAACGACTTTCTGATTCGAACGCTCTCTGTCTCCCTTTCTCAGTAATTAGCGCACAAAGGCAGATCAGTGGTTATGGGGGAGGGGCGTAGATTATTTCAGTTACACCGTTTTCAATTCTTTCAAGAAAACTCTCTTGGGTTTCAACTCCGAAACCTTCCATTAGAATTTGTTTAGTGCCATTACGATAAACTAATTGAAAACTCTCTTGATTAAATTATGAAAAGTCGAAATAACGCCCCCTCAATCTTTATTAATGTCGAGATACGGACGCATTAAGTTAGAAACTTTTGTATTACGATAAGTAAGTTACTAATAGTAATTTCTTTAATGTAAATTTATTTACTAATTGTATGCATTTCTTCGACTTGGTCTAGGCGAAATAAAACTTACAGTTTCGGTCTAAGGAATTTTTTCATACTAGTCACCACCGGTTTGCTACTAATACAGTAGTAGGCCTAATGTTTTTAATGTTATTTATTCAATTCTGAATTTCATCCGTCAGTTTAAACTCATAGCACTTGAAAATTATCTTTAAATAAATAGTTGGGACAGCAGTGATTAGACTAATTTGTTCCGGGAAGCGGTTAGATGCATCTATTTACTAAATTTAGGAGAATATATCACTTACATAAGGGTCCTGCTTACACGATGCCATAATATTCTCTACCATCAGAACCAGGACATCAGGATGAGCCCTGGAGTGTACTATAATTACACTCTCTTACCCTACACTTCTATAATAGGATGCAACGGATGGAGACCTCATTAGAACCCGACAAGAGAGTATTCTCCTAGTACGCGACTCTACACATGTTATACCATGACCCGTCCTCTATATTAAACAGTGGGTTTATCTCCCTGCCCTCATCCGGTCTATAGTTGTAATTTAAACTCCTTCGTGGTTTTAAAGCCTTTAGGCAGAATAACTACCATCCCCTATAAAGGATTATGAATAGCTGAAGGATTTAAGTAGGAGCATAAAGCATCCTGGTATGGAATACAGAGGGGTGCTTGGACAGAGTGACGTACCTGAAGGATATCTAGGCTTTATCACGTTGTAAACAAGTGTTTACCCGCACTTTCTTGTAAGGAAATGTAGATGAAAATAGGTAGGCTTAAAAAAGGGCATAAATTATTTCCTGATTCTAAAAATAGGGGAAATTATGTCATTTCGTGGGAAGGGTACCAGAATCAGACCTACTTACAACCGGATTGAAAGGGGGTGTCTACCAGCGGTACTCATAACGGATTCACACCCGTAAACAAAGGCAAAAAGTTAAATTTTGTTATTGTTATTTTAGGTATGCAAAAAAATAATTTTGGTTATTGTCATTGCCGTTGCATCACCAATAAAAATAAAACTCTGCATTACAAAAATATTTCAAAAAAGATATTTTAAAAATGTGGTTTGCTTTTGCAGTGAATAAATTTCTAAAATTGTTTTATTTAAATAACCTATTCTTACAGGATTTTAGCACGAGAAGAAGCTTGTTAAATAAGCATCGGGTAATATTCTGCAAACTTGGAAATTACATACCAATTATAAAACCTAAACTAATGCATAAAGAATCAATAAATGTTAAGAGTTACGTTCAATCCCCCGCCGACGTTTTATGACTATGCATTTAGAACAGCTGCAGTATAGAATCGGTCACGATTGTGTTTACCCTGTTACTAAGGAGTCGCTGCTAGAGGTTGCAAGAACTGTTGACAAATTGAGGTTTCCCAGTATAAAATTACAGTTGTAAGTAATAACAGCTCTGATATTTCTTAATCCTCCCTAAAATGGAACTTGCGTGTTGTAACTGCTTCAATTGTAAAGACAATACCTTGAATAATTTAGTAAACAAAGGCATGCTTTATTATTAAGAAAAATATGAATGTGGAAAAGTGGTTGAAAATACTACATTAACTTAGTCGTTAGCTAGATGGTTCTCGTGCTTGCGTATAGTTAATTAGTATGATTGGAGCTAAAATCCAGATCATCAAGCTCATTTTATATAGGCTACAACTACATAAAACAGCAGGAGACACTAGAAAAAAGCGTATCCTAAACGGAGGAGAAATAAAACCAATTGACAAAATTAAATCTACAAAATTGTGCTAAAAGAACGGATGTCCAACAAAACATAAAAACAATATAGATTTGTTCAATAACGATAAGATTTTAATCAAAAACAGACACGTCCGATAGGCCTAATTGTAACAGATGTCTTGTGTGCGCACATGTGGTGGAACCTGCCTGCTTGAAAATTAATTCATTTAACCTAAATGCAATTCTATATAAGGCAGCTAGCAACAAGCAAAACTGAAGAACAATGTTTACAAAACTCATTTACCAAAGTTGGTAACGGAGAAGCTAATCTTATAACTATAGGCAACTCTATAAATGGCTAGCATGATTACGTTTATAAAACCATGTTTACACTATTAAAACGTCTTTTATTGTTTGTGATATCAAGGAAGCCATTTTATTGCAAATATTTGTGCACTTTAGACGGCAAGGCTTTCATGCAAGCATTAGATTTTACAGTTGGTTCAACTATTCTATACAAAAACCTAGAAAATGTTGTCTAACCTTCATCCAGGCAACACAAATAACTTAATATTTGGAGGACAAAATAATTTATCATTTTCGTACTAGTAAAACTTTCTTCACTACCTTTCACGTGTCTGTTTGCAAACAGTTCGTTATAGAATTTCATTTTTGACCTTTTTTTACCTATTCCTTCCTTTATTTAGTGCCCTGGTCTTTGAAGCACAAAAGTCTTTTCTCTACATTAAAATTTTGTATTAAAAAAAAGAAAACTAAATAAAGAAACATATTTTTATTTGATTTACAACAGAATTTCCTCTAAATAGCTTCCAACACAATTATATAATCTTTAATACTGATCTCAAGCTCAAAGCTCTTTAGTTCATGTTTGAAGCTTAAGTTAAAGAATTAATTTTAATTAAGTTTATAGAGATTCATTTTGATCAAAACTTGACGAGGCTCTTAGTCCAATTTGACTTGTAAATGTTAATATTTATTGATTCAAATTGTTAAAAGAATAGTTTGTGAATGCAAAATCTGTAAATTATCGCTTGATATCAAATTAATAATTTTTCAGCTCTTGAAAAAAAATGTTCGGACATAAAATCAAAACGTAAGTGCATTTGTATTATCATGAATTAGTCTGTGGTCTTTCATTAACCTTAAACACATTAAATAATTTCTTTACCCGCTAAAACACATTAGTATGTGTAATATTCTCTTACTTAGTGTTTCGAATTCTTACTTTGCACAATAAAACAAATTAATCGTTTTTATCGTCTCCTACCTAATCTAACGTACCTATATCGGCCTTGTTTATGTAGTTTGCGTCATCAGTTTAAAGTTTTGGGAGATTTTCACTTTCAAACCGTTTTGTTTTGTTGAATTTTATAATGATATCAAAGGAGTTCCTTATAAAAAGCTGTCACTGCCTTACTTCTACTCTTAAAAACCATTTTCCACTTTATCCACCCACCCCCATTTTCCACATCTGTTCTATATCATCTCTACATGTCTTCTCTCTACGACCTTCTTCTTCTTCCTACGCGGTACAATTTTTATTTTTATCTATATATTTCCAACTCACCTCTGGATCTTGTAACCCCCCCATATTAAATTATAAACGAACGTATATATCTTCCCCCCTACTATATCTTCCTTATTTCTTTATTTTTCCTATAGTCATTGCGTAATGCTGCAGCGCCTTTTTATATTTAATTGTTTGATTTTAGTGACTTTTTCTGCGCCATACGTCATCGTACCCCGAACAATTCTTTTGCGCATGGTAGCTTGTGTATACCTTGTTATATAATATCTGTTCCAACAAACGCTGTTTAGTAAAATTTCCTCCCTGACCAACCTTCTTTACTAAATAGGCCTGCATAGTTGTGTTTTTGTGTTAGTGAAACTTAAATCTGTCACGTCCTAATTAGGGTTTAGTCCAACTCGTTTTTCAATTCAAGTCGTCAGTTTCTACAGATGTCGAGTATTCCACTTGAAAAATAATAATTTAATTTATTTCCGTAACATAAGCCTTCTTAAACTGATGATTTATTCCTCTGTTAAATTAAATGACTAATATTACGCTAATACATTACCTTGATTCAGATCGTTACTGCAAGGGCAGAGCATGTGACCCGTATCTACTGGATTCCTAAACACATTTTATTTACGTTTGTGGAATGTCAAACCCCATAAAAGGAGGACATAAATTATTTTATTACTGTTTGTGTAAAGGTTTGGAGTGAATAAAAAGTCAAGTGTTGTCTTTTCCTGTGTTACTATTTCCTTTTTAGCAATATTTATTCGTCCTAATGTATGCTATATTTAAATCCTTGTAGTAACATTCTATAATATTGCCCAAATATGGGGTGACCGTTTCTAAAACAACATTAGACACAGAGAATTAAACAGAGATTCGCTCTGGCAAATTCCCCATTAATTATACCCATTGGATCTGTGCATTTGTGTAATAATAGGTTTCTCATTCCTTTGGGATACTACCATATAACGTTTCGGGCGAAACATCTCTCCGTGAAGATGATGCCACTTACTACATAAAGAAAATAGTATTTTAGTTTCTCATTAGCATAGGTCTTGCGGAACGTCGTGAATCCTTGCTAGGGGAAAGGCAGCGGCGGAGTGGGGATGACCGGGGTTGGAGGGGTAACAAGTGACAGACCCGTAATATACAAACTTATATTGGCTCGCTAGTATAAAGGCGGAATAAAGACGGTTCGAGACCGACTGATGCTTCGCACCCCTTCCCCCCCCCCCACTACAAAACCGGTGCAGACGGCTTTCGCTCACGAAGGTCAGGATTCACCAAGAAACACACGACCTATGTTGTCGGCTTCCTTTCCAGTAAGTGATAAGAAGTATTGCTTTGTTTTCTTGTCTCTTTCCTAAATGATATCTCTTTTTCATCCAATGAGGAGTATTAAATTTTCCCCCACTAAATAAATCTCCTAATTATTGAAACGGTTTTGTTTTATCCAATGTTCTATATTACTTCACATTAATATACTATTTACCTCTTCAGACTTCCTTCACTTCCTAATATAGTGATTTTCCCAAAGCAGCCGTGCGTTTCACATATTTGTGTGAAGCCATGATACTGAATACCTTTTTTCTTAAACCCCGTTGCGTGAGATTGCAAATAATTTTAAAAATATATGAATAATTATCTTTATTTAAATTTTGTGTTCTTAAGGTTTCACCGTTCACCGAAATATATTTATAACTTTAGAAAAAACATTAGTGTTTGTTTCAAATGTTTCGATAAGCTCCCTTCATAATTCTAATAACGTTAGCAGATTAAATTATATTTGTTAAATGAAAACGCAATTTTTACATTTTCTATTTTATCGCGATTGTTGTGTTTCTCGCCTGTTTTTATTAGTAGTCAATTAATTATCTTCCATTTTGACGCAATGTTTATTTTCGGCTCAGCACGTTAGTTAAACGCCTAGTTTGCGTCTTGTAATGCAAACATGTGCATTCAAAACTATAAATTGCGAATAAAAAAATATTTATATCATCAAGCTTAAATCGTTGTTGGAAGTAAGCAGTTAAGAGACAACTGAATAAAAATGGTCGCAATTGCAAACTGAATATTGCAACCCTCGGTTTTATTAATTACACTAATAGTTACACTTCATTCCAATTCCATTGCTTTTAAATGGAACCCATTCAATGAAATATCTTACTAATTTCATAAATTTTCAATTAATTATGCTAAATAATTTATGTTGCTAAATGTTTGTTCAAAGATCCATTTGCTAATCGGTTCTAAGCGATTCTTCAGCACAAAATACAAACATGACAATACAAGAACAAAATACTGTTTCAGACAATTTTAATGTTCCCGTTTTTCAGCACTAATGATTAATTAGCCATACTTGGAAATAGTGCTTCAACCAAAGAGTACATATATATAACCTGTTTAAAAAAAGCTAAAATGTTTCCGAAAGGTTTTTAAGAAACAGTACTTCGAAATGGAAAAATAGAAGCACATAGTTGCAAAACGGCGGCATTGGTAAACACTTTGTTACTATTATTGGACTTACTAGAGCCCCAAAGTTGATGACTTTAAAGGTAGGTTGACTTTAAAATCGTTAATTTGATTTTAAATAGTATAACTTACGACATTATTCCTTATACAAAGGTACATTTTCATTATTATTTTTTAAAAATTTAATATCGATTTATTTATTTTATAATTCATCCTTATAAGTCAAAATACAAATACAAGAATTATTATTGAATTTACAATTCAAAGCTTTTCGTTGGTTAACAGTACCAACATCATTAGGAATATTAAACAATTAAAATTAACATATCTATGTTAATTTTAATTGTTTAATATTACTGATGATGTTGGTACTGTTTGCCAACGAAAAGCTTTGAATTGTAAATTCAATAATAATTCTTGTATTTGTATTTTGACTTATTTCTTTATTAATACACAAGAATACATATTGCGATATATATATATATATATATATATATATATATATATATATATATATATATATTACTATTATATATTTGTATAAACTATGTACTAATATTTAAAATTTATTGTAATAACAAATTAAATAAAAATAATGCATCATTGCCATTCCGACTGCAATGCGTTAATAGAATAGTTTTAAAGTGCACACTATTTTGCCTAACTGATCCGCTTTGTTTGTTTGCCCATTTGTAAAGGCTAAATGCAAAGCAATGTGCGGCTGATTGCTTTAATGGCTCCAGCACTTGCTACAACCCTTTAGGTCCGTGTTTGATCCCTTGTAGCGACAAAGCACATATGTGTTTTTTCAGTCTCCGGTTCCACTCAGTTTGTAAAGCTGAGCCGCTACGGTCAAACATAGGATAATAATGGGTTTTGTAATGTAAGTAGTATGGAAAAAAGTCATTTAATATCAAGTAAGACAACAAAAGGGCTATAGTATCATGCCCCCCACAGAGCCAAATCTGAGTTGTGTTAGTTGTAGACAGTCTATTACTTGGTCCGGCAAGCATAGAGGCAACTAGAGGTTTTACGAGAGGCGACAGAGGAAACCTTGTACGCTAGGTTGCCTGCATGCCGTTGGAGTAACCTAAGCCAGATTACACACTGGCTCATAACAGGTCCAACCCTGAACATCCAACATATACGTCATAGTATCTAGATTCAGATAAATGGAACAGTTATGACGTTATATTATTAATCTTATCATATTACCGTGTTTGTTAACGTTATTGGTGACGTTGCGGATTTGAATTTTATCGTTGTGCCAATTAACTAAGTCACGTAAATGATCAATTCATTTCAAGACCAAATTTAGTACTCTACTCGTAAAGGTTATGTATTTTTTCTTAACAACAAAATTTGTATAACAAAATGGTTCTTATGTGTTTTATATATTAAATAGATAATCAGGTGTCTGATGAACAGGACAAGAAAATATATAAACAAATAATTTACTTCAGCATTTTCGAATACGTTGCAGCATAATTTATTCAATCCGATTTAGTATAAAAACACGCATTTCGCACTAAATGAATCGTGATCAAGAATGTTTATTCTGCCAACCATAACTTCGCTCCTACCCGCCTGCAGGTGTTGAAATCACTTCCTTCGCATGGGTTTCATATCGAGTAGAGATTGGCTTCCAGGAGAAATACAGATTTCTCTCAATCCACTCCGTGCAATTTCCTCTGAAATCAAATCTTGAACTGCGATGTTATTTACGTACCTGAGACAATTTTATGGAACAATCTTTATCTCATAAACGCAAGTTTTGATTAATCAAAAACATTTCTAATGTTTACCTTTGCTGCTCCTTTATAGTGAAGTCGATTTACATACTTATGTTTGTAATATAGAAAACATGCAAATATTAAGCCATATTTGTTTATAAAATATAAAACCAGGACGAAAACGCATTTCTTTTACATATGACTCGATATATTAAATTGAAATAAAAACTAAAACAGAATGTGACTAGTTACAAAAGCGTGGAGTAAATTAGGAAGACTGCCGAATGTTTGCCGCCCTATCACTTGGCTTACATAGAGGATACTTTGAGGTTACTAAATCTGTTAAGAAAGCAGTAGAGCAGCTTTAAATAATTAACTCTATAGTGAATAAATAATGTTGTATAGGCCTGTTTAACTTGAGATTGTTGGTAGTCTACTTTATGAATCGCTATAATCTGTTTATTATTCAACCGAAAACAAAACCATATAGTAAGCTCGTGTAGCAATCTGCTGCTTAAAAAGCAAGAAAACACACACAAATCGTCCATTAATGTCACAACAGATTTTTCAAAATTACATAAATTATTTAAAAATATTGATCTTTTAATGATAAGTTTAAGGAACTTAACATAAAACCACATAAGGGGCAATAAAACCAAAACAAAACGCCATCGCGTCTAACTAGTTTCTAATATTCAAGCGAAAACTACAGGGTTAATATGAACCAGTCATGTGAATGAAACGAAATACCGCACTTTCGTTGAACCCCTAGACAAATGAAAAGATTGCACGGTTTCGCAAAGTAAAAAGCTTTCCATTCCCTACTACAAAAGAGTGCTTACTGATTCAATTAGATAACGGTGGAATGAGGCCATATAGGCGCTTTGGGAACCAGAACTTTCTGCAACAAACTTTGACCCGTATATTTGCCTTAATTACAACCTGCAGTGTCTCTGAAGAGAAATAATTTTAGAATCTCTTCACGTATAAACATACAGGAGCTGGGTTTATACACTACTTTCAGGGAAAACAATAATCGACTAGGTAGGCTACAAATACACTAATATTCTGAACTGAGATTCAAAGCGTACACAACTATTATAACCCACTTTCAAGAGAGTTTTGTCTATAATTGCTGATATTAGTATTCGTAGAATATAAATAACTTTATTACATGTTTACGAATATCGTGAGAACTGTTTAAATAATTCATGGAAACATTTAACCATGGATGCAAATCTTTCAGAGCCCAACTTGGTTAATGACCAGATATGTAACTTGATTGCACTCAGTTAACACTTTACTAAGCATAACTGTTGTGTCCAGACGTCTTCAGAGCTGTGCAAGTAAATTCACTACTTAATGTACTACAAACCACTATTTTACTTATTCCTAATATTTGTCTGATACTGATTAAATACTCCACATGCGGGAAAGAAGAGCATGTTTTATTCCATAGTGAATTTTCAAATAAGTTGATTTCTTTTCCATAATCTTTTATAGATATCATAATCAAGATTTTATAAAAAAAGGTATATATCTTTAAATCAATAATTTTAATTTTTGAACGTTACATTTTAATATGATCAGTAGCAAAGTGGACAAACGTTTTAAGAGAACTAGTGGAAATGTCGAACTAGATGAAAGCGAGTTTTAGAGCGGACCTATTACTTAACAAATTTAGTGGTAATGCGAAACGTGCTGTGCTAGTGGGTAACAATCAAAACATTTAACAAATCTAGTAGCAATGTGGAACATAGTGTGTAAGCTAGTGACATATCGTACAAACCATTAACAAATCTAGTAGCAATGTGGAACATAGTGTGTAAGCTAGTGGCATATCGTACAGAACATTTAACAAATCTAGTAGCAATGTGGAACATAGTGTGTAAGCTAGTGGCATATCGTACAAAACATTTAATAAATCTAGTGGCAATGCGGAACGTTTTGTGTAAGCTAGGGGGCAAACGGGACAAAACATTTATTAAACCTACTGGTAATGTGTTATGTCTTGTGTCAGGTAGTGGCAAAGGGGACAAAACGTTTATTAAATGTACTGGTAATGTGTTATGTCTTGTGTCAGGTAGTGGCAAAGGGGACAAAACGTTTATTAAATCTAATGGTAATGTGTTATGTCTTGTGTCAGGTAGTTGCATAGCGTAAAAATCTAGGGCAATGCGTTACATTATGTTTAAGCTAGTGGCAAAGGGGACAAAATATTTAATAAACCTAGTAGCAATGGGGAACCATTTGAGTAAGCTAGTGGCAAACGGTACAATATATATAATATATCTAGAGGCAATGCCGAACATCCTGTATATTTTAATAAATCGCGTTGTAATGTGGAAAATGTTGTTTTTTAAGATGACAAGAAACAGGTGTAACAAATTAGTAAGTAGTAAAGATGCAATACTACAATTCAAATGGCACAGTGGAGAAATGATTTCATGGTTTTAATGAGACCACATTGTTTTGGAAATCCAATTGAAAATAATTTTTACCAACTCGTTAAAAACTTAGTTATTACTTTAACTTAAGAAAAACTCTCAGACTTTAAGCTTAGTAACACACTGGACTATTAGCAAAACAAAATTGCTATCAGGTCTAGAAACTGATAAATAGGAACTTTATATATTTATTTAACTCTTATAGCAGCGTATGCCATTATTATCGATGCAGAACGTCTGGACGCCAGTACAGATAAAATCATTTCTTATGCATCTCTTGATTAGTGCTGCCTTCACATGCTTTGCATACGTATTCATGTGCATGAATATGCATGACGCGTGCGGTGCAGAGCTGGAACTGGCTGAACGCGAACCTCAGTGCTTTAAAGTTTCAAAGCGAAAACAACTAAATAGATACGCGGGGATTTTTTTTTTGTTTTTGGTTTTACACGTAACATAAAGCACAAATAGTTTTTTCAGTAATTGAACCCGCGTTAACATTTCATTTCTTGAAAAATTATAATAATGTTTGTTCAACATGTGGTCTGTGTTTCCCGGTTAATCTTCCTCCATCCCAAGTTAATCATAATGACTCCTTTGTACACCATAGGACATTGCATTGTAGGAAAGTCGGGGTAGTCTGCCTTACTTGGCTCAAACGGTATTTAAAGGAGATAATGAGGTCAGCACTACCAATCACTCATATTATTTTCCTAAAGTGCTGAAAATGCAGTAGAAATTCTTTTCAACTACTGGAAATCCATCCCAGAAGCCTTAGTTTTGTAATACAGTGCTTACCCAAATGACCATGGAACCTCTACGCCTATAGTCCAAAAATAATAGTTATAAATATTAATAAAAAAAAAACGGAAAAAATTAACAACGTTTTCAGTTTTAGGAGGAGGGGTTTTGACTGTATTTAGACGTTTAATACGACTAACAATATATTTTCGTTAAAATTCCACAGTTGTGACACCCGTTTGCTCTAAGACAGTTTGTTCGACACCTGTTTTATGGGAAACATTAATTATAAAGCATTAAATTTAGGCCAGACGTTTCAAATATCAATTATCTTGGTTTTATACGTGTAGTATTTAATTCTTTTCACTGAGAAGAGCAAGTATTTGAATAGCGAAGCTTCCCAGTATGTAAAATTGAATGAGACGGCCTAAATAAAATAAACCGTGGTTATTCTTTAAGCTTCATATTACACTCTCTAGTATTAAATTTTGTAGAAATAACATGACTAATAACCGTACTGAGTATTTTATTGTATTTTGTGTGTGCCCTTGTTTATTTCTTGAATGCCAATTGTATTATATATTTAAATTCGTTTATAGCTGTTAATTAATTTGTATCAACAATAATTACTATTCATTTGTACAGGCCTTTGATGATCGTAACGAATATGTTATCAAAACGTCGCTACTAAATTAATAAATTACCATGCTTGTCACGCAAACCAGTTGTTTTATTTCTACAAAATTTAAACCGTCGTTATTTTGAAACCGAATCATTTTTAGTCCATCATTGTATTACAAAAAAAAAAAAAAAAACTAAATAAATACGTATGGAATAGTTTGTATGAACTGTGAATAAAAGAATAAAAACATCCCCTAAGAAATCACAATAAATAAATGTTGAGGTAAGTATGTTGATAAATAAAGGACTCACTATGAGACCCATAATATTTTAAAGGTGTAAAATTGTATTTGAATGAAAATATCATTTATTTATACTTAGTTTAATATATCACGATTTATTAGATTATGGGGAGTGAATAAATTAAGCAGGAAATTAAGAGTGGTTTTAAGACGGTTCTTTAATTATAAAAGTTTGGCAAAAGTTAGTTTATAATAATAATGCAATATACCTTATTAAGAAATCTGTGTATTCAAACAAATATTCTTCGAGCTTAGCTTGTGTGGTTATGTTAAAAACAAATAAAAACATACACAAAACTCACAAATTAATCATTTATTTACTCATACGCGTTTCAATGACCATCTTCAGTGTTGTAAGTTAGAGTTTGTAGTAGTAACACTCACTGATGATGATGACTTGGTCATTGAAACGCGTATGAGTAAATAAATGATCAATTTGTGAGTTTTGTGTATGTTTTTATTTGTTTCTGTGTATTCAAGTTTTTAATTTTCTATATTTAATTAAACCTTCGCTAAATTTTTAAAATGATGACTTTTGGTCATCATTTTTTTGATGATGACTTTTGGAAGAGTAAAGGACTAACAGGCGGTATGCCACACATAGAAGTGCCCAAACTTATAGGCCTACTATAGGCATGAAAAACTTGTCTAAACCTCAAGGTAGTGTGTGTTGAGTGCTTTTTCAACACCCCTGAGAAAATTAGTACCTAAAGTCAAACGATAACAGTGCTGCCCTACGACGGAAGCGCGTGAAGAACTGGCCACATAAACTTACTTATGGTCTTAACTCCATCGTGTTCATCTCTGTTAAACATTCCGTTTGTATTTAGCTTGATAGCTCGTTACTTTCCTTGATTACTGTTTAAACTTGTCCTGCTTGAGATTTCGCGGTCCGTGATAGAGCGACAGTCCATGCTACAGTTTCCCTTCCAGCCTACTTCCATTCTTGACATCTATTTTCGAATAAGTACCCACATTGCATGCAATATCCGTAAGATCTGTACCTGTGAACGTCTTCCGTTTGACACGGTAAAAGTGTTTTTCGACTAATTTCATTTTTATAAAACTATTCCAAACATATAAATTCTTTATTAAGGTTTGAACGGTTAGTTTGATTCTACACAAGATATATTTTGTGTTCTTTACAAAGTCCATTCCAACCTTGGTCGTCGTATTCAATCTTTCATTTTATAAGAGAGTCGTCTTTTGTAAGACTTTCTAAATATGAATGATATTCAATTGATTTCTTTTGACATAATTATAATATTATTTATACAAATAAATAAATATTTCAGAACTGCCAACACACAGTTTATGAATATCAAAGTTTTTCTTACGAATAATATACGAAGCCCTTTTAAATTCCTCGGATTTTTTAAAAATTACATTCTTCTGTATAGTACTCTGCCCTGAAATACGTACTGAATCATTAATAATGTTGCAAAGCCACTTACATTTATTTAAACCGAAAGTTTGCATGTTAGGGGAACCATTAGCCGTGACAGATGTCAGTTAAATATGACAGGAGGGATTTCCCTTGGTCCGTCGGGATGCGCAAGTTTTAATGCAAACCTAAGCAATCGTCATAGCTACGTCACTGTTTCTCTACAGTAAATATTTAAATGAAGCCTTCCTCGACGTTAATTCCTAGATCACTAGGACGGGAGGAAATTTGGTCGGTATCTGTGATTTTCCTCGTGCGTTTGCAGTTTTAAAGGACGTTAGTTTGGGTTGATGCAACGTTGGAACTTGATTCCCCAGAAAATCATAGGTTACTGAAATCATAGTTAACATTTACTGTATATGAAACTAAAATTCAATGGCTTAGGTAATTGTTAATTTTACAACTGGGTATATATAGGCGAACTAGGAGGAGTTAATTTAGCCCAAGAAATAATCGATTAGAAAGTTTCAAAATTATGTATCAGCTTTGGCTCTTTGCTATTTTAAATTTATTTGACAAAATTGGAGGTCTATACAGTGAACTCAATTTATTTTGTATAAAAGGCAAGCCTTATAGGTTTAAAAATCTTTTCTCTTAGTGGGCAACATTTCCCTTTGAAGATAAATGAAGGAAGCCTAGTAAAAGTTTTGTCACAGTAGCCCCTCTGTCTTGAATTTTGGAAAGGTTCTACGTTAAATTTTTTTTTTTTTTTTTTTTTTTTTTTTTTTTTTTTTTTTTTTTCCTGGCGAAAAACCAATTGTGGTTATCATCGCCAAACAAAATCTAATCGAACGCAATTTTTTTAAATAAATTTAAATACAACAAAAATTAAAAATAACAAAAAAAACAACAACAATAAATAACAAAAAACAACAATAAACCTATAACAACGAAAAAATTCTTAAAAAACTAAATAACAAAATAACAACAAAGAACAATATAACTGTAAATAAATAATAACAATATTTAAAACAATAATAGGTAACAGTTTACCAATAAATAAATTTCAATAACAATAACAAGAACACAAAATAAATTAAATTAAAATAAATAAAAGAAACAGAGAATTATATGTATAAAAAAATATATATATTTATGTATTAAATTTTAAAAAATATTTTCAAGTGGTGCAAGAAAGCGATGACTCGGTCAATGGCCGATGCATCGTCCCTTAGCACCACCTTCAAACTCCCTTTTAAATTAAAAAGGTCACGAATATTGCTTACATTAACACAGTCTACTAAAATATGTTTTATTGTGAAGGTATCACCGCAATATTGGCATATTGGTGGATCTTCACGCCTCATCAAATATCCATGAGTTGCAAAAGAGTGGCCAACGCGAAGGCGTGTAACCACCACTTCCTCCCTACGTTTTGAACGAATTGAAGACGTCCATGGACGGACGGTATCTTTAATTTCCCTCAGCTTATTCTCAATCACGGTATGCCACTCGTCATTCCAAGCAGCGAGCAATAAATGTTTCGCGAAACACACATAATCGGATGCCATAACTAGTTGAGTAATAGGCACCAAACTTGTAGCTTTCTTCGCCGCTTCATCCGCCTTTGTGTTTCCAAGTATTCCGCAATGTCCAGGAACCCAACAGAAAGTTACCCCCACACCCCTCAATCGAAGCCTGTGTACAGCACACAAAATGTCCCCAACTAAAGGGTTGTTAGAGAAAACATCCTGAAGAGCCTGAAGAGCACTTTTGGAATCCGAACACAAAAGATAATGCGAAGATCGAGATTGAATGACGGTCAAAGCTTTAAAAATAGCAAATAGTTCTGCCGTGAAAACACTGCAAGCTGAGGGCAATCCGTACGTGTAGGTACTACCAGATGCATAAAACGCACACCCCACGCCATTGTCCAGTTTAGATCCATCAGTGAAAATAATTTCACTGTGTTGGTGAGATTTATAAATGGATGAAAATTCCTGGTGGTAGACCACAACAGGAGTATCGTGTTTTATATAACTGGACAATGAAAAATCAAAGCGGGGCGTTTTTATTTTCCATGGAGGTAGATAGCACATTTGTCGTTCAAACATAGTTGGAAGTTGCAACTCAAGGTCATCCAATATTCTTATCGTTCGTATGCCAAATGGAGCGGTCGAACGTTGACGTGTATTGTACACTTGATTTAACGTATTATGAAAGACTATATCAAATGCCGGGTGGTTGGGTTTGCTTCGAAGAACAGAAACGTAAGATATTTGTAGCATCTGACGTCGTCTAGAAAGGGCAGGTTCCCCAGCTTCGACAAGAAGACTAGGGATTGGGCTAGTTCTAAATGCACCAGTAGCCAGTCTAAGTCCAGAGTGGTGGATGGTATCAAGAGTTTTCAGAACTGTAGGTCGTGCAGATGAGTAGACTTGACAACCATAATCTATGCGCGATCTAACGACTGCGCGATAAAACCGAAGCATACTACTTCTGTCTGCTCCCCAATTCGTACCACTAAGGACTCTTAACATATCCAATTTCTTGTCGCATTTCACCTTCAAATCACGAACATGTGGACTCCATGAGAGTCTTTTATCAAATAAAAGACCCAAAAATCGAACACTATCCGTGGTTTGAAGCTGAGCCCCGTCAAGATAAAGGATCGGCTCCTGGTGTTGCCTACGACGACTAAATGCTACACATTGGGTCTTCGAAGCAGAGAATTTGAAACCTGTAGATTTTGACCATTCCTCTAACCTGTATATTGCTAACTGCAAAGATCCTTCCGCAGTTGCCATACTACGAGCAGGCACACATAAACAAAAGTCACCCACAAAAAGGGAACAGTGTACCGGAGATCGTATATTGCTGGTGATACTATTTATTGCAACGGCAAATAGCGTGACGCTCAGCACGCTGCCCTGCGGTACACCATTCTCCTGTGTATAGCTGCTTGAATACGTGCCTCCAAGTCGAACGCGGAAAGATCTGTTTGAAAGAAAGTTAGCGATGAATGCTAGGATATTCCCTTGTATACTCCATGATTTCAGAGTGTTCAGAATTCCTCTTTTCCATGCCATATCATATGCCTTTTCAAGGTCAAAGAAAACAGCAACGAGCGTTTGACGCAAGAGAAAGGCATCTTGAATAGCGGATTCTAACAAAACCAATTGGTCAACTGATGAGCGTCCTAGTCTGAAACCACATTGTTCGTTGCTAAGAAGGTTGTTGGTTTCTAGGTACCAGACAAGACGGCGGTTGACCATCTTCTCCAGTAGTTTGCACAAGACGCTTGTAAGTGATATAGGCCTGTAACTACTGGGGTTGGTTTTGTCCTTACCTGGCTTCAAAAGAGGAATTACAGTCGATTCTAACCATGCATCGGGGAAAGAGCGCTCCTCGAATAAACGATTGTATACTCGAAGGAGGACAAGTTTCGCCGATGATGGTAGATGTTTTAGCATGGAGTACACAATGGAATCAGGACCTGGTGCAGAATCCTTCGTTGACGCAAGAGCTGACTCCAATTCCCCTATAGAGAAAGGAGTGTTTAAAGGAGAGTCCTCAGACGACCCAACAGTAAACGGTATTGCTTCTTCCTTCAGTTTATAAATCTGGAATAATCTATTATAGGCTGTAGTAGCAGAAAAGTTAGAAAAAGTTGTTCCAAGTACACTAGCAATGTCATCACTGTTTGTGATTAATCTCCCATCTGGTTGCTTCAGCGCAATGGCTGGCAACGGAATGGAAGTACCACAAACTGATCTTAGTTTCCTCCACACTGTGGAGGACGGAGTTGTTCGTCTAATTGTGCCAATGTACTGTTCCCAAGAGTTCTTTCTACTCAGCCCAAATATCCTCCGTGCTTTCGCACGGAGTATTTTACATTCCTGAAGGTTTCCATTCGTTGGGTGTCGTTTAAATCTCCTAAGAGCTCCTCGTCGTAAACGGAGGATTTCTGTGCATTCATCGTTCCACCACGGCACAGGCGGTCGGCGTGGGTTCGTAGACGATTTCGGAATGGTCTTTTCAGCGGCATTTAAAATTGCTTTTGTAAAATTTTCTATATATTCATCAATGGGTGTCAGATAATCCATGTCAAGTGATACAAGGTAATTCGAGTAGGAGTCCCAGTTGGCTTTTCGTAAAATCCAACTGGAATTTCGAGCATAACAGGGTTGGGAGTCACATAAACTGATCTTAATAGGCACATGGTCGCTTCCATACAAATCATTGAGTACCGACCACGTGCATCTAGTAGCTAATTGAGGGCTGCAAATCGATAGGTCAACAGCTGTCCATCCACCAGTAGATGCTGCCAAATGAGTAGGGGAACCGTCATTTAGCAGACATAGGTCTAGTTCCGTTCTCACACTCTCAACAAGGTCACCTCGAGAGTTCCTAGTCGGAGATCCCCAAGACGAATGGTGGGCATTAAAATCCCCTACCAATAAGAACGGAGTTGGTAACTGGCTTATCAAATTTACTAAATCACTGTGATGCAGGTTTTCTTGTGGTGGCAAGTAGACACAACACACAGTGATTTTATACGGGACAGCTGTTTGAACGGCTACTGCTTGTAAAGGAGTTATTAAGTTTAGAGAAATAGCATCGATACAGTCACGGGCTAGGATGGCTACGCCACCTCTAGCTCGATCTTCTGTAACGAAGTCCGATCTAAAAACTGAATACTCCCTTAAATGGAAATTATGCGATTCGTGGAGATGTGTCTCCTGTAGACATACAAACATTGGGTACACATCTCGCACGAGTACTTTAAGTTCTTCTATGTGACTCCTAATACCGTTGACGTTCCATTGTATCACTGACTTGTTAATTGCAGACATTTATTAACTCAGCAATGGATTGATCTGACACCCATTGGTGCTCTCTCCTTTCTTGCCTGGGACGTTTTTAGACGTCTCAGGCTTACATTTCTCAGATTCCATATCCACCCGTTCAGGGATGGAATCTGAGGAAGTTTTGGGTTTAGGAGGTTTAGTTTTTACATTCCCTCCTTTGTTAGCATTTTGTTTAATACCCGGTAACGACGGTGGCGATGTGGTCTGACGTAACACTGGTTTACGTGGTTTCGATTTTTCCAACGTCTTCTGCACAGAAGGTTTATTACCCGTTGATAATATCTTCTGCACAGAAACACAAGGCTCACTTAGTGATCTATTTCGTGCTCCAATCCCCCCAGTGGAAGGGATAGGCACACGAGGCAAAACACTATCCGTTGCTGCAGGTTGTGCCAAATTTAGAGACGATCCATTTGTGACTAAGCACAAAAGGCGAGACACTTGTTCAGTTAGAGCTTCAATCTTCTTGGACAGCTCAGCACAGTTGGTACAAGACGATTTCGAAGCGGTCAGGGTAGCGGCATAAGTCTTACTGTCTGCCTTTGGCTGAGTGGATCTATAGAGTTTTTTGGCCTCTGGAAACGACAGCTTGTCTTTCGCCATGATGCCTAAGATAGCTTTCTCTTCCTTGAAAGTAGGACAGTTGTAGGATCGCGCTGGGTGGTCACCACCACAGTTGGCGCATTTCGGAGAATTAACACATTCCTTGTCATCATGGCCTTCAACGCTACATATGCCGCATACGTTCTGCTTCGAACACGTAGAGCTGATATGCCCAAATCGCTGGCACTTGAAGCAGCGCCTAGGGTTAGCCACGTATGGTCTCACTGAGATCCTTTGGTAACCTGCATGCAAGTATTCGGGTATTTCCGGTTTTCCAAATGTGACTATAAAAGAAGCTGTTGCTACTTTTTCTCCTTTGTCCATTTTCATTATGGGGATAACCTCCGTAACTAACTGAGAAGACAGTTCGGACTTAATTTCTTCGATTGGAAGGTGCATTAAATCCCTACATGTGATGACCCCCTTTGAGTAATTCAAGGATCTGTGGGGAGCCACAGATACCATGACCTGGTCAAAGAAGGAGGTCATTTTTGATAGAGAACGGGTTTGTCTATCGGTGGAAGTCGCAACTAACAATGTTCCGTTTCTAAGTTTCTTAATAGAGGCTACTGGGCCTCCAGCACAAGCAGTAATGGCCTTGTTAATCAGGAAAGGAGAAACTTTGGAAAGATCTTTCCCTTCTTCGGCACTAGAAAAAACTAAATACTTTGCTGATGGCAATGTCTGCGACGTTGCCACCATCAACTTTTTGCTCAAATCTTGACTATCGTCAGGAGAATCCTGGCGTGTCCTCTTCAGACTAGTCATATTTGACGTGGTTTTGGAATCCATAAATATTTTTTGCCAGCCATCGTGTCAAGCGTTACGGGCGAGACTATAGGAACGGGTACACCCTTGGATCACAATAAGATCATTTCCAATCCTCAGAACTCTGAGGCCTATAGCTTTTCTCCTTAGCTCGACTGGATGGGCATCAGTCGAGAACTCGTAATACTGTGCACAGGCTCCGACACCCATGCACCGCGGACACTCCCTGACCAAGGACCGAAGTGGCTGGTAGACCAGAAACCGTGCTTACGTCTTCGGCAGAGCAAGCTCACATCAGCGTCCCAGACCAGAGTTTGTCACGCTCTGGACTTTTCAGCACTCCCAACGCGCAACGGTTCTGACCAGTCAAAATTCCCTAAGCGAAGATGTAAGTGTTGAAATGCGTATAGATTGTGTTGGTGTGTGTATGTGTGTGTGTATGTTTTTGTGAGTGGTGTAGTGTTAGGCTAGGGTACCGCGAGGGACGCCAAATCCCTCGTAGGTGCGGCTAGTCCGCACCCCCCTGCGGGGGGTTCTACGTTAAAATCTACAAGTTTAACAAGGCTTTATGCGGGTATTTGAGCAGTCCCTCTGTTGGGCCCAGCCCAACTCGTTTTCTCCCCCTTCGTCTTAGTTTCTCCCTCCAATTACTTGTTTTAGCCTGTTTGGGCAGCGTGTAACAAACTACTCCACTAGGTATATTATGTTTCGCGTATGTATAAAAAAAAATCAAAACTATATTGAAGACTAAATAATAGTAATAAGATCAAAACATAACACTATTTTTAGTATATTCGATGATATTTTAAAAATAAAGAACTAAAATAAATAGATAGTATTGGAAGTTGTATAATCAAGCAGAAAAGGTAAGCATTGGCTGATCCTTTGCACATAGTGCAATTATATGAACAGACAGGGTGTAGTCATACAACTCTATATTACTTGTAAGTTTAAGAATGTTCATACTGCAAATCAGAGAAAAGCTTCACTTATTTAGCTTAGTATAAATGTATTAAGAAAAATTAAAAAAAATTCTTATTTATGAAAATATTTTTCAACTATGTATATTTAACAAGAAAATATTTATCTAAGGATCACAATATATATATATATATATATATATATATATATATATATATATATATATGGTAATATGTTTTCTTGTAATATATTTAATAAATTAAAAATATTTCAAAAACAAGAATACTTTTAATGAATATATTTATTCAAAGCTTTTCGCCGATAAAACAGTAGTCTACCTGTTTATATATATATATATATATATATATATATAAATATATATATATATATATATATATATATATATATATATATATATATATAGAGAGAGAGAGAGAGAGAGAGAGAGAGAGAGAGGTAAACAGCAATCTTTGGATGAAAGTTTTAAATGAGGTTAGTACAAACACGTTAAATGAATGAGTAAAACACAGACAAGCTAGAAACGGAAATGACTTCAAATAAAATGTGTGAACCTATAAAATTAATGCTAGAGTTAATCACTTAAAACTACTATTTGGAAAAACCTGTAATTAAATTCTAAGAAATAAATAAAACTCCACTAAACCAACTATTTACATGGTTGCTTTGCAACTGAAATGTACGATAAGATAGTAAAACATAATTAATATTAGTGACGGCATTATTTATTTATTACGGAGAGCATAAAATTCGTGATAAATTGCAAGATGACAAGATCCAAATGCAAGCCTTCTGTTTTGATAACGTGAGGGTACTGGGCGCTTAATTTGGCCGCGAGCCTACTTTGAAAGGGGAGTGAATTCCTAGAATTGATTCGGCGTTAGTGAATACTTCGTAACGGTTATTTTATTGCATTTTTTTAGGTTGTTCATAGTGCAGAGTAACGCGTAGAGATATTGAAGATTTTTCTCCGAAATAGTAAGGGAATAACCCACTGAACAAAATAAAGTGTCTTAAGTACTGCTCATTGTCGCTGGCAATGCAGAGCAGGCCTGCGTGATGTGAATGATCTGGGCGCTGCTTTTTACGTTATTATGGCTGGTCTTTATGTCTTTGTCCTTTAAATTACAAGAAAAAATAACAAAATCATGTCAAACAATAATATAAGACGCTACTTAACACTTAATCATAAAAATTAGAAACATCACACCATAATCAATACTTACAGAACTTACCGCAGAGAGGGACATTGAATATATACATTGGAAGATTTTAACGTCTAATACGTTAGGAAGGGCAAGAGTCTCTATTTAGAAAAGCTAATTGAAACACGGCAACAATTTTTAAAAAATGGCATTTTCCAGAACATTGTAAAGCAAACTTTCTACCAAAGAGGGTGTGGGGTTCGGACTTATAAAGTAAACTTGTTGTAGGTTGTAGCATTAATTCTAATATGGAGCAATACAAATGTTTGAAACTAAGCTGTTTAAATACGTGAATAATGTATCTTACGTAATAATACAAAGACATTCACTGCGACCATGGCATTGAGACATTGAGATATTATCAGCATTTGTTGTTCGTTTGTTATCAAAGACTTCAACACCACATCAACATTGAAACGTCCAGATTATGAACGCGACTTATTACACGACTAAAACGGGTAAAATAATTCAAACTTGCTAAACTTCAGGAAAGTAAAATGTAGTATGACCCGTTGAAAGGTATGTTAGCTTAAATTTGTGTTTAGTGTATTGCGCCACAAACATTTTTAATCTTTAGCTTCGCTTGCCCATTTTTAATCGTGTCCAGCTCTATACACTTATACTGTTAATATTATTACACTTATTATATTTTTTTTAATACCTAGGTAATATAATTTTACATAATAGTGTGGTTGTCTATAGGAAAGGCTGAAAGTGCTGAACGAAAACCTTTGGTGTTATATACAGAACGGCCGAAGCGTGAATCCTGCACTCATTTTGTCGTACCACAGAATACCAGAATATAATTAACTGCTGGCGCTTCCTTCAATGGTTTAAAAAAACCTTTTGATGTAGAAAGCAATTTGTTTTTGCTGAAGTAATTAGCGATTCCTATACTGTAAATCTTAGTTAATATAGTATGATATGACTTCAGAGCATTTGGTTTTGTTCCACGTACTTTTGCTCAAGTGATTAGTGATTCCTTTACTATAAATCTTAGTTAAAATAGTATGATATGACTTCAGAGCATTTGGTTTTGTTCCACGTACTTTTGCTCAAGTGATTAGTGATTCCTTTACTATAAATCTTAGTTAAAATAGTATGATATGACTTCAGAGCATTTGGTTTGTTCCACGTACTTTTGCTCAAGTGATTAGTGATTCCTTTACTATAAATCTTAGTTAAAATAGTATGATATGACTTCAGAGCATTTGGTTTTGTTCCACATACTTTTGCTCTAGTAGTTAGTGATTCCTTTACTGTAAATCTTAGTTAAAATAGTATGATATGACTTCAGAGCATTTAGTTTTGTTCCACATACTTTTGCTCTAGTAATTAGCATATCATTTACTGTAAATCTTAGTTAAAATAGTATGATATGACTTCAGAGCATTTGGTTTTGTTCCACGTACTTTTGCTCAAGTGATTAGTGATTCCTTTACTATAAATCTTAGTTAAAATAGTATGATATGACTTCAGAGCATTTGGTTTTGTTCCACGTACTTTTGCTCTAGTATTTAGTGATTCCTTTACTGTAAATTTTAGTTAAAATAGTATGATATGACTTCAGAGCATTTGGTTTTGTTCCACGTACTTTTGCTGAAGTAATTAGCGATTCCTTTACTGTAAATCTTAGTTAAAATAGTATGATATGACTTCAGAGCATTTGGTTTTGTTCCACATACTTTTGCTCTAGTAATTAGCAATTCATTTACTGTAAATCTTAGTTAAAATAGTATGATATGACTTCAGAGCATTTGGTTTTGTTCCACGTACTTTTGCTCTAGTAATTAATGATTCCTTTACTGTAAATCTTAGTTAAAATAGTATGATATGACTTCAGAGCATTTGGTTTTGTTCCACGTACTTTTGCTGAAGTAATTAGCGATTCCTTTACTGTAAATCTTAGTTAAAATAGTATGATATGACTTCAGAGCATTTGGTTTTGTTCCACGTACTTTTGCTGAAGTAATTAGCGATTCCTTTACTGTAAATCTTAGTTAAAATAGTATGATATGACTTCAGAGCATTTAGTTTCGTTCCACGTACTTTTGCTCTAGTAATTAGTGATTCCTTTACTGTAAATCTTAGTTAAAATAGTATGATATGACTTCAGAGCATTTGGTTTTGTTCCACGTACTTTTGCTCAAGTAATTAGCGATTCATTTACTGTAAATCTTAGTTAAAATAGTATGATATGACTTCAAAGCATTTGGTTTTCTTCCACGTACTTTTGCTCAAGTAGTTAGTGATTCCTTTACTGTAAATCTTAGTTAAAATAGTATGATATGACTTCAGAGCATTTGGTTTTGTTCCACGTACTTTTGCTCTAGTAATTAGTGATTCCTTTACTGTAAATCGTAGTTAAAATAGTATGATATGACTTCAGAGCATTTGGTTTTGTTCCACATACTTTTGCTCTAGTAGTAAGTGATTCCTTTACTGTAAATCTTAGTTAAAATAGTATGATATGACTTCAGAGCATTTGGTTTTGTTCCACGTACTTTTGCTCAAGTAATTAGCGATTCATTTACAGTAAATCGTAGTTAAAATAGTATGATATGACTTCAATGCATTTGGTTTTGTTCCACGTACTTTTGCTCAAGTAATTAGCGATTCATTTACTGTAAATCTTAGTTAAAATAGTATGATATGACTTCAGAGCATTTGGTATTGTTCCACGTACTTTTGCTCTAGTAATTAGCGATTCCTTTACTGTAAATCTTAGTTAAAATAGTATGATATGACTTCAGAGCATTTGGTTTTGTTCCACGTACTTTTGCTCTAGTAATTAGCAATTCATTTACTGTAAATCTTAGTTAAAATAGTATGATATGACTTCAGAGCATTTGGTTTTGTTCCACGTACTTTTGCTCTAGTAATTAGCGATTCCTTTACTGTAAATCTTAGTTAAAATAGTATGATATGACTTCAGAGCATTTGGTTTTGTTCCACGTACTTTTGCTCTAGTAATTAGCGATTCCTTTTCTGTAAATCTTAGTTAAAATAGTATGATATGACTTCAGAGCATTTGGTTTTGTTCCACGTACTTTTGCTCTAGTAATTAGTGATTCCTTTACTTTAAATCTTAGTTAAAATAGTATGATATGACTTCAGAGCATTTGGTTTTGTTCCACATACTTTTGCTCTAGTAGTTAGTGATTCCTTTACTGTAAATCTTAGTAGAAATAGTATGAAATGACTTCAGAGCATTTGGTTTTGTTCCACGTACTTTTGCTCTAGTAATTAGTGATTCCTTTACTGTAAATCTTAGTTAAAATAGTATGATATGACTTCAGAGCATTTGGTTTTGTTCCACGTACTTTTGCTCAAGTAATTAGCGATTCATTTACAGTAAATCTTAGTTAAAATAGTATGATATGACTTCAGAGCATTTGGTTTTGTTCCACGTACATTTGCTCAAGTAATTAGCGATTCATTTACTGTAAATCTTAGTTAAAATAGTATGATATGACTTCAGAGCATTTGGTTTTGTTCCACGTACTTTTGCTCAAGTAATTAGCGATTCATTTACTGTAAATCTTAGTTAAAATAGTATGATATGACTTCAAAGCATTTGGTTTTGTTCCACGTACTTTTGCTCAAGTAGTTAGTGATTCCTTTATTGTAAATCTTAGTTAAAATAGTATGATATGACTTCAGAGCATTTGGTTTTGTTCCACGTACTTTTGCTCTAGTAATTAGTGATTCCTTTACTGTAAATCGTAGTTAAAATAGTATGATATGACTTAAGAGCATTTGGTTTTGTTACACATACTTTTGCTCTAGTAGTAAGTGGTTCCTTTACTGTAAATCTTGGTTAAAATAATATGATATGACTTCAGAGCATTTGGTTTTGTTCCACGTACTTTTGCTCAAGTAATTAGCGATTCATTTACAGTAAATCGTAGTTAAAATAGCATGATATGACTTCAAAGCATTTGGTTTTGTTCCACGTACTTTTGCTCAAGTAATTAGCGATTCCTTTACTGTAAATCTTAGTTAAAATAGTATGATATGACTTCAGAGCATTTGGTATTGTTCCACGTACTTTTGCTCTAGTAATTAGCTATTCCTTTACTGTAAATCTTAGTTAAAATAGTATGATATGACTTCAGAGCATTTGGTTTTGTTCCACGTACTTTTGCTCTAGTAATTAGCAATTCATTTACTGTAAATCTTAGTTAAAATAGTATGATATGACTTCAGAGCATTTGGTTTTGTTCCACGTACTTTTGCTCTAGTAATTAGCGATTCCTTTACTGTAAATCTTAGTTAAAATAGTATGATATGACTTCAGAGCATTTGGTTTTGTTCCACGTACTTTTGCTCTAGTAATTAGTGATTCCTTTACTTTAAATCTTAGTTAAAATAGTATGATATGACTTCAGAGCATTTGGTTTTGTTCCACATACTTTTGCTCTAGTAGTTAGTGATTCCTTTACTGTAAATCTTAGTTGAAATAGTATGATATGACTTCAGAGCATTTGGTTTTGTTCCACGTACTTTTGCTCTAGTAATTAGTGATTCCTTTACTGTAAATCTTAGTTAAAATAGTATGATATGACTTCAGAGCATTTGGTTTTGTTCCACGTACTTTTGCTCAAGTAATTAGCGATTCATTTACAGTAAATCTTAGTTAAAATAGTATGATATGACTTCAGAGCATTTGGTTTTGTTCCACGTACTTTTGCTCATGTAATTAGCGATTCATTTACTGTAAATCTTAGTTAAAATAGTATGATATGACTTCAGAGCATTTGGTTTTGTTCCACGTACTTTTGCTCTAGTAATTAGCGATTCCTTTACTGTAAATCTTAGTTAAAATAGTATGATATGACTTCAGAGCATTTGGTTTTGTTCCACGTACTTTTGCTCTAGTAATTAGCAATTCATTTACTGTAAATCTTAGTTAAAATAGTATGATATGACTTCAGAGCATTTGGTTTTGTTCCACGTACTTTTGCTCTAGTAATTAGCGATTCCTTTACTGTAAATCTTAGTTAAAATAGTATGATATGACTTCAGAGCATTTGGTTTTGTTCCACGTACTTTTGCTCTAGTAATTAGCGATTCCTTTACTGTAAATCTTAGTTGAAATAGTATGATATGACTTCAGAGCATTTGGTTTTGTTCCACGTACTTTTGCTCTAGTAATTAGCGATTCCTTTACTTTAAATCTTAGTTAAAATAGTATGATATGACTTCAGAGCATTTGGTTTTGTTCCACGTACTTTTGCTCAAGTTATTAGTGATTCCTTTACTATAAATCTTAGTTAAAATAGTATGATATGACTTCAGAGCATTTGGTTTTGTTCCACGTACTTTTGCTTAAGTAATTAGCGATTCCTTTACTGTAAATCTTAGTTAAAATAGTATGATATGACTTCAGAGCATTTAGTTTCGTTCCACGTACTTTTGTTCTAGTAATTAGTGATTCCGTTACTGTAAATCTTAGTTAAAATAGTATGATATGACTTCAAAGCATTTGGTTTTGTTCCACGTACTTTTGCTCAAGTAGTTAGTGATTCCTTTACTGTAAATCTTAGTTAAAATAGTATGATATGACTTCAGAGCATTTGGTTTTGTTCCACGTACTTTTGCTCTAGTAATTAGCGATTCCTTTACTGTAAATCTTAGTTAAAATAGTATGATATGACTTCAGAGCATTTGGTTTTGTTCCACGTACTTTTGCTCTAGTAATTAGCGATTCCTTTACTGTAAATCTTAGTTAAAATAGTTGATATGACTTCAGAGCATTTGGTTTTGTTCCACATACTTTTGCTCTAGTAGTTAGTGATTCCTTTACTGTAAATCTTAGTTAAAATAGTATGATATGACTTCAGAGCATTTGGTTTTGTTCCACGTACTTTTGCTCAAGTAATTAGCGATTCATTTACTGTAAATCTTAGTTAAAATAGTATGATATAACTTCAGAGCATTTGGTTTTGTTCCACGTATTTTTGCTCTAGTAATTAGCGATTCCTTTACTGTAAATCTTAGTTAAAATAGTATGACATGACTTCAGAGCATTTGGTTTTGTTCCACGTACTTTTGCTCTAGTAATTAGTGATTCCTTTACTTTAAATCTTAGTTAAAATAGTATGATATGACTTCAGAGCATTTGGTTTTGTTCCACATACTTTTGCTCTAGTAGTTAGTGATTCCTTTACTGTAAATCTTAGTTAAAATAGTATGATATGACTTCAGAGCATTTGGTTTTGTTCCACGTACTTTTGCTCAAGTAATTAGCGATTCATTTACTGTATATCTTAGTTAAAATAGTATGATATGACTTCAGAGCATTTGGGTTTGTTCCACGTACTTTTGCTCTAGTAATTAGCGATTCCTTTACTGTAAATCTTAGTTAAAATAGTATGATATGACTTCAGAGCATTTGGTTTTGTTCCACGTACTTTTGCTCTAGTAATTAGCAATTCATTTACTGTAAATCTTAGTTAAAATAGTATGATATGACTTCAGAGCATTTGGTTTTGTTCCACGTACTTTTGCTCTAGTAATTAGCGATTCCTTTACTGTAAATCTTAGTTAAAATAGTATGATATGACTTCAGAGCATTTGGTTTTGTTCCACGTACTTTTGCTCTAGTAATTAGCGATTCCTTTTCTGTAAATCTTAGTTAAAATAGTATGATATGACTTCAGAGCATTTGGTTTTGTTCCACGTACTTTTGCTCTAGTAATTAGTGATTCCTTTACTTTAAATCTTAGTTAAAATAGTATGATATGACTTCAGAGCATTTGGTTTTGTTCCACATACTTTTGCTCTAGTAGTTAGTGATTCCTTTACTGTAAATCTTAGTAGAAATAGTATGAAATGACTTCAGAGCATTTGGTTTTGTTCCACGTACTTTTGCTCTAGTAATTAGTGATTCCTTTACTGTAAATCTTAGTTAAAATAGTATGATATGACTTCAGAGCATTTGGTTTTGTTCCACGTACTTTTGCTCAAGTAATTAGCGATTCATTTACAGTAAATCTTAGTTAAAATAGTATGATATGACTTCAGAGCATTTGGTTTTGTTCCACGTACATTTGCTCAAGTAATTAGCGATTCATTTACTGTAAATCTTAGTTAAAATAGTATGATATGACTTCAGAGCATTTGGTTTTGTTCCACGTACTTTTGCTCTAGTAATTAGCGATTCCTTTACTGTAAATCTTAGTTAAAATAGTATGATATGACTTCAGAGCATTTGGTTTTGTTCCACGTACTTTTGCTCAAGTGATTAGTGATTCCTTTACTATAAATCTTAGTTAAAATAGTATGATATGATTTCAGAGCATTTGGTTTTGTTCCACGTACTTTTGCTGAAGTAATTAGCGATTCCTTTACTGTAAATCTTAGTTAAAATAGTATGATATGACTTCAGAGCATTTAGGTTCGTTCCACGTACTTTTGCTCTAGTAATTAGTGATTCCTTTACTGTAAATCTTAGTTAAAATAGTATGATATGACTTCAGAGCATTTGGTTTTGTTCCACGTACTTTTGCTCAAGTAATTAGCGATTAATTTACTGTAAATCTTAGTTAAAATAGTATGATATGACTTCAAAGCATTTGGTTTTGTTCCACGTACTTTTGCTCAAGTAGTTAGTGATTCCTTTATTGTAAATCTTAGTTAAAATAGTATGATATGACTTCAGAGCATTTGGTTTTGTTCCACGTACTTTTGCTCTAGTAATTAGTGATTCCTTTACTGTAAATCGTAGTTAAAATAGTATGATATGACTTAAGAGCATTTGGTTTTGTTACACATACTTTTGCTCTAGTAGTAAGTGGTTCCTTTACTGTAAATCTTGGTTAAAATAATATGATATGACTTCAGAGCATTTGGTTTTGTTCCACGTACTTTTGCTCAAGTAATTAGCGATTCATTTACAGTAAATCGTAGTTAAAATAGCATGATATGACTTCAAAGCATTTGGTTTTGTTCCACGTACTTTTGCTCAAGTAATTAGCGATTCCTTTACTGTAAATCTTAGTTAAAATAGTATGATATGACTTCAGAGCATTTGGTATTGTTCCACGTACTTTTGCTCTAGTAATTAGCTATTCCTTTACTGTAAATCTTAGTTAAAATAGTATGATATGACTTCAGAGCATTTGGTTTTGTTCCACGTACTTTTGCTCTAGTAATTAGCAATTCATTTACTGTAAATCTTAGTTAAAATAGTATGATATGACTTCAGAGCATTTGGTTTTGTTCCACGTACTTTTGCTCTAGTAATTAGTGATTCCTTTACTTTAAATCTTAGTTAAAATAGTATGATAAGACTTCAGAGCATTTGGTTTTGTTCCACATACTTTTGCTCTAGTAGTTAGTGATTCCTTTACTGTAAATCTTAGTTAAAATAGTATGATATGACTTCAGAGCATTTGGTTTTGTTCCACGTACTTTTGCTCAAGTAATTAGCGATTCATTTACAGTAAATCTTAGTTAAAATAGTATGATATGACTTCAGAGCATTTGGTTTTGTTCCACGTACTTTTGCTCTAGTAATTAGTGATTCCTTTACTTTAAATCTTAGTTAAAATAGTATGATAAGACTTCAGAGCATTTGGTTTTGTTCCACATACTTTTGCTCTAGTAGTTAGTGATTCCTTTACTGTAAATCTTAGTTGAAATAGTATGATATGACTTCAGAGCATTTGGTTTTGTTCCACGTACTTTTGCTCTAGTAATTAGTGATTCCTTTACTGTAAATCTTAGTTAAAATAGTATGATATGACTTCAGAGCATTTGGTTTTGTTCCACGTACTTTTGCTCAAGTAATTAGCGATTCATTTACAGTAAATCTTAGTTAAAATAGTATGATATGACTTCAGAGCATTTGGTTTTGTTCCACGTACTTTTGCTCATGTAATTAGCGATTCATTTACTGTAAATCTTGGTTAAAATAGTATGATATGACTTCAGAGCATTTGGTTTTGTTCCACGTACTTTTGCTCTAGTAATTAGCGATTCCTTTACTGTAAATCTTAGTTAAAATAGTATGATATGACTTCAGAGCATTTGGTTTTGTTCCACGTACTTTTGCTCTAGTAATTAGCAATTCATTTACTGTAAATCTTAGTTAAAATAGTATGATATGACTTCAGAGCATTTGGTTTTGTTCCACGTACTTTTGCTCTAGGAATTAGCGATTCCTTTACTGTAAATCTTAGTTAAAATAGTATGATATGACTTCAGAGCATTTGGTTTTGTTCCACGTACTTTTGCTCTAGTAATTAGCGATTCCTTTACTGTAAATCTTAGTTGAAATAGTATGATATGACTTCAGAGCATTTGGTTTTGTTCCACGTACTTTTGCTCTAGTAATTAGCGATTCCTTTACTTTAAATCTTAGTTAAAATAGTATGATATGACTTCAGAGCATTTGGTTTTGTTCCACGTACTTTTGCTCAAGTTATTAGTGATTCCTTTACTATAAATCTTAGTTAAAATAGTATGATATGACTTCAGAGCATTTGGTTTTGTTCCACGTACTTTTGCTTAAGTAATTAGCGATTCCTTTACTGTAAATCTTAGTTAAAATAGTATGATATGACTTCAGAGCATTTAGTTTCGTTCCACGTACTTTTGTTCTAGTAATTAGTGATTCCTTTACTGTAAATCTTAGTTAAAATAGTATGATATGACTTCAAAGCATTTGGTTTTGTTCCACGTACTTTTGCTCAAGTAGTTAGTGATTCCTTTACTGTAAATCTTAGTTAAAATAGTATGATATGACTTCAGAGCATTTGGTTTTGTTCCACGTACTTTTGCTCTAGTAATTAGCGATTCCTTTACTGTAAATCTTAGTTAAAATAGTATGATATGACTTCAGAGCATTTGGTTTTGTTCCACGTACTTTTGCTCTAGTAATTAGCGATTCCTTTACTGTAAATCTTAGTTAAAATAGTTGATATGACTTCAGAGCATTTGGTTTTGTTCCACATACTTTTGCTCTAGTAGTTAGTGATTCCTTTACTGTAAATCTTAGTTAAAATAGTATGATATGACTTCAGAGCATTTGGTTTTGTTCCACGTACTTTTGCTCAAGTAATTAGCGATTCATTTACTCTAAATCTTAGTTAAAATAGTATGATATAACTTCAGAGCATTTGGTTTTGTTCCACGTATTTTTGCTCTAGTAATTAGCGATTCCTTTACTGTAAATCTTAGTTAAAATAGTATGACATGACTTCAGAGCATTTGGTTTTGTTCCACGTACTTTTGCTCTAGTAATTAGTGATTCCTTTACTTTAAATCTTAGTTAAAATAGTATGATATGACTTCAGAGCATTTGGTTTTGTTCCACATACTTTTGCTCTAGTAGTTAGTGATTCCTTTACTGTAAATCTTAGTTAAAATAGTATGATATGACTTCAGAGCATTTGGTTTTGTTCCACGTACTTTTGCTCAAGTAATTAGCGATTCATTTACTGTATATCTTAGTTAAAATAGTATGATATGACTTCAGAGCATTTGGGTTTGTTCCGCGTACTTTTGCTCTAGTAATTAGCGATTCCTTTACTGTAAATCTTAGTTAAAATAGTATGATATGACTTCAGAGCATTTGGTTTTGTTCCACGTACTTTTGCTCTAGTAATTAGCGATTCCTTTACTGTAAATCTTAGTTAAAATAGTATGATATGACTTCAGAGCATTTGGTTTTGTTCCACGTACTTTTGCTCTAGTAATTAGTGATTCCTTTACTTTAAATCTTAGTTAAAATAGTATGATATGACTTCAGAGCATTTGGTTTTGTTCCACATACTTTTGCTCTAGTAGTTAGTGATTCCTTTACTGTAAATCTTAGTTAAAATAGTATGATATGACTTCAGAGCATTTGGTTTTGTTCCACGTACTTTTGCTCAAGTAATTAGCGATTCATTTACTGTAAATCTTAGTTAAAATAGTATGATATGACTTCAGAGCATTTGGTTTTGTTCCACGTACTTTTGCTGTAGTAATTAGTGATTCCTTTACTGTAAATCTTAGTTAAAATAGTATGATATGACTTCAGAGCATTTGGTTTTGTTCCACATACTTTTGCTCTAGTAGTTAGTGATTCCTTTACTGTAAATCTTAGTTAAAATAGTATGATATGACTTCAGAGCATTTGGTTTTGTTCCACGTACTTTTGCTCAAGTAATTAGCGATTCATTTACTGTAAATCTTAGTTAAACTAGTATGATATGACTTCAGAGCATTTGGTTTTGTTCCACGTACTTTTGCTCTAGTAATTAGCGATTCCTTTACTTTAAATCTTAGTTAAAATAGTATGATATGACTTCAGAGCATTTGGTTTTGTTCCACGTACTTTTGCTCTAGTAATTAGCGATTCCTTTACTGTAAATCTTAATTAAAATAGTATGATATGACTTCAGAGCATTTGGTTTTGTTCCACGTACTTTTTCTCTAGTAATTAGCGATTCCTTTACTGTAAATCTTAGTTAAAATTGTATGATATGACTTCAGAGCATTTGGTTTTGTTCCACGTACTCATACTTATATTACACGTGATTCAATTTTAAAAATAGGTCAATTGGGCTTTCATAAACCCAAAAATATCCTAATATGTTAAAGTTAAACTAATTTTTAATAACACGTTTTTAGTATGTTAGCAAACTGAAACTTAAATATATTCCTACTTTAAACAGTTATTATATTTTATTATAAAATTAATAAAACACTATATTTCCAGGAGAAAACTATAAATTAAAATTAGTTTTAAAACCATGTAATTTTTATGGTTTCCTACTTGCTGTAATAAAGGAAAGTTTTTAAGAACCCACCAAAGTAAAACGCTCAACGTCGTTAGGAAATACCCTGATGAGGAAAGGGAAGACAATGACGTGGCGGTGAGTCACAAAATGCTGCCAACATGGTTTTATGGCAACTACGTGGTTCACTCAAGAAATTACAATAAACAAGTCAACAATATAGCCTACTGAAATATTTTACTGTTAGTGATATTTTTTGAAATAAGTATTGTATATATTTAGTTTACACTAAACCACCTTTCTACAATTTTACAGTATAAAATAACATCAATACAATTTACAGAAAATTTTCAAATATTTTACATTAGATATGTTCAAACTCTATATTGCCACTTTTAGATTTTGAGAAGTCATAATGGATAGAGTCTTTAAGGGGGAAAAGAAATATAATATACACTATCGTAAACAAAGTATATATATATATATATATATATATATATATATATATATATATAAAGGAGTAGCGGAACTATAGTTAATAAACAACTATAAACCCTAACTACAAATATTTTCATAAAACTTGTGTGCGTTTCGCAAACACAGTTAGCATCATCAGAAGGGTACAAATATCATATTTATAACCTTCTGATGAGCAAATTGTATAAAATGTTAACTGTGTAAGCAAATTGTAGAATAGGTTGTGTAAATATTTGTAGCTAGTGTTTATAACTGTTTATTATTTATCCCTACTCTTTTATTTGATATAAAATATTTGCCGTGTGGTATTTTTATAAAAAATATTAATTTTTTTAATACCACGTGCCTTATTCGCTTTCAAAATATATATTTCAGAAATTTGACTGTAATACACTTTTTATTGAAAAGTAGCCTGAAAAAACTAATAAATATATCAATTAATAAATATGTGAAACATTTAAATATAGATTACATAAATAAATTAATTTAATAACTCACAGAACAAAGAACGAGTTCTATCTCTACCCGCAACAATCATTACCTGGAACAAAACAAAAGGTAATTAGAAAGGTTGGCTCATCGCGTTATGTAATACCTGGCAATACAGCAGCAAGGTTAAATCGCTTTCTAAACGCCCCACGCTTTCCAGTCATCAGGATTTCATATTTCAGGAACGGGGAGGATGAAAGGGGCGAATTGCTCTGTTCAATTCTTTAAAAGAGGGTTTCAGCTTTTATACCTCGCGATCTCGTACTGATAGCCTTTATTCACATTCTTGCCCTGCTTTCAAACCTGCCAGCATGCATAGTTCTTTATCCAATAAAATATTGTCCAATTGGACGTTTTTAGTTGATTTCCACTGCTCATTAAAAAAAAACCTTTGGTAAATTTTTCTTACAAGTTAGATGCACGCACAAACACACACACACGCGCGCGCGCACGCACACACACACATATATAAATGTTTGTGTGTGTGTGTGTGTGTGTATGTGTGTGTTTGTGTGTGTTTATGTGTGTGTGTGTGTGTGTGTGTGTGTGTGTGTGTGTGTGTGTGTGTGTGTGTGTGTGTGTGTGTGTGTGTGTGTGTGTGTGTGTGCGTGCGTGTGTGTGTGTGTGTGTGTGTAGAGGGGGGTGGTAAAATAAAAGAATAAGAATTGCTATAAAAAATTATTATTACAAAAAATCGAACCGAATACTTATATCACATTTGTATTTTCTTTGCAAAAATCAGACTTCTGTAAACACACCACTTCTTATGAACCGATGTATTACAATTAAATGTCGTATGTACATTTAATGTAGTCATTGTTTAATGGAAGTCTGTCTCTTAGTAATTTGTCTCAAGCTATTTATAATATCTTATGTATATTATTTACAGAAATCAGTCGATGATTTTCATGTCAACTACAGTGAAAAACTATTATCAAAGTTTTCCATTTGATATAAGAGAAAAATTTTATCATTGTTGGAATTCGCAAAAAAGTTTAAAGTATCCTATAAAGCGAATGTTTAGAGTGTGTAAAACAAAAGTTTGAAGTACGTAAAGCAAAGGTTTGATGTACGTAAAGCAAAAGTTTGAAGTATGTAAAGCAAAAGTTTGAAGTATGTAAAGCAAATGTTTGAAGTACGTAAAGCAAAAGTTTGAAGTATCTAAAGCAAAAGTTTGAAGGGTGTAAAGCAAACATTTGAAGTACGTAAAGCATACGTTTGCAAAGTGTGTAAAGGTAAAAACTTAAAGTTTGTAAAGAAAACGTTTTTAAGTTTGTAACGCAAAGTTTGAAATATGAAAAATTATACACTGTGAACTCTATAGTTAGTTTGATAATCCTAAACAGAAAGATTAAGTTTTAAGTATTTGTAATCCGCACAGTGTGTAATCTGTGCCTTCCACATTTAAATAAAGTAATGATAACTGTCGATTAATACGTACATTTCACTTCACAATTACTTTAAAAATAACTACGTGTTTATGTTATATATATATATATATATATATATATATATATATATATATATATATATATATATATATATATATATAAGAAGTAAAAGAGAAATTTAAAAACAAATATTATTGCATAATGATCTGCATTTACATATCAGCCGCTTCAATACACAAGGACATTAGGTGAGGCAATGCGCGCCCGTGCGTGTGTTGGGACTCTCTAAGCTCCCTTTGGTCTAATCCCCACATCAACGTCTAAGCGAACATGATTTGCGCCTTATTCCAAATACGTGACCTTTACATCTCGGATTAATAATGCTTTCATCTGTGTGAAGATATATTGTTGTTTGCTAATTAGTTTTACACTTGAATTTCGTTCATTATTTTTTACTTATTAATAATAAATATTTATATTCTGTGCATATAAATATAACAAAACGAGCCATATAAATGTCTTGTTGCTATGGAATACCTGAATAAAATATCAATCGAAAGTGGTTAGCCGATTTTTTAATAATTCTTTAGTTGTAATAATTTATTCAAGAGATTTTAAAACAAAACGGCCAATATAAATTCGTATCTCAGTTAAATTTTGCTTTTATGGGCACAAACACTATCACTCTCTAGGTATCCAAACCACACATTCATTAGCAGTAATTTTTAAGAACTGTTGCGATGACGTCAAAGTTTAATTAACGTCAGACAGGTGTTTCTCACTACACAGCCATTTTTAACCCCAAAGGTTTTTTTACCACACAGAATTATCTCGATGTCTTAAAGCAGCAAAAAAATCATGCAGGCAAGTGTAAAAAGACAGAAGCTAGAATAAGAAATAAAGAAATCAAAAAAAGAGAAGTCAAAATATAAAGATATCATAAAATAAAAACTTAATGACTAGGGAAACAGGTGGTTAGGGCTTGCATACCATAAACAATTATTTCGAAAGTTGTGAGACACATTCGTTCAAAACCTGCAATAAACTACGTTTATAGTATTGAACTTGCAAATTACCAATAGCCACGACGGAATGCGGTTATTGCAGTAGACGAGATTAAAAGCAACCATTCCTTGCGGCATTGAGGACTGCGACTTCGCAGGTATTAAATTCCTTTAGAAGATCGAATCACAGCCATTCAAACCTTTTTGCTGTGTAAAATAAATAATAAAATGTTATTATTTATCAACGATACCCATATGTACACCACAATGATACACCTACTTTCAAATATAATATAATGCTCATTTTCTATCAAGAAAGTATTGCAAATGTGATTTTACATTTCTAACGTTATTTTGCATATCAATCTCACGTTGCAGATATTAATTGTAAACTTCAATTATTCCCTTCTCCAACCTCTAAAGAAATTTTAATTTGAAGTATAAACAAAATATGATCTCCGTTCACGGTAGCAAATTGTAATCCCTGTTCAACGAACCTGATGTCAGAATTCGATCGTAAACATCCCATTATGTTCCTCCGATGGACAACAATAAGTTGCATGAAAGGAGCAACACAATGGCTCATTGTTGAAGGGTATTTCAAGGGCAAAGTACGTTATATAGGTTATCTGTTAGGATGGGGGTCTTTGGCAGAATCAATTTACATGTCAAATATTTTATACCTACGCCAATATTAAACTATTTTATGTTTAGTGTTCTATTGAAATACAACTCACTTTGGATCATGAGTGTCAATATTGATGTAATATTGCCTATATGGCAAAGTTGAATTTGTGAAATGATACGGTAAGTAATATTGACATTGTGCGTGAATTATTTATAAATAATCCATTATTGTGTTTTTTTCTACTTTTGTCAACATTTGTTTATTTTCAAACAATACACATTCAAAGCAATGACTTCTCCCCCCTTCTCCCTCTCTCTCTCTTTGTGTGTGTGTGTGTGTGTGTGTGTGTGTGTGTTGTGTGTGTGTGTGTGTGTTGTGTGTGTGTGTGTGTGTTGTGTGTGTGTGTGTGTGTGTGTGTGTGTGTGTTTGTGTTCTAATTATTTCAATATTATTCAAGTCCGAAAACTATATATGGTTATTACTTTTAGTTTTATTCTTTATTTCATCTTCAAAGCGCTAGAATACTGTTGCCATGGCCGTGTCTAATTGTAGCAAAACGATATTATCTGATGCGGAAATATGCAACCAGACTGGAATTCCGCTCAGCTTCTTTGTTCAAGCAAGGTTTTTAAGACCCATCAAATTCTATGGACATCAGGCAATATGAAAGAACCTCTTTGGATCCGTAACGAAAATAGCCCTCACATGAAACCGTGACGTCACTTATTGAGATGAAATAAGCCACCTCATAATCACAGACAGATAATTTGGTCCACTAACCCCACTTTTCGGTGATGTAACCCCAATTTTCTTTATAAATGTAACATGCAAGTGAATAAGAGTCATTTAAGTGTGGATTTAATTTCATTACCTCAGGATAAGAGAAATAACCTACCAATTTTAAATACTACCAATATATATATATATATATATATATATATATATATATATATATATATATATATATATAATGACTGTGTGTATGTATGTATGTATGCACCTTATTCATTAATACACCACTGAACAGAAGTTAATGACATTTGGAGGGATTGTTTAACATATTCCCAGGATAGTCCGTGTGAAGTTTGGTGTAAACCATCACAGGGCTCCACTCCAGAGGCTTAAGATGGTTGAAACCCCGATGTTATGTGTATATGTACCTTATGAACGATCAAACAGCTAAACAGAAGTTAATGATATTTTGAGAGTTTGTTTAAAGTATTCGTAGGATGGTTTGTTTGACGTTTGGTGTAGATCAATTTACAGGGCTCTGCTCCAGAGGCTTAAGATGGTTCAAAAATCGGTGTAGGCCTATATATGTATGTGTGTATCTTATAGACGTCTAAACCGCTGAACAGAAGTTAATGACATTTGGACGGATGGTCCCGCAAAGTGGTTCATGAGAAGATTGGTGCATGTCCATACACAAGAGACCGCTCCAGAGGTTTAAGATGGTTCAAAAATCGGAGTAGGCCTATATATGTATGTGTGTATCTTATAGACGTCTAAACCGCTGAACAGAAGTTAATGACATTTGGACGGATGGTCCCGCAAAGTGGTTCATGAGAAGATTGGTGCATGTCCACACACAAGAGACCGCTCCAGAGGTTTAAGATGGTCAAAAATCGGCGTAGGCCTATATATGTATGTGTGTATCTTATAGACGTCTAAACCGCTGGACAGAAGTTAATGACATTTGGACGGATGGTCCCGCAAAGTGGTTCATGAGAAGATTGGTGCATGTCCACACACAAGAGACCGCTCCAGAGGTTTAAGATGGTCAAAAATCGGTGTAGGCCTATATATGTATGTGTGTATCTTATAGACGTCTAAACCGCTGGACAGAAGTTAATGACATTTGGACGGATGGTCCCGCAAAGTGGTTCATGAGAAGATTGTTGCATGTCCACACACAAGAGACCGCTCCAGAGGTTTAAGATGGTCAAAAATCGGTGTTTATATATATGTATCTTACGGACGCCCAAACCGCTGAACAGAAGTTAATGACATTTGGACGGATGGTCCCGCAAAATGGTTCATGAGAAGATTGGTGCATGTCCACACACAAGAGACCGCTCCAGAGGTTTAAGATGGTCAAAAATCGGTGTTTATATATATGTATCTTACGGACGCCCAAACCGCTGAATTTTTAAAATGCTCGAATTTGGCTTATGTATATTCCACCTAGAGAAAACTAAAGCACCTAAAAGTTTATACTTTGGGGAACGACGTTTTGGTCCAAGACTTTACATTTTGATCAAATGAAGTTTTTACATTAATAACGCGATTTTGAAGTGAGTCATCATATGATAACCATTATAAATCACAAAATTCCTATGAAAATGTCGTTAAACAGTTGTAACTATGCTTTTCGCAGGAAACGTTTCCTGAAAATTAAGTCGCAATGTAAAGCCACCGGTCACTCACTAAATTTGTAAAGAGTTTCAATCAGTTTGTGTTCAAGAATAAAGACTTGTGTTCCATGAATATGCCACTACATCTATTATATCACAGCAACTGAGGGTAAACAGGATTTATTACGACAAAAGTAGATTCAACCCAAACAACCCGAGTATTAAAGTTATCTTGCTGAATATTTCTCTTTGGGAGTTTCTATAGTTTCATAACACTTATAAAACACCTGGCTCTATTTGGTCAGCTGTTTGGAATGTTCCCATAGCAACTAGTAGGTTGAAAGTAAATACAAACTAAGCCAATTAGTTGAAATAGCGCACAGATAATTTGCGGGGCTTTAATTACGTATGCTAACCTAACGGTATTGGTTTCATTAAAATCCAAAATATATTCCTATTAAGGGACAATTTCAATAACAGTCATTTCAAAACTACTGAATAAATGGAATTCTGAAATGTATCAAATATGTTATTATGTATTTTAATAAAAAAATAATTTAATACTTATTTAGAAGAAATAATTTGCCAATAGTTCAATATAAAATTTTAACGAAGAATGTAGTATCGGAAAGGTATGTAAACAAGTTGACTAAGTATCTGGATATAAAGTCACCAACGTAAACAATATTGGTTTATAATATCTATTCTATCTACAACATTAAAACTGCGATACATACAAATTATCTAGTGACTCGCTTGTAATAAATATTTATAAACAAAATTAAAATTCTAGAATAGAGATTTTGGGACAGTTCCGACTTTTATCAGTTATAACAAGGAGTTATATTTTTTTTAAACTTTTTATAGCTCAAATATAACACCCTCAATATACCGAAAATTAAACCTTAAAAACTTTTCTAACGAATGATTCTTGTTATGTTTCCATATTACCTTAATTAAGAAAATAAATCTAGCTTATCAAGGTCTGAAAAGTGAATTCAAGACTGAAAACAGGATAGGCTATCTTAATGGATCTGGTGCATGACAATTCCAGATCTAAACATAAGTGTGTGTGTGTGTGTGTGTGTGTGTGTGTGTGTGTGCACGTGTGCGCGCCGAGTTTGCACACGCTCTTGTATGTAATTGCATATATTGAGGAGATTGTTTTATTTCATCAAGATATTTTAATAGTAGACTACACTGATTTAGGTTTAACTTCGTATAACTGGCACTCGGGGGCAGCGGGCTTTGGAGAGAGGCCGAAGACCAGGAGAGGGTATAGGTAATCATAGGTTATTTTCAAAAACATCGACTCTTGAAGTTCAGCTGACTCATAGGATTGACTCGTTATTTCGTTTCTTACTAACACTAACGGTTTTTAACGTACAGTGAAAATAACAATAAATAGACGTCACGAAAGCATACTAGGATTGTCTAAGGAGTAGGACGTGTAGGGCGCGATTTATGGCCCTGATGAGGGATGACGACAGTGCCGATGTTTTCTAGACGGCGAATACACAATTTATAGCCAAGAGCCATATGCCAGCTTACAAAATTTGACCTATACGTATATTTTTGAAGGGTGTTATTAGCTGCCGTCTTAAGTTTAATAAAAAGTTTCGTTAGTAAGCCTACAAGTGATGGAATTCTATTGATAGTCCTCGAGTACAATAAAATATATATGAAACAATACATTATACTAAATCCGTCGTTTTAAAAAGCTGCATTTTCTAAACACTGTTGAACTTCTTCAGATAAGTTGTAATAAATGTGGAATAAATTGACTCCTCAAAGATTAATTTATTTAGGGGAAAACCATTATTAATAGGCATATTTGTATTTCTTTACAATAAGGCTTGTCACCTCCTAAGCACTTTATTACAAACACTAAACAATACATCTTTGGAAAACATATTTAAAACTTTTGTCTCCGAAAGTTATAATAATCTGCAAAGTTTGCAGGTGTTTGGCTGGTCTGGAATTGCGGGTTAAGTCTTTTAGTCATTAAGGAAGATGGCAAAGTTCTAAAGACAGAGAAAGTTAAACCAGAGACAGAGAAAGAGCGATAAACCGTCGTTTACTCTAATGATAGTTTTAACACGGGTTTTTAGTGAAAAGTAAATAATACATGGGAAATTCAGTCTAGGAAATATGAAAATAATAAAGATAAAAAACATCTTAGATCATTTATTTTACGTTTTACGAACTTATGACTAACTAACTACCTAATCCTTATTTATGATTGCGAAAGCTGAACGACTAAAGGCAAGGATTTAGGTATGTTTGAAAAAAAAAGTAAAATGATATTCAAGATGGAGGTCATCCAACAGGAGTTAGATAACTATTCTAATAATTATAGAAAGCTATGACTAATATTAGAGGCAGCAATTAGTAAAAGTAAGACTGCCAAACGTGGAAACATGCAAAGGAATATCACCCGATAGTAAAGGGCGCAAAGATAAAAGAACAGAAAATTACTTTGTTTCGCATGTTACGATCTACGCATCATTTCGAAATTACATATCCTGCAGATAAAACGCAGAACAGAAGAAGGGACTAAAAATGGTCAGGAAAATACAATTACTTGCCGAAACCTAGACGGTCTTATCGCTTGTGTCTACAATAAAACCACGGCTTTCAGGTAAGATACACGCCTATTTACAATTTTATAAACATTCGTAGCACGTTTTTACTACAGTCATAAATTAAATTGAATTTCTAATGAAGAAAATATGAGTAATAATGTATGTTTCATATATATAGGTTTAAAATACAATTGGGGTTAGAATGAGAGAGTGCTGACGGAGTGTAACTATGATACATCGACTGTAATAGATTTGCAATCGGGTGTACTCGGTCTTGCGTCCACTGTAGCTTTATACCGCATAACAAAAACACAAAATTATGCCATGCAAGCAGGTCGGTATAGTGATGTATGAAGTCAGAAGTAGTCAAAGGCCATAAACACTGTTCAATAATGAAAACATTTAGGAAGAACACAACGATGATTTAAGTGGAGCTGATGACGTAACAGCGAAGTTTGATTTTACCATCACGGATAGTGGGGATTTTGGATAGTAGTGACAATATTCTAGTGATAATTCTTACTTCAGTTAGGCAATAGACACTACTTATGATGAAACGAAGCACGAGAGTTTGAGCCTTCATTGAAAGTTGAATATCGCTACCTGTTAAAATCCGATGTACATGAAATGCTTGTAAAACCAATTTTTATCCATCAACTTACTTTTAGGCGCTTCGGAGGTTAGACATGGTTACCAATAAGTAGCCTGCACAAAGACACTTTTTAGAAGAGCAAAGGGCAACGTTAGATAGGACATGGCACATTAAGAAGCCAGTTTGAAACAAGCAATCCATGCGAATATAATACGTCTATTGTTAAATATGGCGAACTCTGAACCGCCTATAAAATTTAATTACTGATGACAAAAAATGTTTCGCTAAGTGGTCTTAAGTTTTTTATTATTATGAAAAATATTAAAATACCTTAATTTGTAATCAATGCAAATAACACTAACCAAGTTTTATATTTATAACAGAAAATGTAATATAGTTTAGATATTTAAGGCTGCGTTGAAGAACAGATTTATATTAGATTTAGGATGCAGCTGATTTGAGTGTGTTTATAATATAATCACCAGTCAAACATAATTAACAAACGGTTATATAAGCGTACCACTAACGTAAACCATTTCCAGGATTACGTTTGTGAGCTTTTGTCTAAAATAGTTTTAATTATTTCTTTAGTTTTTACTAAATGGATAGCTATTCACAAGGATTTTCTATACCTTGATCTTATATGTCTCTTACATATAAAATTCTTTTCGTAGAGACAGTTACTAAAAGACGAGTCTCGTATAAATTGTTATTAGTAGTACTGGGCCATCTCATAGTATAATATCAACATTTACTCGCTACAATCAAACCTTCTATCTACTAGTTCTATACAAAAACATCTAGATCTTCAGGCACAGCTTGGTTTTTTATATAAAAAACTAAAAACATCAGAATAAAGTTAACAATAGGGACCTGAAGTAACACGATGTAAAGAACTAAATGATACATAGAATTACGAAACACAATACATGGTAGTAAGTCAGAGACACAGTAATTGTACTAAACACTATAATCAAGGCACGGTATCTAGACAACTGCTGTGGCAAGATATAGAAATGCCTCCAGCATTGACGCTAGATCCCACTTCATTTTGCTTCCGCTTATCTTGTGAGTGCATCTATAGTGGTTACAGAATTAACTAAAACTATTCCTGCGACTAATAATTGTGTGATGAAACGTTCCGAAAGATTAGCTACGAAAACATTAACAAAAAACTATTGCAAATTTCACTGCATTAAATTTTAAAGGAAATAATTATCATACGCCTATTTAGACTTTATAATTACTATTATTTGATAGACCTTCACTTACAATCGATCTTGACTTTAAACATTATTATGTCGTGATATTTTAACGCCTCTGGGATAAATTATTTACACACATGCACGCATAGGGGTAAAGGTCTTACAGTGGGAGGTTTCCTAAGTTAGGGAGGAAGTAAGGTAGTATATTTTCTTAAAACAATTATTCTCAAGAAACAGGCCGCCTAAACACGATCCCATAAAAATGCGATTCCATTGATTTCGATTTCGCACGCAATGAGATTAAGTTAAACTCATCTAGACTCAAATCCTTTGCACAGATTCCAGGACACTCGATCTGATGATATTCTATCCCATTACATAGCATTTCATTGTATTCGATCCGACACAGCTAAAGTCGACTCGACAATACTCGAAATCTCGATTCCATTAAACTCGATTCCATTATACAACGTTCTACTACACTAGATTTTATTAAATACGATTACAATAACCTCTATTCCATTGAAGTCAAATTGTTAAAACTCAATCCATTAAACTGAATTCCATTATACACAAGTCTACTAAACTCGATTTTATTAAATACGATTACAATAACCTCTACTCCATTGAACTCGAATTGTTAAAACTCAATCCATTAAACTCAATTCCATTATACACAATTCTTCTAAACTCGATTTTTTTAAATACGATTACAATAAGCTCTATTCCATTGAAATCAAATTGTTAAAACTCAATCCATTAAACTCAATTCCGTTATACACGATTATATTAAACTCGATTTTTTAAATACGATTACAATAACCTCTACTCTATTGAACTCGAATTGTTAAAACTCAATCCATTCAACTCAATTCCGTTATACATGTATCGACAAATTATTTTGTTTGCATTTAAAAAAAACATTCAACAATTGCTACTTCTTTCAAGAAACTTAAGACCTGTTTAAATATTTCTTTGAAAAGATAAAAACTTTGAATTTATGAAATATTATCTTGATTCTAACGTCCAAGAATTTAGAGACGTGAAAAATACAGTATATAATGAAGATAAGCGCATTTAAAAATTTACGTGTAACTGGAATTATATTTGTGTTGGTTTTAAATTTATTATTTCTTTCATTTGTTAACTCAAGTGTTTTAAATCCCGAAGAATAATATTTTTACAGCTTTTGAAGAAATATCTCTTTTCATGATCACGACAGTTTAATAGCTATTGTTGTTAGGCAAACTTAAATACGTAAAATACGATATAGTAGTATACTTTTCATAAAATACTTGATGAAGTGTTTCAAGCTCTATTTTAGGAAATGACATTCGGTTTAAATAGAATCAATGTGTGCATAGATATAATAGTTACACAACTATTTGAAAATTAATAGACGACTTGAAAATATTGTTGAAAAAGATATAATAAAGACATATAAATAAATAAATAAATAAATACATTATTTATAAATAATAGGATGATATTGGTACTGTTAGCCAACGAAAGCTTTGAATTGTAAATTCAATATAATTCTTATATATATATATATATATATATATATATATATATATATATATATATATATATATATATATATAGGAATATATTATACATTATAAAGCTTATATACATATATATATTATGCTGATACGCATTTCTTCACGGATGGAAAAATATGATAAATAGTTACTATCTGGAGCACATCCGTTCATTCTACAGTGCATAAGATCGCAGTTCTGGCGTTTTGCTAGAATTAAGAATTATCAAGAGCTCTATTTAACAGTCATCAGTTGAAAGAAGTTCGGGTTTTTGCAAAAGACAAGCAATTTACCAACATCTTTCCTGTTTTTTTCCCAGCATTACATGTGACAAAATGCTATCGTACACGGCTCACTTTATTGAGAATAGTAATATATTTGCTTAACGTAACTAAGCGATCTTTTAATATGACATTATTATTAATAAATTCATCACAAAAATTAGAAAAAAAACTATAATAAATCTCATCATATTTTTCATTTAATGTGATAGTAGAAATTCATGAATTATTAGCTTGTGAATAAATAATATTTATTGGCAAGAATGGTTACAAAGTAAAGTATAAAATAGCGTATGTATAATAAATTCTACTTTAAGCTGTGTCCTCACAACAGTTCCGAGAATCCCACTCTACATCCGATGCACTGAGCCTGTTTTCTTTGAACCACTATCCACTATGACGTCACTGGATTAGTACACTCCCGCTAATTAAGTAAAGAACACCATCAGATAAATCCCATTAGTTTTATGCAGTTTTATTTAATCCATTTTTAACTTCTTTCTTTACGAAATAATCAGGATGCACAGAAATAATTAATATTATAAATTAATTTTTTTGAATTATATAAACTGTAGGAAATTAACATTTTCTGAATGATTATTGCATGATACAGAAACGTGTATTAAATAACCTTCCATAAACAATGCTGGTATGCTTTGCAATAAGGGGTGGTCTTGCAAGTTTTACGAAAACGCAATTGGCCTCTTGTCTCCCCGAAGGGAGCTACTTCATCAAAACGTGTTACATCCGTGATAACATTTTGTCTAGACAACGATGTCGGAAACTTCCCGAACACTGCAGGCTGTTTCGGATAATCTAGAACGTGACGTCATTTTGCCGTTTCCCCCGTATTCTGTCCAATATAGGCAAACTTGTAAACTTAGAACACGCTGCCGCCTTTTCTTGGAGGCAAGTGTAATCTCACAGTCAAAGCAGATGCTCTCTTTGGTGTTCTTTAATTTAAAATCTGTGTCGATGTAGACGCAAAGTGGCCGGATTGTTCAACGATTCTGATTAGGTTTCCGCTTACATTGGAGAGTTACAATATGTTAAAAAAAGTTAACGATTTTGTTATTACACTTGTTTGCATTAACTTGGCGAAAAACCAGTCCAAAAAACGTGGATTGAAAATGCGCTGAGCTAGCGCAAAACGCGTCTGCTGAATAAATCAGTAAGTAGTGGTTTTTTGCCAAGTTAATATAAAAAAGTGTAATCCCTATAAAAACCTCAAGATGTACAACTCAAAAATTGCAAAGTTTTTTCATTTCATGAAACATCCTTTTTACCAAAAAAATGTAGATTCGCTTATGTTTATTAGGACTTCTTAACTTTTATAGATGTAAAAAATAAACCTTTGTTTAGTCCCAGTGGAACATAGTTATGTTTGTGCAATATCTACAATATATTTTACAATATAAATATTGGAAAAACCCCAATAGCACAAAAGTTATCAAAGATAACAGATAATACACGTTACGTACGATTAAACCAATTAAGATAAGGTTTTATCTTAAGGTAAAAGGTTTTATCGACAAGTTAATATTGTTTCCAATATTTTCATTCAAATATATTATACCCCTTGATTTTGTAAACTAAATATTAATTGAATTAGTCTCTTAAACAGTGCAAGGTTTACAACCTACCTTTTAAAAAATTGTTTCCATTGACAGTAATCCGAAATTCTCGGTGTTTCAATTCAAATTCATATCGGGTTAAAACATTTCCGTTAAATCAGATGTGTTATGCATTATACGATCTACAAACTAATCCAGATAGATATTTTCAAGTCATATTTTATAGTTATTCATTTATTTTTAAATTACGTTTTATATACTGTATCCAGATGAAAGTCATTGTTTCGGCGGATAAACTTGTAGAATTTTAATTGACATTTATCTCAAACTTCAACTATAGGTTTAAATTTAACATTGACAACTAACAACCTATATTAGCCTTTTTTATCGTGTAGTTAAAAAAAATTCCACTTTTCGAAAATACTAATGTACCGGTAATATTAATCATAACAATTGATTTTTTTTGTAACTTTTGAGTTTTAAGATAAAAAAAAAATGCAAAAACAATTTTTGACCTAACAATATCTAACACTAAAATACACCCGTGATGCTACAGCATCCTATTAGTCTAATTTTAAAAATATTTAACCAAGTGCAAGACTAAGTCTACGAGTAGAGGGTTAGCTTCGTAAAAGGAACGAATGTTTTGAAACGCGTAAGCAAGTAACTACGTATTCAGTTAGTTAAGTATTTTTAAAATTAGTTTAATCAGTGAATTCAAGATGATTACATCAAGCATCCTATTAGTGTTTCGAATTGCCACCAGGAGCACTATGATGCATGTGTATTCTCAGTTGAGAATGGCTGGTTTAGAAAGACGTCAGTCCTTTTCGAATCCTACAGATATTCCTAAAGTTGTTTGTTCGATTTGTTAGTTTTAGTGTGCTGTGGTATCCTATGTGTGCTTTAGTGAGTATCAGGAATTTATTGAAATTTCGGGGTAAATTCCCATTTAAGGTTTATATTTCTTCCAAAACAGATAGATATGGAGATAAATAGCGTGTCTATGTGATGCAAGGACATACTATACGGTAAATTCCATTCCTTAGATAGATAAAGGCGATCGCCAAGAACCTCAACCACTGAATTTAGTGAAAGATGTAACACAACCCATACATGCTACGGGGCGAAATTAAACGACGAACAACTGGTTCACCTCTATTCTCTTTGAGGAAATAATGTTAAACGACAAATTAACTATTATTGTTATTTTAAAAAGAAACGAAAAAGAAATCCCATTTCTGGTTAGTCTCATTCCATGAAACTGTTTAATATTCCATATTTCTGTGAATTTTAACATGGAAGTGAATTTGCATTTACCCTTTGTCCTCTGTTCCAGGAAATGCTCAAAGCATTATATGTACATCCTGTTCTTGGGACTTATCAGTTTGAAATACATTTATAATGACAATCGTTTGATTCAAGGGAACAAGTTTAGTTCTAACATTTTTATATTTTCCAGTTAAAAAACTAATGTCAGATAATTTCCAGTTTAAACTATGAAATGACACGTACTTTAATAAAAGTATTAATAATTATTTACTTTGATTTTAAGAAGCAATTTCTGAAAACTTTACAAATTAAGGGTAGCTCTGTGAGCTCTATTCAATATCTATCGGTAACAAAGTATTCTCACAGATAGTAACTTATTAACCAAAGATTCCACTAATACACGTTAAAATTCTCAGCTGTGTAACGTCACAGTCTTTTGCCATTGTTGTGACAGTACAAGTGAAAGTTAATCACCTTGTCTATAGATAAACATGTTTACAAAAACAAGAACGTAGCCCTTACTTGTTACACTTCTTGTAACCTGAATACCAAGATTAGGAGATAATTTCATCTAAAGCAGGAGATATTCAGTAGAGAGAAAAAGAAATTGTGGCAAAATTCAAAATGAAGGAAGTGTTTTGAATTAGTTATCTTTGAATTAAGGATTCAGTAACAAATAAATGAACTACCAGGTTTTAGATGTACACAGACACGAACATTCTCTTTCTTCCTCGCTCCTCCACTCACGCACTTGTACACACGCGAGGTGATACTTGTTCTTACAGGTATGGAAGAAGGAAAAAAGAGATCCTTTCCGTTCAACACATTCCTGAAAAGTCTAAAGAAACTCTCAAGTTTTCCCAAAATCTCACTTTGCGTTTACGAGGTGAACACAACAAAGCTCAACTGAACCCAGCATTGCAAGTATGTGAACACGCACGCTAGTGAGTGCTTGTTGATCAAAAATATATATTTTATGTGTCAATATGAATTGCAATTATTTCGGACTATTAAAAGAGGTGTTTCTTGGAAGTCCTATCTTTAGAAACGTTTGAAACAAGAATTTGTCCAATATTTGTATTTTCTTTAGTGTGCAGGATTAAAAAAACAAATATTTAAATAAGGCCAAAGTTTATTTCAAAAAAAGGCCGTGAAAAAAATAATACTTTTTTAAAAATATATTGAACATTTTTGATAAAAAGGGCCACACGGTTTAGAGGTCATAAGAAAAAGCGAACTATACAGGTGATCTTACGTGTTACTGTACCTAATACTACTAAGGAACACCACAATCAATGAAAAATATCAACTGTGACACCACGTACGCACACACACACACACACACACACACATATATACATACATATATATATATATATATATATATATTTGTAGTTATGCAACACTGTTTCCTTGTATACACTTATCACTTTCACTTATGTACTTAAACAAGAATCTTACTTGGTATTTATGCGAGCTAACTTTCAATGGCTGGTCGTGCCGTCATCCTTGAGTATGCCCGAGGATGACGGCACGATCAGCCATTGAAAGTTAGCTCGCATAAATACCAAGTAAGATTCTTGTTTAAGTACATAAGTGAAAGTGATATATATATATATATATATATATATATATATATATATATATATATATATATGAGAGAGAGCAATAAGTACTATTCTTCAATTTTCCTTCTTTCCATCTTTAATTTGAGCTATTAGTAGCCTACACTTAAAAATTAACTCATAATATATAATAATACGTAATTATTTATCCGTGATAACACTTACATTTTGTCTTAATGATGTCAGCCCTAAGGAGATTTGTCAGTTACTGTCTGAGTTGACAATGGGATACACCTCCTACGGCAGTCTTCATTCAAAGAAAAATTGAAGCTACCATATGCTTACTTCACTAATTACATTACCTGAAGAAGATGAAACCACGGTATCAGAAGAATAATTAATCGGTTGAGTTAATACAACCACGTAAAGGTGCACGGAATAGGTAACGGCAAGCTAGAGACGTGAATTATCCAAGAAGATTCCGCGATGAAGCCAAATCGAATAAAACAATGTCGGAAAATGCAATCAGCTCAGAACAATCAACCTGATATCGCATTCAACTAGGAACAATTTTCGAATACTAAATTGACTCTAATATCCATAGCGGAAGAAGGAAAATTGGGAGAGACTTCACAAAGGAAGAACGTACAGACGATTTATTGGACTGTTTTAGAAGATGGGACTAATTCCAATAAGAGAAAGACAACACCGTAAAAGCACAAAAACTTATAGATATTCTGAGATAAACAAATGTGTCGATTGGAAAAGCGAGAACTATCAAGTAATAAAGGGAACATAAATCGTTAGTACTGGAGAAGGAAAGCGGGTAAATAAAGTGCGGTCAGGACATTTTATCCTTATTAGGTTTTTCCTTGGGGGACTGATCTTTACACTGTTTCAAAAACATAAAAGGGATAATGTTAAAAAGATGAATAAGAGCATAAGGATTGTCGATAATGTACTTAGAAAATTAAACATTCGAAAAATAATAATTTAACTGAATTAAATTCTGATAAAGGAGGTTACTAAAGAGGGAAAAGCAACAAATTAGATGTGACCTTAAATCAAGTAAGTGGACATTTTTATTTTTAAATTGAGATGTTCTGCAAGTAGAAAACATGAGTTAAGAAAGGAAGGTAAATTTTAAAATAGAATGTATTTATTACCACTGTTATTAACCCTTAGCAAGCTGCATTTGGAATAAACTATTTACTGCTATCGCGAAGTTAATGAACATAAATAAGTTTTACATTTGTTTAAAGCTTTAATTAAATGTACGTAAAATAAATAAAATAAAACAATTTTAAACACCTTTTATCTTAACCAAAACTCAGAAAATGCCCTCAGATCTGTTTCAAAAACTGGTATTATGTTACCGTCCACCTTATCATTTCGTTCTTCTGCATAACCGAAGCAGTCAATTTTCATAGTATGGTGTGAACCACGTAACCGTGCCAGATTTTTCGTGTACTACCACTTCTAATAACATGTTACATATTCATAATTTTCCATACACCAATAGCTTCTGCATCCGACATGTCAACACATATTTCAAGATTGTTTGTTATTTAATACCGAAATCATAGAATTTATCTAATATCGACCGTTTCATGCAAGTCAGTGTTTTGACAATCTTGTTTGTAGGAAGTATTTATACTGAGCCTCTACCTCTCGTCTCCCCTACTGCGATCTCTCAAGGCGAAGTGCACGGTTACGTGGTCCTCACTATACATTGAAGTCACACTCTTGTCATATGGTTTTTACTGGTATAGCGAGTACTTAGCTAATTAATCATCATATGTATGTTCTATAGACGAGTGAATTAACTACCTACTTGTGATGAGAGTCACCATCTCAATTTTATTCAGGTTATTCCACAACAATAAGAATTATTCGAGAAAAAAATTATACATTGTAACAATGGTGCCATGTCAAGGAATTCATACACTAACTTTATTAAAATTACGAAACTCAACTCTGACACATCTGCTACCTCCTTAATAATAATAATAGTAATAAAATGTACCGTAATATATGGTAAACTACATTATTACGTCAAAGCTGTGAATAAATAAAATGAATTTGTGGACCAATTGTAAGAATATACAAGAGTAAATCTACAACTGAATATTATTAATTCTAACAGTTTATAGGCTTTATTAATAAATGTGCAATTATTGCTGTGAAAAAATGCAAATGTGTTACAAATTACCTCAACTGTTTAAAATTAAAAGCAAAAATTATATCTGGTAACGTTAATAAAAGCTTGTTACTTATTAACGGTTTACTTAAAACCCTAGTATATGAAGTTACATGAAGTAGAAATATCGGAACTAAAATTATCAAGATATTTCTCTTTACTGAAATCCAGAATATCTACTTTTAGAACGTCATTTTTATTTTATGAAATCTAAATATAGTTTCAAAAATAATCTCAAACAGTAGGCTACTGAACATTACTTCTTTATAGCAAATTGTAAAAAAACACAAATTCCAATAAATAATTAACTCAACGAAAAACCAGTTACACAAATAAAATTGAGTAAAATTCTGCACTGTTTTGAACAAAAGCGGCCTTTAATATACGGTTTACTGTACTAAAGCTTTTCACAACAATGTGTGTTCTATCTTCTCGTTTAGACAATGTAACCATATATTCTAGTTAGCGTGGATCTAGTTATATAAATTGGAGGTACAGTGGTTAAGCATGTGCAAAGCAATGCACCGCATTAGTTTGGAATTGGTTGTTCAACTTGAGTTCTGTATTTCAGTGTTTTTTTGTGAGCGCGAGTTTAACTAGCTTAAGAATCACGGGTTGTGTTTATACGTTTTAAGGGTTGTTTTGTGTTGGGACACATTTTTGTACCTGTATTGTTTGATTTGTCAAAATATGTTTTTGTTGTTGTTGAAGATACAACGTTTTTACAGTATGTAAAAATTTTTCTATTATGTTATCTACCTTATGTTTAACCTTTCAGGAAATTTTTATTTATCAAATTATAATGCAAATATTTTTATTTATAGAAAAAACTAAAAAAATAAATGTGTTTTGATTAATCCTCGACAACAACCCCTAGAAGTAAATAGCTATTCTCATGGAAACAGATCGAATGATAGGTATCGACCTAGACTCAAGTCAACCACGTTTTACATTAAGAGAAACATATTCAAATTCTAATATTAATACCACCTTTCTTTTTGAAAAGCGATACTTTAGGTGGTAATATTAGGGGAAAGATGGTTTTATTAATTAAACGCATATGTAGTTGTTCTACTGGCAGAAAAAATACTCATGTTTCGATTACTCTGATAAGTAAACATTAGATTGCTTCATTACATTTACTTCTTTAGCTTGGGTGTAGCAGGAGGACAAACTCGCAGCCGTATATTCCAAAATTTGAGCTGGATTTGTAAGTAAAAGTTATAATTGAATAATAGAAAACATCAATTTACAGTTAATAATTTATTTTATGTACGTTTTATTAATGAAGTCATCATGAGCGATATTATTTTAAATATGTATGATCGTATCTACCTAAATTATAGAAGGTATTGCTTAGAATTTTTGTAGGGGTGTTCACTGATGTGACGATAACATTGGCATTGAAACGCGTATGAGAAAATCGATTATTCACTAAAGCTGGAGTTTACTATTATCGAATTATGCAAATATGATTTTTTTACTTTTCCTCCTTAATTATTACAAATTGTTTTTAATGAATATATTTATTTCATTAATTTTTTAAGATCATTATGAACACTCAAAAATTCTCAAAAAAAATATTTGTTTCGACACCATACAAAAATACTAAAAAAATGTATTGGAAGCATTATCAAAGTATAGTGCTCTCACTCTCTCTCTCTCTCTCTCTCTCTCTCTCTCTCTCTCTCATTCTCTCTAGTGCCCGGTAGCGGCTCCACCCGAACTCGTTTAAAATTGTCACTTTATCCGTTAATTTATAAAATTTAAAACAATTAATTGCTGATTAATTATTGACTATTGATAATGGTTAAGCTATTTTCTAGAAAGAAGTTATAGTAATTATAGAGCAGGCATAGTCTATGTAATTATACTATCTTTGTGCATGTTATATAGAACTTGAATACTTTCCACAGAATTTTGCAATTTTTAGGCACTAAAATCAACACTTTGTAATATTCTTTCTATGTTATGATGTGAAAGTACGCTGAAAATTTCAAGGCTCTACCTTTTATAGTTTCGATTCCACGTTGATTCTCAGTCAATCACTCAGGACAACGACTCTTATACAGTATATATATATATATATACCATGCAAAATTCATTTTTTGAGAAATGTGCTAACGTTAATTACAATTGACTTTCTCTAAAAAACAGTTTCCAAATTTTCTGTATAGTCTCTCACAGCCTATAATTTTATAATATCAAAATTACTTTAGCAATAAGTATAACAAGATAGAGAAATATTCTGGACTGACATAAACGTATAAAAATGTCAAACCTTAATAAATAAAAAAAACACAGATATATAATTATAATAGAAAAAAGAGGTTATATTTATAAAGAGATAAATGGTAATAAAAACGATTCTCCGGAAACAAAGCTTATGAAATAGATTTTTTTTTCATCTCAACGCAAAAGTTCATAAAGTTTCAGACATTGAAAACAAAATGTTTAGTGATAAAAGCTGAAAACAAAAAGTGAAGTTAGAGAATACAATGGGTGTAATTCCACTCTTTTAATATCATCTCATTGTATAGAATGACGGTGAATAATAAACAAAGAATGTCACAGTCAAAATAAATGTGGCAACGTTGTTTCAGATTATTGCATCTCCACCCCTCGCCCTATCTATTCCTCCCTCCTTTTTCTGCTTCTCCGCAATATAAATGCCTGAAGCTATGCAAACCGCTTTAGTATTCCCCATAGGTAATTTTTATGATTTTAATACAGTCTTTTACCAGGGAAACTCCATTTTAGTACAGTCTCGTGAGTAGTGTGTCAGAACCGCTCGGCTACAGCAGACTCGCCTTGATTCTGAGGTGAGCTACCTCCTGCTAGCTATAAAACCATCAAAACTTGCGTTTATATAACTAATAAAAGCTATACGTCACACACAAAAAACTTGTAGAGAAAGTGACTAAAAATGTTTTTAAAATATAACGTAACTATCTTTTTATATGTTTTAAAATATTCGTACAACCCAAACTGAAGCCCGAAACATAAATTTACGAAATTATATTTTGTTTATTTAAAAAAAATTACCCTTTGCAGTAAATAAACAAGAAACATAGAAAAAATCAAGGAAATTCCTACTTAATTCAACAAAGAAAAATTGTATTTGAGTCCCTTTTCATTTTATAATTTTAGTTAATATATGTCTATATACATACATCCAAATAACAATATCAAGTTGGAAATAAAAACCAAATTTCCTTGCAAGTTTCTTTTCTATGTATGGGGTTGGACTTATTTTCGTTTGTTACTATTTATACGCTTTCTTTTTTATCCATCGAGTTGTAGTTTCTTTTCGCTCTTCTATCGCATTTTCCGTTCGTGAAGCAAGGTTCGATATCGTTAATCCAGTTTGTTAGTTTATATTATTCCTTTCATTTATTTTTAATTCTAGAGCGTTATTTATGATATTGTGAGGTTACCATGGAAAATTTAAACAACCAGATTGGGGCAAAAAAACTGATATAATTTCTGAATTATATATTTACAGCTACGGAAAAGTTGACGCAGTTCCAAAGCGCTAGATTTCGAACATGAAGATGTTCAGTTCGAATCCGACCTATAACTCCTAATTCTTATAATTAAATTATTGTATAAATATTTCCAAAAAAAAATCATCCATTGTCATCGAGTACAAGTTTTAAAAAGTGTATTTGAACTTGATTGCATGAAAAAACGTATTTTATGAACGATTGAAAATGTGTACAAGATATATATCAGGAGAGTGAGAGCTAATAGAACGAATTTATTAACCCATTAAAACACAGTAAAAAGTAAAACACGGGTATTTTATCTTAACTTTTTATATTTTATCTTTCCTTAATACTTTACTAAGTTTTATATCATAAAGATTTAAATGTAAGTTATGCTACAAGGTGTTTTTGTTTCAGTAATAATAACTTGTATAACAGTAATAATATTCTTATGACTTGGAATTATATATTCAGTAATAAACTAAAATATGTATTATGTACTAAAGCTTACTTGTGACTTTTCAACATCAAAATTAAAAAAAAAATAATGGTTTTTAAATATTAAAATTCTAAAAAAATATACTACGTCATTTGAAAAATTGGGAATAATCCGCTTCGAAATTCGCGCTTATTCAGTCACAGAATCTATACTATGAGACAGTTGTTGGTTTAACGTTCCTGGGAAGCTCGCTAAAAGCTACTTTGCCGACTGGGAACTATAAGGTAGGAATAATAAATTCGTACAGTACCGCATAATGCTACAATAGATTGCGTGTGCAGTATTACCCAGATTAGGCGTTCACTTTGAGAATATCAAAAGGTTTTTCTAATAAAATCTACGTAGTAATCTCCGGGGTTCACTTTTGTCTTTCATTAATTTTATTTAAAAGAGTTTTACAAAATGTAAATACTTCATAAGCTCCACACGAAGCAGGATTTAGTAATTATTCCGCTGGGGTTTCGGCTATTAAAAACGAAAATTAAAAATTCTTATATGAGTCAAGATTGGAGCTTCCTTCCGGTCTTTTCACTGAGAGTAACTATTGCCATTAATAGTCTCTCTTTACTTGGGAATGGGAAATTTTCATCATCGAAATTAACCACCTGAACAAAGAAAGACAAACTGAGATTTTGTTGATATTCAATTGGAGCATGGTACAATGAAATTTATTGCACTGTTCCTTTAATTATTTTTCACAAATATTTTAAACTTTTATGAATATTAGCTTATAATAATGAAGATTTAAAAGACGTCGTAAATACAGCATTATAAATGTGTGTGCAAGCGCGCGCGCGCGCGTTTGTGTATGCTGATACGTATTCTCTAACGGATGGGAAAATATGATAAATAGTTAATATCACGTTTATTATTATCACGAAGAGTACACGTTTATTTTGTAGTGCATACAATCGCAGTTCCAAAACCGTAGTTCAGGGGTTTTGAATATGTAAACCATATACATATTTACACGTGTATAAACACACACACACACACACACACGCGCGTGTGAATGAAAATTCTAGTAAAATTTAAAGCAAAAAAATAACATCGCCTAGATATAAAATAGATGCATGAATAATCACCAAAACTGTATTCCACTGCTATTGATATTAACTGAAGCTAATGGCAGCCCCACCCTTCAATATTTCTAATTATCTGCGTACGGATGTAAACAGAAATCGTATAAACCTTCTATTTTAATTTTACAATACTTTACTTTCAAGTCTGTCACCATTAAATTTTAAAATATTAAAATTCATCTAACATTAAACTATTACAATAATCTATCAAACATATGAATCTGTGTGGAATTATGTATGTATCTGTGTAGATCTAGGAACATCTATTGTATACGTTTTAGTTCTTTTTCAAAGCTTGTTAATTATTGTATTGTATTTTTTTGAATAGAAAAGCTTAATAAGAAATAGCTACATAACTCAGGATGTCATTTGAAATAACCCAATCATATTATTTTGTGATTCATCCCTAATGTACGTTCCGAGTTTTATGTTCCTAGGATATCGGAGAGTTAGTTTAAGTTCTATGGAACAATTTTACCTCACAAGCAAGATATTGAACACTTACCCGAATAACCGCCTAAGGATTAACAGTTTTTACAAACTAAGAAAACAGGCGACTGTTGGTAAAACAAAACACATGTATTTGCTCAATAACAAATGTAAAATTTCAACAACAAAATATTTAGCACTACAAGTTAGATATTGCGGGGAGTGGTTTACAGTATCGCATCAATGATAAAGCAGTAAATGCTTTGTATAGGTAAATGTGGGATCAAAGGCGTTACTTTACCGCCAATAGACGTGACGTAATAATGCTGCCAATATTGAAACGTTCACCCTTGCCACTCCGTCCGCGGCCTTATCTAAAACGAAACAATTTGGGAAAGGGAGATGTTCGATACTGAAGACCGACATTTGTCAGAATAAAAGCAGATATAAAAGGCAATTCGATTAAGTAAACCGACATATCATATTGATCTCGCGTGGCCACTTGCCCCGGCAGTAAGGGCTGAATAACAATGGGATAGTTATTGGCGACACGGGATTCGCCGAATATTGAAAGTTATTCCACAAACTCGATTTATGATCGATAAACTTCAACATAAAACCTTTCAATCCTACAGGCATTAATGTTTCAAGATGAATGCAAATGATGACAGTTATTATGTCAGTTCCATAGCCTGATTAACTTGAATAAATTACGGTTTTAATTTAAGGTTGCGTGTTGATATAATCAATCTATAAAAATACACTAATTGGGCTGACCATTCCAATTGTCATACCTAAACGTAATATCCCTTATATAAACAATATGAAACTCATTTCCAAACTAAAATATATCTTGAAACGAAACTAAACGGAGTTTTAGACGTACAAAATAGAACACATGTAATTATTGATGAACAATTAAAAGCTAACCAAAGGTAAATAAAAAACAAAACTACCCTTAAAATCTGACTAATGCAATGGTAACTTAACCCAAATAGTTTCGGAGACTTATGTCGCCTTTGTCAGTAATAGACTTACAGAAACACTGTTGAATGATTGGTTAATGTAAGCCCATCACTGGTGAAGGCGACAAGGTTGCTGAGACTAGTATATTTAAATACACTAGTGATATTTCGAGAAAGAAAAATTCTAGAATGAACCTTGATGAATTGTTTTCACTAGTCAAGTTCTAATTAACAATATATAATTACAAATAGAGAGAAGCAAGATACATTATATAGAGTGACTGACGTGTTAGAACACCGTACACTTGTTATGGGTAGACGATTCAATGATAATTAATTGTGCCAGTGTTGTGTTGATGTCCTTCATCCTCTTGATCTTACCATCCACTATCTCTCACTCACACGGAAAATATTATCAATGGTATGTAATTTTACAGATTTAAAATGACTGACTGGTAATGACATACAATTGAGAATATTTATTCCGGCGTGTGTTGATTTCCTTCATTTTCTTTCGATCTTACCATCATCAACTATCTCTCAATCACACAGACGTAAACTGTCTGACGGATAATGACATACTACTGACAATGTTTCAATCAGTTTTGTGTTCCTCTCTAATTCCTTTCGATCTTACCATTCACCATCTTCTAACAGGTAATGCTATACCACTGACAATGTTTCATCCAGTTTTTTGTTCACTTTTAATTAGTTTCGATCTTACCACCCCCCTCTCCTGACAGGTAATGACATACCACTGACAATGTTTCAATCAGTTTTTTCTTCGTCCTTCATTCCTTTCGATCTTACCATCCACCATCTCCTGACACATAATGACATACCCTGCAATGTTTCATCCACTTTTGTGTTCCAGCTTCATTCCTCTCAATCTTACCATCCACCATCTCCTAACAGATAATGGCATACCACTGACAATGTTTCATCCAGTTTTGTGTTCCAGCTTCATTCCTCTCGATCTTACCATTCTCCATCTCCTAACAGATAATGACATACCACTGACAATGTTTCATCCAGTTTTGTGTTCCAGCTTCATTCCTCTCAATCTTACCATCCGCCATCTCCTGACATGTAATGGCATATTACTGACAACGTTTCATCCAGTTTAGAATTCCTATTTCATTTCTCTCACCATCTTACCATCTACTATTTCTCAGTCACAGAATTAAACAGTGTAAAAGACAATGACATACCACTGATAATGTATTGTGCAGAATTGTGTTGGCAAGGTAATAATTACTGAAAATGCATAAAAGCATTGTATTCAATGGACAACGTTCACACTAATTACAGGATTTATCAATTCGTTGACGTGCGATGGAAATGATCTATTTATATTAAATTTATTATTTGTATGACTTTACATCTGGCCATGTCTATTCTTTCAAGCGTCTTTATCTTTCAATCACTTTCCTTAAAGCAGAAGTAGAAGATCTAAGTACTAATGACAGCACTGACAAAACACGATGATAAAGTTTGACTAGTATTAGAGATATGTGAAAAGACATTTTAAGAGATATGAAAGAGACTCACTGTACACCCCCCCCCCAAGGTATATAATCGGCATGGGCTCGATTTATTTTTAATCTTTAGCAACCAATTTAGTTTCCTTTTTCACTAAAGCTCAATTTTAAATCGCTTGGGCAGTTTGTTTAAATTGAAATTGATTTTAAAAATACACAGGCTTGTATGATAATTGACAATGGGAAAACTTGAACATTTTCTTCGGGGCAGTGGTACAACTTTCTCTCAACAGTTTTTGTCTACTGCATAAACAGACTTTCAAATTCCAAAGGACTTTGTCATATATCCGGTTACATAAATTCAATATAATCTAGGTTTCATGCATTTCGATATAAACAAAATGCGGCGAAACAATATAACGACAATTTTACTATCAAGCGGGGAATTGAACGAAGCCACTTCTTTTCTTGATAGCAAAAAAAGATAAAAACTTCTTAACACATAAAAAATGCAATAAATGTTCCTACTGTATTGCAGATATTGACAAATCAAATGTACAAAACAACAACAAAAAACATATCGTTGAATATCTATATAAATATAGTAAATGTAAATAGGCAAAAGCATGCTACCCTGTTCGTTTATCGTTGCTCCTCACAGAGGACTTAACACTTACCCTAATCTAGCTGCCCTGTTCGTGTATGGTTGCTCTTCGCAGCAGTCTTACCACTCACCCTAATCCTGCTACCATGTTCGTGTATTGTTACTACTCACAGCAGTCTCACCACTTACCCTAATCCTGATGCCCTGTTCATGTATCGTTGCTCCTCTCATCTGTCTTACCACTCACCCAAATCCTGCTGAGCTGTTCTTGTATCGTTGCTCCTCACAGCAGCCCTACCACTCACCCTAATCCTGCTACCCTGTTCGTGTATTATTACTCCTCACAGCAGTTTTACCACTTACCCTAATCCTGCTTCCCCGTTCTTGTATCGTTGCTCCTCACAGCAGCCCTACCACTCACCCTAATCCTGCTACCCTGTTCGTGTATTATTACTCCTCACAGCAGTTTTACCACTTACCCTAATCCTGCTTCCCCGTTCTTGTATCGTTGCTCCTCACAGCAGCCCTACCACTCACCCTAATCCTGCTACCCTGTTCGTGTATTATTACTCCTCACAGCATTCTTACCACTTACTCTAATCCTGCTACCCTGTTCTTGTATCGTTGCTCCTCACAGCAGCCCTACCACTCACCCAAATCCTGTTACCCTGTTCTTGTATTATTACTCCTCACAGCAGTCTTACATTTTACCCTAATCCTGATGCCCTGTTCATGTATCGTTGCTCCTCTCATCTGTCTTACCACTCACCCAAATCCTGTTGCCCTGTTCTTGTATCGTTGCTCCTCACAGCAGCCCTACCACTCACCATAATCCTGCTACCCTGTTCGTGTATTATTACTCCTCACAGCAGTTTTACCACTTACCCTAATCCTGCTTCCCCGTTCTTGTATCGTTGCTCCTCACAGCAGCCCTACCACTCACCCTAATCCTGCTACCCTGTTCGTGTATTATTACTCCTCACAGCAGTCTTACCACTCACCCAAATCCTGCTACCCTATTCGTGTATCGTTGCTCCTCACAGCAGCCCTACCACTCACCCTAACCCTGCTACCCTGTTCGTGTATTATTACTCCTCACAGCAGTTTTAAAACTTACCCTAATCCTTCTTCCCCGTTCTTGTATCGTTGCTCCTCACAGCAGCCCTACCACTCACCCTAATCCTGCTACCCTATTCGTGTATCGTTGCTCCTCACAGCAGCCCTACCACTCACCCTAATCCTGCTACCCTGTTCTTGTAATCATTGCTGCTCGCAAAGTTTGATCACTTAGCCTAATCCTATTTCTTTTTCATGACTAATGTTACAAATTCAACGAGGGTTAATGAGATTACTGTTAAGTACAACATAAATAAAATCATAAACGTATAAACAACAGACCTAACTCAATTTTCCTCTTATGTTTTAAATGATGTTGATGTACTTTTAAACGTAAATGTTAGAAATTGTCGCAAATATATTCGAAATATAAGTATTTTCGAAAAATAATTTCGACATTTGTTACACAAATGATAACAGCTGGTACAAATGTTCTCCATTATAACGTCATCCGAATATAAAACACCTCTTGTCACATTGCTGAAATAAGGTTTCGCTTTATATTATAAACACTCAGTTTTCAACTGAACGAGATGTTACAATTTTTACAGGGATTGTTGAGTAATAGATACTGAAAATGTATCCCAAGCTGTTATCACTGGCCTGGAGATAACACGTCTGAATAGAATAAATGTGCAATGAATTAATGAATAAATTCGTCTCTAAAGGAAGTGTCACTTGACTATGACAACTACATCGAGGGCCCTTCTCTATCTCGGCTCTTCCTCAAGCACAGATTTACACATTACTTCACGAGACAGAAAACACCCATCTTCGATACGTGTTATAAAGAGAAAACAGCTATACCGAAGATAAGCTACGCTATACGAAGAGTAGCCTGTAATCACACTTGAAGTCAGCCGATAAACATGTAATTGTTTGTTTAATAATAATTAAGAAAACTGTATCAACGTTTTTCCCATATAATGCGTATTTATTAGATTAACGTTTCTAAGTGGAGTAATCAGCAATGCGTCACTAGTGGGATGTTCTCTGCCGAGATCTCCTAGCAGATTCATAATCCCAGGCCGGTCCTAATTCCCCAGCTACCTGTCTTCCCTCATTTTAACCTAAGACGCTGTATAGCTATAACTTTTACAGGCGTTTAGTTATGTCTCCGATTTTCAGAAAATTTTAGGTTTAAAACAACTCCTAGATAACATATAAATATAGTGTTTAAGGTCAAGTTATAGTGAGTATAAGTGATGCCACTGAATGTGAGTTCTGGAGTGTAATGAATATAAATAAGATGTATTATAATACCGAAGGCTTACTAGGTAAGCAAAACACACACACACACACACACACACACACACACACACACACACACACACACACACACACACACACACGATCGGGCACGCGCGCGCGTGTCTGTGTTTTGCTTGCGCTTACTAGTTCTCAACCGAGGTCGACTAAATAGGACGTGGTGAGTTGTTGATGGCCTGGAAAAGCCACAAAATTATTTCTTAAAAATAGTTTCCCAAAGCCCCAAACAAATGTTCTTGGCGAAGTTTCAGATATTGTAGAAAATGGTACTACTATAATAAGAGATTGATGGAAAGTCTATAAAGGATATAGCGTTTATAGATTCGAACATAAAACTGCGAACCACAATTATAATCGCGTGTCTCACGCAAATCGCCTTGTATGCCTAAAGTATTAAAAGCCATTACCCATAATCGAGAAGATACCTGAGAAGAAAGGATTGAGGAATGTCTATCAATGATTTGTCTATCAAGGACGTATCTGATGGAATATACTTGGTATAGTTTGCGCAATACAAATTAAGAGCTGTTTTAAGACATAATCAAAGCAATGAATTAGGTTTGAAAAATCAATAACATATGAAATAAAGAGAAAAACAAAAGAAATATTTTTAAAAAAATTATAACATATATAATCAGAAAACAATTTGCGGCAATGCTCCTTCAACCGCTGGTTTCAGGGATTTGAAGTACTGCGTTTATGATAATGTTGTATAATTTATAAACTTTCAATGGGCCAGAGAAAATAATTAGCTAGAAAAAATGTCCTGTAATTTTGGCGGAGGCCAGTAAGCAGGTATATTAATGTGATGCAATTAGGAAAACGTGGGGTCTATCGTTAGTGATCCTTCCATTGTTATAATTTGGCCCCCGCCAGATGCGTTCCGCCCAAATTTATAATACCGATCCGTCAAATTGACCTAATTTGAACAAAGGTTCCAAAAAGACCATGACGATTTAAATATAAAAGAAAATAATTTTAAAAATGCAATTCGTGATGTCTTAAAATATATAAAAAAATATGTATAGGATTATATATATATATATATATATATATATATATATATATATATATATATATATATATATATATGGCATTTAAAGGATAGAACAGACAATATATTCACCTTACAAGTGGTTAATAAATTACAAACAATGGTTACAGTGTTTTTATATCTGACACTATAGGTAAATTGGCTTTAAGCCGTGGTTACCTCGGCCCATTAAATAGTCTAACTTTTAATACTAATACATTATACACGTTTGACGCTAGTAACAAGAAACTGTGATACCTCGTTAGCTGCATGTAATCTTTCTGGATTACAGTGGAGAAAATGGGTCATATTGCCCTATTAAAATGACGTTTTATAAGCCGAAGAGACAGAAACAGAGATGCAATTACACTACATCGGGTATTGGAAACTTTCAACAGGTCAACACACAGACAATTTATTACTTTCTCACAGATCCTTCGACCGAGTCTGTAATAATACGTAAGCTTATGAATCCTATGAGACAACACGAGGTAAAATATATAGCTTCATATTTAAAAAATTTAAATTAGCGGTACATAATCAGTGTTTTTATATTTTAATTATTATTTATTTGTTTATATATATTTGTTATCAATGTCGGATATACTAACAAAAAATATATAACACAGCTTTACTTTCTACCACCAATGCACCAAGAATTTAGTTTTATTTTATCAATAAATACTTAACAATAACTTCATTTGAATATTTAACACGAATCTTGTCAAAGTGCTTAAAGAAGGTTCATGTATTAAAAGGAATTTTGACAAGTTCACTTTCTTTTGAACAACCAGTAAGATTAATTTACTACTTCGGTAGTTAGAATATGTAACTTTATAGCAAATGGCTATTGGAAATTTATGAGTTTATAACTCATAAAATGTCTATCACTGTTTTTAGAAATTACTAAAAGCCTGTGAACTGGACTAAAAGCCTGTGGAAGAAGAGTGACACACACCTCTCTACCAGTGAAACAGAGGTTTAATAACATTTATTTTATAGAACACTTATATAACAGTATATGTGTATAAAATATTAATTTAAGGAAGTATTACTAATAAAGAGAAGGAGCCAGAGCGAGAGAAAGAGATTTTTTGGTACTTTTAGGCTATCGGTCATATGGCTTCTATCGCTTTGTAAGACACAAAAGATTGTGAATAACATTACGTTTAAACTCAGACACATAAAACCCTTTGGTAGGTGACTTAGGGGTAAAGTAGGGTACAAAGTGTGGAATGCTCCTTATCTGAAGCAGGCTCACTCTTCACCGGGGTTAAATGAGGTGTTACTCGTTACTCCCCTATCAGAAGAATGGTAGATGATGTTAGATAGGGTTGAAGAATTGGAGATAATGAACCACTGGCATTGGGAATAAGAATAACCTATGGCACCGTGTGTACATTGTCGCTAATCCGATTAGGCTTGCTCTCGACTTATTGTTTCATAAATCTGATCCCAATCAAAATCGACAGAGAGTCCAGACAGAGAGACGAAGGCAGACGGAGAACAGAGAATCATTTTTCTAAGAATGGAAATAATTCTTACCTTAAAATCCATTTCTCACCAAATCCCGAATACTACACGGTTTAAGCGAGCATTTGAAAACATAAATTATAAAAGTAACTCGTAAGTTTTTAAGTTTTACTAGCGTAATTTACAGTTCAAAAAATTTAACATTATGAATGCATACATTATAAAGAATAATATAGCCTACTTATAAACAGCTATAACGGCTTTAGGGTGGGGAAAGAAGAGCAGGAAGGAAAAAATAAAGTTTGAGGAATCTTAAATCATTCTTATCAAAAGAATTCAACAATAAAAAAAATATATAAATCAATGGAAAATTTTAACAATAAAAGATCCTGCGCTGAAAGGTTCCATTGATAATAGTAGTACAGGCACGTTTAAAATTAAAACAGCTCACGTTTAAATGGCAATAAAAGCGATCCTGAAGTCTTTGCAAGGTCAATCTTACGTCAATCAACTCAATATCATGTCCAACTTTAATTATCAATAAAACTAAACTGTGTTACTTAGTAAGTATGAACATTTATCTTTACAAAGGAATTATCAAATGTCGACACTGTGAGGAAAATTAGAAATTTGCCATAATATTTTCAACAGTAGACATATCAAGAAACACTTTATTTATAAAAAATGAAGACGTAGAGGTCTTACGAGCAAACTATAACCTAATAGCTGCACAATACCAAAACTTTTAATAATAAAATGTTTTTTAAAAAGTAAATTTTTACTGAGGTCAACCAAGAAAAATTTCATCATTATTTGTCTATTTCCAGTTTGATTATTTTATTCGTTTCATTCATTTTAAACCTTACAGCACTATTTAAGATATTTTGTGGTAACCATGGCAACAGTTCAAGATTATACAATGGAGGTTTCGACGACAACTAATTGAGGGAAATCATAAATGTCTTTGAGAGATTAATTCCTTGGTATTGGAAAGTTGGCGCAGTGCCAAAGCGCGCTAGACTTTGAAATGAAGATTCATAGTTCGAATCCCGATAGTCCCCCAAATTTTTATAATTTTATTATTTTATAAATATTTAAAAAAACTTTATTAACATCAAATTTCATCCAATATAGATTAAAAGAAATGTATTTGAACTTGATTGGATATATAGAAACATGTTTTATTACCGATTGAAAACTTTTACAAGATATATGGAGAGTGTGAGCTACTAGAAGGAATTTAATAACACTAAGGTTTGTGAAAATTCTCTGTTTTTTGGGAATACTTAAGTGCATACAACCAATACTGTTTTATTTTGTAACCGTCTCAGATCAGGTAAACTTCAGTTAGGCGAATTTCACAGAGGCCTTAGAGTATAGTGTTTTTAATATATTTTCAAAACCATCAAGTAACGAAAATATAACAACATCACCATTGAAATACGGTGATAATAATTGAAAACATTAAAATTATAACCATAAGATGTTTTAATATGAGGTAAAATGGCCTTTGCAGGGACTTTACTCAAGTACATTTGGTTAAAAATGTACACGGTAAAATGTAATACGGGATATTTGTAAAAAGTTTAGAAAAATTTAATTTAAATTAAATACTAGTCCGAAAGGCTAGCTGAAACTTTTACTTTACCAGATCAAATCCTATCCGACAGAAAAACTGTTCAACTCCACCGACAAGGGTTTGTTTTATGTGTAAGAGGTTGTGTGAATGAAGCTTTTAGAAAGAGGGCGGAGATTTTAATGAGGGAAAAAAGAATGTCTCTCGCTATCGTAGAAGCCTTTAAAATTTAGTTGGTATAATGTAAATGCTCTTAGTAAGACGATATTTTCGACACTAATGGCCTAACTTTATCTGCGTGAAGTTTAAACCCTAGGATGGAACAATAACTGTTCCATGTTATAGTGGTGTGTGGGAAGTGTATGTGAAGTATGAACAACAAAAGCACTACAACGCGTTATATTCGACTAAAAACAAAAGTAAAAATTAATTACTTACGAGTGTAAGGAATGTTTCTAACTCGGGATCATTACCTGTAACAACACAAGTAAATTAGAAACGTTAAGCAAAAACGTCACTCGTCACGTATGGCACAAACTGGCAACAGACCAATAAAACTAAATCGCTTTCTAAACACCGCACACGTTCCAGTCATCATGATTTCATATTTCAGGAACGGGAAGGATAAAAGGGGCGAATTGCTTCGATCCTGCTTTTATACCTCTCGATACCGTCCTGATAGCCTTTAATACAGACGCCCGCTTTCTGCTTTGTGAAAGCTGATTCGTTTACGAAGTGTAGGTGCCTTAAGAACTGCAAATTGTTCGATATTGCTTAGCACGCATTGTGTTTTGGCTTAACAATACAGTGAAAATGTTTTTATATATGAAAGTTCACTAAAACAAATTACACATACAATATTTATAAACACTTTAATATTCATTTATTTAATTGATTTACGAATGAAGTATGTGGTAAAAAAAAGTAGTAAAATCACTGAATTTACTGAATAAGAAAGGCGGTTTCCCATTCAAAAATTCGTTTTACAAATAATTTATATGCTAAACAAATACCTAGTGTTACTAAATACATTTTTTCATACGAAAAAAATTCAGTTTTTAATATTACCACGTGAAAAATATAAAGACACAAAGTTAGTGATGTAAAATAATAGTCTTGTGAATTAGAAGTTCATTTGTTTTAGGTAATGTTGCGAAGAACGTAAAAACAGGAATCAATTACAAAAGTAATATGACTCCGCAGGGAATTTTAATGCCCTATAATAGGATGAAAGGTGTGCGGAAGTTCAATGATTGAAAGGAATGTTAGGGAATATCAACAGGAAGATTTAGAGATATCAGCAATAAAATTAAATAAATGGTTATATGGGTAGATAAGGCGTAAGGCAGGAAAGAAGAACACGAATAATAACTTTAAAACCTTCAAACTAACATAACATAAGGTAGGGTTGATAAAATAGGAAATTTTACAGAATTAGGCGTTACATAAATAAAAAAACACATCTTCTTCAAAACAATAAATTATTATATATCCCTAAAAGAAAGTATCTCTTTTAAGAAGTAATAATTTTTGAAACTATTAGCAACATATAATTGTTAAAAATTGCTACTGAAAACTTTCTAAGCTACGAAAATGGTTTTCAAATGATTTTCAAAAGTTATCAGTTCACAAAATAACAAAAACAAAACGACTGGCGTGTTTGGATTAAATGAGTAATGTTTTACTAATATATATATATATATATATATATATATATATATATATATATATATATATATATATATATATATATATATGTATATATATGTGTGTGTGTGTGTGTGTATATATATATATATATATATATGCAAAAGATTTCCTTTTCTCTTTTTTCAGCTTCACCTATTATCAGAGGCCAAACCTCATGATCATAGCAAGGCCTATGTTAATCATGATGACCTCAACAGCCCCATACGTCAAACAGGCCTACATCCTCCCCCTACCAACAAGTCTTTCTTATCCTTCATAGTATACTCTGTGGATATTACGATTTACTCATTTTTAAAGTTGTATCAATTGTTATTCTTTTTTACATTTTGATCAGCAATTTTTTTAAAATTAAATTGTTTTTTATTCATTCTGTCTATAGTATTTTTTATATTCTCCTTTAACACCACATCTACAGTGCTTCAAACCTCTAACTATTGTTCTAAACTGATCACATTTCATTGGAGACACAAATTATTCGAAAAAAATTAAACTTTTAATAAACTATTAATGTTCTTAGATGATTTATCTTACTTTTCAAATATCTCTTCAGTTTTAGGCAAGGTGCGTGAACTCTCTTAACAGCCTTTGCAATAACTATTAACTTAATTTTATTGAAATCATAACTTTTATATCCAGCTAAATCGAAATCAAGGACAATTAAAAATTTATAAAATTTTAAAACGTTTTATGGAGCACCTGCATATGTTAAATTTATAAAACAATGCAAATAAAATTTCGCAATTGTTGTATATTGTGTACATTTGCGTTTCAATACGTACAAAATATAAAATAAACCTTAAAGTGTTTAAATAGGTCGCACACATGTGGAACTTAATATATTTTTACTTTTTCATGAATACTCGCGGGCTCATAAATATATGTAGACCTATTTAACAAAGCTTTGTATTCAGGACAAAGCTATAGATTAAACAATAGAACGGGTTGTTTTAAGGCAAAATTATATCGGAACTGTATATACTAGTTAGCATGGTCTCCATTATTTCATATTAAACGCTATATGACATCTGCTACATATATTTTTTTAAATTTAATTTTTAAAAATGAATTTTTAAACAAGTGTTTTGCAACAAATATCACACCATCGTCACACTGAAACGTTATACCCGGCTTCATTGGCCGACTCGAAAGTTTATGGGCCTTAAATAAAAATTTAAAAAAATGCATTTAAACTGAATAAAGGAATGTAATGTATAAGGAATGTTTTAGGACTGATTACTGAAGTGGATAAAATAGATGTAAATAGCGCTACAACCCACTGACAATGTTTTTTTTTTTAATAATTACATTCCTCTGTATTAGCAAGGGGCTTCCTTATATTCCTTCTAATATTCGCAGACTGTCGTGTAGGACACATTCTCCTTCTGCCGGAGGTTTCTCACAAAAATAGTTCACCACTAAGATGTGCATTGCAAACTAAACCACCCAGTAGCCCCATAGATACCATAACACACCATAACTTATCACTAAAACTATAGAAACAAATAAATATTATTATATAGCAATATAACCACCACAATGTTTAATAACAAATATTAGGCGGATTGTTCAATCTACAGCGTTGTGGAGAAGTTATAAGCTCAACAACTTGTTATTAGTAAATCATGTTTTTTCCCGGGGAGAACAACCGAAATAAACAAAACGACACTAAATATTAGGAAGAATTTACTATGATTAAGTAAAAATAAATAATAGACAAAAACCAATTACCACAAATATTTTTATTCTAACCGGATGTATATTTCGGCTACCAAGTGACCATCCTCAAAAGCATGACCATACTGTCTAACTCTTCATAGTTGCCTTATAATCAACTGAACTACTTACTCCAACTCAGGACATCACAGCCGCTATTCTTAACGCTTTGTTCAAAAATTTGTTCTGTAATTTTCATATATTTTTATTATTATTATTATTATTAGTGGTAGTAACATCTAATTCTAATGAAATACTCAACTAGTTTTTAAATATAAGTGTTCAAAATACTAGTTAAAGTTTAATCTTTAACCAGTGTTATAGGTTACCAGTTAAAAACAGTTAGGTATAAAACGGGTATTAATATTCAAATCATAATATGCATCTTGAGGTTTTTGTATAAATTATACCTTTTTGTATTAACTTGGCAAAAAACCACTACTTACTGATTTATTCAGCAGACAGATTCGCAATAGGTCAGCGCATTATTCAATGGTGTGCGACACTGACAAGACTGTTGCTCAGGTGTGTTGTGTTGGTGTGAGTCTGTGGTGTATTTCTGTTCTGTGGTGTGCTATTGTTCGTAGAGTAGTTGTTAATTATGTTCTCAAATATAGTATTTAATTGTAAGTATTTTGTCGATTATAATGGGTTGTGGATAGTATTTATCGTGTTTGTATATCTCCAGTAATTCAGTCAAAAAAAGTATAATAATTTTCACTAATTTATTACTAAACCGTTGACAATTAGTGTTTCACTTTTTATTTTGAAAACATTAAACTAACGTTCCTTCAAACGGCACACAGGAATGCATTTTCAAGTATTAATAAGTACCTATAAATATTCCAATGGCTGCACTGATAATCGTGAAACTCCAAGTGTGGATGTAATGTGCTTCGCAGTTTATCATTTTTATCTGTCATCCACGATAAACACAGCCTTAACTTTGCTGTGCATAATCTTATTACGCAAAGTGCAAATCTGTTACTCATAGTAAATAAATTGTTAAGAGAGTTCTTTAAATTTATGTTGTTTTTTCTCTAATTGATTTACTATGGAAAATGTAAAACTGTGTTGGTTAGATTTTAAACAATCAAGTAAGCATTGTTTAATATTTTCAAAGATAAAATGCAAAGAGATGTATTATCATACCTTATCTGTTTGGTGGAAGGGAAAATTAAATAAAAAAGAACGAAGTTAACGAAAATTTTCTCGAGGTCCACCAAAGTTGCAAGTGGTTCCGCACGATAGTTGCAATGCCCTTTGCATTCGCTATAACAATGTAAAATGTTCATCCTGAACTCTTTAGCCATAAAAGTATCTTTGAATTAGTTAACACTGGTGAAGTAGACACGTAAGGTTGGCATTCAAACAACGCACAGTATCTCCTGTAATAATTTACTCTTTAATTTTTTTATAAAATAACTATAGGCTTTTTTTATACATGACCTCCGCTATATGTACCACGACTTGTTTAATTTGAGTAATTTGAAAGAACAAAAAAGCAGTAAAACGCTAAATGATTTTACACGAGTATCAACATTACCTTAATGCACACAGTTTAGTATCACTAAACGAATTTAGCCACGCATTCAATCAATAAGCCAAGGGAAAAGAAATTATTGCATTCGTAAAGGAAATGCAGAAAATATTAAAAATGAATTTCTGAAAAGTGTGGAAATACATGAACATAAAACTAACGACACACTAGAGAACAAATCAACACTAAACACAACAGGCTGTTAAAGCTAATATACAGTTTGGCAGCACGTCAAAGAACCATTTCGGAGTTGTTACTGCAAAAATAGAAAACAATTGCCTTACATTTACAAAAATACCTCCAGTGATACAATAATCTGGGGAATTCTTAAACTCGGGCACACAAATATTTGCGATAAAATTTAAAACGCATGTCTGAAGAAAGGTAACGTAATAAAATCTTACATTAGAAATCGTATAAGCTACTAAATAGGTATTAGCAAGCGTTTATATGTAAAAGTAGTGGGCGATAAAATTGTTTAAGGCTTGAATAAAACAGAGCTTATCTATGATTTTCGCCCAAAGCTTTCCCAATTTCCGCAAAAAAAGAGAGGTGAGAGGGGGCTTCATTCTTGTACTTCGTTGTCAAAATTCCACTTTATCCACCCCCAAAATATCTAGTTAAACTAATGTACATTTTCTTTAAATTAAATAATAACAGCTCTCGGATATAATGATCTATGGTAGAGCCATAGAATAATTATTTCTTCCAATTTATTTTAAACTTATCTAATGCCTCCTATTAGCTCATACTCTCCTTATATATATATATATATATATATATATATATATATATATATATATATATATATTAAACAACATAGGTTATTCAAATACAAGAATATTTATTAATTTATATTCAAAGCTGTTCTTTGGTAAACAGTACCAACATCATCAGGAATGAAACTTACAATAATGTAAGCTATAGGCCTAAAACATATGTTAAATTAGAAATAAAATTGTTGCTAAATTTATACAAATTGCCAAATTTATTTTGTTGCTGTAACATTATAGACATTGAATAAAGTATCAAATTTAGAATGTATTTGTATTTGTTCTTTTATTAATTTGTTATTATTATTGTGTTTATATATTTCGAATGCTTCATATATATTCATTCTTAATCCCTTATTAATTTCTTTTATAAGTTTCATATTTTCTATATTTGGAAATTGGTGCTTATTATTAATACAATGATTTGCGAAATTTGATTTATATATTTCTGGATTAATATAGGCATTCAAATGTTCTTTATATCTTTCTTTTAATTTTTTCTTGGTTTGACCTATATATTTGTATTTGAATAACCTGTATTGTTTTAAATTATTAAAGAAGAAAACGTATTTTATGTATGTGTATGTGTGTGTGTGTGTGTGTGTGTGTGTGTGTGTGTGTGTGTGTGCGTGTTCGCCTGTGCGTGTGCGTGTGTGTGTGTGCGAGCGTGCGTGCGTGTGTGTGTCTTATATATACATATACAAATTTCGATCGTTAATAAAATACGTTTTTATTCATCGTTCAAACACAGTTTAAAATAAAGTTCAAACACCGTTTTTTAAAACATATAGTGGATGGCAAATGTTCTTAAGTCATTTTAATCAAATATTTATTCATTAATTAAGTTATAAAAAATTGGGGAGGGTGTTATACCGGATTTAAACTGAGTATTGGGAGTCTAACGCTTTTTGGCTCTGAGCCAACTCTCCAGCTAGAAATGAACTTCTCAATAATCTATATGAAAAACCTGCATTATATAACCTTAAATTGCTGCCATGGTTATCGCACAACATCATAAATAATGCCCTATTATTAAAAATGAATAAAAAGAATAAAATAAACAAACTGGATTAACGGTATCGAACCCTGGTTCACACAGAATGCGAAATTAGAGAACAAACATTACAACACAATGTAAGCGACGAAAAGAAGTAAGCGTATAAATAGTAGTCGATAAAAATAATAGTCTAACACCATACATTGAAAGGAAGATGGAAAATTGCAAGAAAATTTAATCTCTATTTTGCCACGTAATATTGTTATTCTGACATATGTACAGTATATACATATTTATATTAATTGTAATTACATAATAATATGAGAGCGAAATAAAATTTTTCTTTGTTGACTCAAGTATGAATTTACTTTGATTTTTTTATATTAGATTATAGTTTTTTAATTGTAAATTTTAAAATATTTTACAAGGATACAAATCTATTTGGTGATTTAATTGTTTCACAAAGAGAGTCAATTACTTAGGAAAAGAGACAAACGTTAGGAAGGCTAGGAAGTATGACTCTAAAACGATAAGTAATTCTAAGAAAAACATTAGTGTGGAATGAAGGCATTTACGGTCCCGTATATTCACAACGATAAGGAGAGATAAGTCATGTAAGCAGAATAAAATAAAATATCTATATTTAAAAGATTTTGATACGTATTGTTAAAAAAGAAACACAATTAAGGAAATACCAAAATTTGAGCTTAGATTTCAATCAAAATTAAAACTAAATGAACACGAACCACCAACTCATATTAAATAATTAATCTTTAAATGCGAGTTCCAATGACAGTTATTATTAATGTGTGTATCTGGAAAAAATCTAACCTAATTGAAAATTAGTTAAATTAATTGCTACTTTGTATAAGTTACAATTAAAAATTTATTTAGTTTTATGCCCAGGCTTGTTATTGAGATACGTTTGAGAAAGTAAATTGTAAAATTGAGGGGCGTCATTATTTAATTATTAACTTTAAGGAAACACAACGTTAGAATTGATTTAACAGAAATAATTTACGAAAACAAATTTGTCCGACTTGAAGTTGTGTGCAAACACTTGAGTGGATACATCACCAGACTGACGTCAATAGACACGTCGTATTAATATATAGAATTTATGTACGCACGACCTTGGTTGACCTTCTGTCAACCAATCTCTACATACAAAGCGTTTTAATTGCTCCGGCGTTGAGGTTTAACCCAGTGTCCATCATTCTTCCCAAGGTCACGCTGACAGAAAGACAACGGGCCCTAATGTATGTTGGCAAAACTCATTACCCAACAATACAGTCATTAGAGCCTTCCATCTGTCGGTCTGCGTTCGTTACGTAACGGCCGGGTTATTGATGTTTTAAGTGGGAACAGTTTGCGTTCTTTTTGTGCTTTTTGTTGCGATGAGTTATTCCCTTAAACTCGAAAAATTTTAAAGTTCGGAAAACCAACACCGTATTGTGATTGTTCGTATTACGAGATTATTTCGTATTTATAGAATATTGTTCCCTAAAAATAATCTTCTAAGCCAGTGGATGCCAACCTTTTGCAACTGCGCTAACCACCTCTCCTTATCAGAGTACTTTCACTGCCCATGTTGGACTAAAAACAATATTTGTAATGTATCCATTCTTTTCATATATATATATATATATATATATATATATATATATATATATATATATATATATATTCTCGATATTTTACGTTATGCATTGTTTTTCCGTTGCACTGACTTTATGAAGTTACTATATTACTATTGTAAGTAATTTTATCCACCATTAAGTGCAATGATTTTACCTTGTGTGCTGACATCACACAAGGTAAAATCATTGCACGTAATAGTGGATAAAATTACTTACAATAGTAATATATTAACTTCATATATATATATATATATATATATATATATATATATATATATATATATACATTTATATACATACACACACATTATACACATAAATATAAACATACACATACATTATATATATATCACTTTCCTTTACAAGAAAACAGTGTTGCAAAGCTACAAATATATATATATATATATATATATATATATATATATATATATATATATATATATATTCTCGATATTTTACGTTATGCATTGTTTTTCCGTTGCACTGACTTTATGAAGTTACTATATTACTATTGTAAGTAATTTTATCCACCATTAAGTGCAATGATTTTACCTTGTGTGCTGACATCACACAAGGTAAAATCATTGCACGTAATAGTGGATAAAATTACTTACAATAGTAATATATTAACTTCATATATATATATATATATATATATATATATATATATATATATATATATATATATATATATATACATTTATATACATACACACACATTATACACATAAATATAAACATACACATACATTATATATATATCACTTTCCTTTACAAGAAAACAGTGTTGCAAAGCTACAAATATATATATATATATATATATATATATATATATATATATTTCGTTTTATTTTGTATTGGTTTATGGAACTATGACTTGAAGAAATGGCTAAAAGAATAAAATTCGATTTGTTTCGATTTTTCATGGTGGTATATTTGTAGGTTTTTGATAGTTTTATGAGCGAGTGGCGACCCATCTGAAACCCTTCCGCGACTCACTGGTTGGGAACTGGTGTTCTAAGGCATTGGAAATTACGAAAATGTTTAAAACTTTAACATATTACCAATCTTGTTCTTTGAAGAATAAATATGGATAACGCATTTAAACTTAACCAAATAAATGGTTAAAACCCCATAGAATGATTAATTTGATAAAACATTTATTTACAAATAAACGAATTATTAAGTACGTTTGAAAAAAATTTCCACTTATAAAATACCTAGTTTTATGCCTAGTGTAGGGTACATTCTATTATTTATTCTTGTAATAGGTGGAAGTTATTTCACGACAAACAAATCGTTAAGAAATCTGTAGATTTCTATATAAAAGAAAATATATAGATTTCACTATAAAATTTGTGGACCTAGCAAAATGCATAATCGAACAAAGCGTGGGTACTTTCGATAGGGTAGCAGTGCATTTATATTTGTATCGAGTAATCGAAAGCATGACTCCTTATATAAACGCTACAATACACCCTTTACCCGGTATCGCCCATTAACAGTTCTCCACCACCGTCGTTCATAAATATATCGCGTTTAATGGAAGCTGTAGTCAATTCCAACCCTTTTGTTTGTACAACCCTTTACGCGGTTTAGATTATTTGCAACACCGATGTTTAGCTTTCGTGATTTTGTTTCTCTGGGTCGGGCTATTTCGAAGAGTTGCCGTAGTTTTTGTATCACGACGTATTTGGCGACAAATTGCCCCACTGAGATGATTCTAGAGCTTTTAGAAAGCTAACCGTTGGGAATATGAGACGGAAGCAGGAAAAGGATTCTCCCACCCTCTCAAACAGTTTCAATTTGTATTCTTGCTCTAAACACTCAAATACATAGATGGGAAGGTTAGGTTCGTGTTATAGATTATAAACATATTAGTAAATACTAAAACAATTTTGTTATTATATTGTGTTATACTGTGTATTGTATGGAAACAAAATACTATTTTGTTTTGAGTTATTGTAGTTTTTACCATTATTTTGTAAACATAGGAAAACATAATTTTTAAACAAGTAATATAAAATATGTTTTTTTGAAAGTAAATTCTTACTTAATTAACAAACAAAAATTTTATTTGTGGGTCTATTTATTTTATAATTACAATTAATATAAATAAATCAATAAATAAACAAATATATATATATATATATATATATATATATATATATGTCAAAATATTAATATAAAGTGGCAAAATAAAAAGCGAATTTCCTAGCAACTGTCAATTTTCTTTCTATGTATGGTGTTGGACTATTATTTTTGTTTGTTATACGCTTTTTTACGTCCTTTGCATTGTGTAAAAGTTCTTTTCGCTTTCCTTTCTAATTGTCTATTTGTAAATCATGGTTCGAATCGTTAATCCAGGCTGTTTGTTTATTTTATTCTTTTCATTTATTTATAATCCTAGACCATCGTTTATGATTCTGTGTGGTGACCTTTGCAACAATTTCAGATTGTGCAATGACGGTTTCAACAACCAGAAGGGACTAAAGAAAAATTCATATACGTCTTGAAAAAGTGCATTTCTATTCTGAGAAAATTGGATCAGTTGTAAAACGCTAGACTTTAAACATGATACTCAGTTTGAATCCAACCTAGACCCACATATTTTTTTAAAAATTTAATTATTGAATAAATGTTTGAACAAACTGTATTAACATAAATTGGCATCTATTATAGGTTAAAACAAACGTATGTGAACTTGACTGGATGAAAATAAAACGTATTTTATTAACGTTTGAAAATGTATACAAGATATATATCAGGAGAGTGTGAGCTAATAGAGGAATAGAAAACATATACATCTTTCACTGGTTTTGCCTCACAAATTTTACTTATTTAAAACCTACATTAGTCTTTTACAGATCTCCTTGCTTTTGACTATGGCGAATGCCCTATAATACAATATTCATTTCGTGCATACAACCAGATTAAGAAAAGAAACGCCAGACAAATTATAAACGGCACGAATTTAATTTTAGTGAGAGCTATACTTACATCACTTTGCAGTACGTTACTTAGTAGGTAAAGCATTTATTGTTTAATGTTATCGAAGTATTACTCGACTGCCCTTAAAATATCTGTTATTTTTTCTAAATAATATTTCCGTCCATTGGACTGTATTCTCAGCACCTATACATAGGCCTACCGTTCCTTTACTTCCTAACATACATATACAGGTTTGAAAATAAACCAATAATAACGGTTTTACTTCTTTCGTTGAATATTTTTAATAAAGGACACACGTGGGACCTTTAATAAATTTAACTAGGGGCCTGTAAGGGCAAATTCATCCAAATCCATGGTCAAGATTGCAGTGCGAAGGTGGAGGGCTGAAAGACACTGTGAGCACTGGATCAGGGCTGAAGGGATGAGATACAGTAAGCTAACCCTTAGGAAACCTTCATTGGGGCTGCAGAAGAGTCTCATCTATCTGTCTAGGCAGGAATTGAGTATAGCCACAGGTCTACTCACGGGACACTGTGGGCAAAGGAAACATTTGCATAAAATGGGTATCAACAAAGATGAACCAGTGTGCAGATTATGCGGGCAAGAACTGGAGACTGCCACACACATTATTTATAGATGTGAAGCACTGGCCGAGAGGCGCTTCAACCTCTTTGGTGATAGTACAGCTCTGGTGAATGCTGAAGGTAAAACACTAGTCAGGAAACTCCTAAACCTGGTAAGAGGGAAGGGGCTATTTGACTAGATCAGGGAGGTAAGTACAATATACCTTAAGGTAGCAGTGCTTCGGGCAGTTTAAACCCGCTCCCAAGTTAATAAAAAAAAGGGCAAATGCTCTGATTCATATTGAAACATATTAAAACTACATTTATAAAATATATATTGTAAACACAAAAATTATAAAGGATATTAACAAACAACTAAACATATAACATGTAATACTGTTAAAATATTTGTTTGTTTACAAACCATACTCAGCTATTTTTCATTGCAATGTATTTCTTATGGTGTTTTTAGTGACTGTATGGACCTCAAAATCCTATAAATGTTGTAAATCGAGAAAAACCAATATTTTTCTCCTCTCCTTCCTGTCAATACCTTTAATTTGAGCCATCTCCCAGGTCTGTACGACCTTCCACGCTCCCACAATGTTTCTCTCAAAATTCGGTTTACGAAATAATATCATTTAATGCAAAGCATAGAGAAATAAAGTACTATTTTTTAACAAAATATGGGTTTACATTTTATTCAAAAATATAAACAGTACAGAGGGAACTTGATAACTCTGTTGAACAAAGTAAATGAGCCATAACACTTTAATATTGTTAAACATGTGGTACATTATCTTCTTTTTAGCTGTCTATTACGTGCGTTTATAAATCCCTATTGCAACTCTCTTTGTAGATTGTTACAAGTGTAAGTATAAAGAGAATGAGGAGTAAAGAACAAATTAAACTTCTTTTTTCATTTTAAGACTTCTTTTTAGGGATGTATAAAAAGAAAGGTACAGGGGTAATCCAATCGGAACCCTAGATTGGTGCGTGTAATAGTACAAGCTAGGGTGAGTATAGGTTGAAATTAGGGGATATGTAAAGACTGGACGTATGTTACTGGAAAGAGGTGATTACGAGCTAGGGTTTTGCGAGTATGGAATGGAGTTAAGTGTTTTAATTAAATTTATTAAGGAGGAAAATTAGGTGATTATATAAAGTCAGGTGAGGTGGTGGTAATTTCACATAACATATTCCTCAATAAAAAGTTTAGTAAGTTATAAACAGTTCAACCATAATTTCTTGAAATCTCATTTGAAAATGCTTTGTGTAAGTAACAACAATTTAGGTAAATAATATGCGACCATATTTAAATATATTTTCGATCTAAATTTGAGATCGATTGATTTAAAAAAAAAAAAAAAAATGGTTATAGTTACACTATTTGCACATGGAAGTGAAATATGAAAGGTTTTGATCACTTCATAATGTTTCTCAGCTACGGGACAAAACTGATTTTTTTTAAAGATAAATGCTTAGAATTACTAAGCCCGGTATTTGTGCATTTTATAGAAAGTGGTAATAACAACTATAAGAAACATTATATCAGTAATTTTATTACAATTGTAGGAATGCCATATTGCTTTTCTCAATTACGAAAAACCAGATTCACATTAATTAAAGAGAATAAAAACTTAGCAAAACTATTACTTGAAAATAATTTCAGCAAAAGCACTCTGCACATATGTTGAAAATAATCGTTTTATAAATTTTGTATTCAAATAATTAGAATACAAAGACGCAAAACATCCCAGGATGAACAAAAAGGTTTGAATGAAATATTAATCACAAGAAACGCCAAAAGCAATTATGCAAACCACAAATATCTCGAAACACCTGCTTTGTAACAGAGTATTGCTGATTTTAGTAGAATTATAGTGGCCTTGATATTTGGATAGCCATTAGCTATAAGTAAATCTTTATTAAGAAAAAATAGATACAATATTTGTTTGTATTTTTTCCGATGAAAATCAGTTAAACATTATTTCGGAATATATGTTGCTACGGTATTGACTTTGCGGTTTGTGAAACTATGGGCTGATAAATAACTAAAACCTTAGTAACGAGAAACAAAAACTTAATATTTTAAAAAAATGTAAAACACGAAATAAAACGAAAGTTAAATATTTTTTTAAATATTGGGTTATAGCATATACAAACACGAGAGCGGTGTGTCTTTACTGGAAAGCTAGAGATGTGTTTTACACGTCCAATATTACCCAGGCTGCAATTAATATTGCAGCCTGGGTAATATTGGACGTGTAAACCTTTCCTGAAGGTTTGTGGGTAGATTCATAACAGAAGCAAATATCGAGGAATATATAGGCCTACATATTTCCAGAATGTCGCTATTCAGCCAGTAACTACAAGAACCACCTTGAAATCAAAAACATTTATGCAAATATACCTGAGTTTGTTTGTCAGGTTGGAGACTTTCTGTTGGAGGAAACCTAAATGAATAGCTAGGTGTGCTTAGTTTCCCAGTAAATGAGAACAAAGTCGTGCAAGCTAAGTGCATGCGCCGAGCCGCTGAGGGGTCAATTAATTTTTATTGACTTTTACTTTTCCCTTTAGAAAGCAATGATTTGGTTGAATAGTTCTTCGACCTTTCTTAAATAAAAGAAAAGTCTAATGTCTGTTGAAGGTTCGATTGCAGATAAAAAAAAAAAAAACATTTTCCACTCTCAAGCGCCTTTGAGAATTTATTTTTAAAAGTCGAACAAATATAATTTTCATAAATATAAAAGAGAATATATGTATACGATGGTATGTGAAAAAACTAAATTTACCCGTCTTAATTAATTAAAGCTAACGGCACCGTAATAGTTTTGCATCATAAAACCGTTACAGCGTAATAACAATAACCTAACTTTAAGGCGTCAAGTCGCTGTTAACATCTAGCCCCCTGTACGGGGCGGCATTATATTAACCCCCGTAGTGGCGAAATTCATTAAAGCTTCGTTTATGTAAGACACGAGTTTAGAAAACCGAGACCAAAGTAATGTGGTTGTAATTTCATTAAAACTTTTCATCTTGCAAAATTTTATGTTTATTAATTTAATACGAAGCGCGTACGGTTGGCAAGACTGGAAAGATTGTAGGAGAGAAATTAAATCTAGCTTTGTTAAGATAAAAGTTTTGCTGCCTTTACGGTTAGGTCGACTACGGAAGAGTAAATAATTATATATTTAATATATTTGTTAAAAAGTGGTTGAAAACAAGAAATTATATTGTGACTTATATATTGTGTATATATCTTGAATATAAAAGCATTGTATTGGGTTTAAAACACTGTATTGTTAATTAAACACTATATATTACAAAAATAAAACTTGAAATAGTCACACAGTATAAGGGTTATTCATAACAATGGACACTTTTAATCGCAACAATGTGCACGATTAAGTGCAATTCGACAACAATGTTGTCTTCGTAAGTGACTACCACACACTGATTAGACATTTACAGTAAATAAAAGTGCATATGTAACGGCAATTGAAACAAGTGTAATTAATTTCATTTTATGCCACCAAAATGAAGTTTCTGATGGTTTTTTATGCATTTAACTTGATCAGTTTATGCATTAAAGTACTACATGTACAATACGCTTGTTTTACACTTTGTCGTAATATTTATAAGAATATAGCCACTTATTTTTAAGTATACCTTGCGACTATATACAATAGTATTCAAGTCCTTTTGCAGAACTTTAATGAACTTTAAATTATGTTTATTTAAAAGTTAATTGATAATATGATGTTTGTGTTCAGCTAACTTTATAGAAAGTAGGAAAATAATGAACTAAAATTACGTCCATTGACAGTTACCAACTCCTATTTATATATGTTAAACTTGGTTACAATGTTTCCACTAATACTAATATACAGGTTGTATTGCGAGCCTATTATTTTAAATCAGAAATTAGTTTTGACGTCCGTAATTTACAATGCATTTGGTTTATTTAGGTCAATTATAGATAATACATTTTGAAACAATATTCAATTAACTTTAAAACTGCTCTGCATTTCATTTCATCCCTTAATCCTCTTTAAGAGCTCCAACCTTTTTATTGTATTATCTTCCAATTACATAAATAAATTTACATATGTAAAAACAATATTCAAAATAATTAACAACACAATACTGATATTACATAAAAAATATTAACGTGATAACACGAACCATAAATAATATATTTTTAAATTTTTTACATACTATTTTTTATATAAATGTTTGTTTAAATATATTATAACACGAAACTATAGTGACTTGTGTGAACTTCTATGTCAAAACGTTTTTTTTTCTATTAGATAGATTATTCTAAACTTGCCGCGGATATAATTCAGAGAAACCTCTGTTGTTTTCAAGAATGGTTAGCTAAGTAAGAGTGCTCGATTCTAAGCTCCTCTAAGCGAAGAAACATCCCAGATGGGTAAAGATATAACATTCGTGACAGTTCAGTCATAGTACACAGATTGCAAAGCACCTTTGGGCAATAGAATGGTAAATACGTTGAACTCCTCCTGGTAGTAATTCAGGATATAACCAATGTTCAATTGAAGATAGATCTCTTCATTATTTATGGACACGTGATCTAGGCGGCAGTTGACGTGAGCTACTGAACAATACACTGGCCTCCTCTCAGTTACAAAGGTTGCGTTTTCTACAGAGTACCTGCGAATTTGAATAATTCGTGACGTCACGGTCCTTACTAGGTTTTGGGCGTCGACACGGTTCTAGGTGTGACCGAACCTATTATGTTCGGGTCTAGTGCTCATGGTCTTGAACCAGACGATTTTGACCTTGAAAATTCAACCCATTCGCGAAATTGTAGTACTTGAAAAATAAATAAATAAGATTTACAATTTTTAAATTAAATACATACATTTTTCAGGATATAGTGCTAATTTATTTCTTTAAATTATTGGTAGCACCTTATGGATGGAAATTATTGGTGGAACCTTATGGATAGAAATTATTGGTGGCACCTTATGGATGGAAATTATTGGTGGCAACTTATGGATAGAAATTGTTGGTGGCACCTTATGGATGGAAATTATTGGTGGCAACTTATGGATAGAAATTGTTGGTGGTACCTTATGGATAGAAATAAATGGTGGCACCTTATGGATAGAAATTATTGGTGGCACCTTGTGGATGGAAATTATTGGTGGCACCTTATGGATAGAAATAATTGATGGCACCTTATGGATAGAAATTATTGGTGGCACCTTGTGAATGGAAATTATTGATGGCACCTTATGGATAGAAATTATTGGTGGCACCTTATGGATGGAAATTATTGGTGGCACCTTATGGATAGAAATTATTGGTGGCACCTTATGGATGGAAATTATTGGTGGCACCTTATGGAGGGAAATATGGAAATTACATCTTTACATAGATAGTGACGGTTTTATTGGTTATCCCACTAATACAATCCTAAATGACGTAAAATTTGAAGCGATGCCAACACACTATATTTTTAATTTGAGTATTGTAAACATAATATTTTTCATTTCACCTGAATTAACATATATTTTCGGGATAGAAATTCAGTTCTCTATTTTCTGGAATCGTTGGGAGAATTGTTACAAATAATAAAATTCCCTGATCTGCGAAACCAGATTTTCGTAATCAACAATATATCAAATCGAATTATTTTTAAGTCTCACTAATGCAGTTGATAACTTGGTTTTAAAATATTTTTCATTTGCCTATTCGATCACCTACCGGAGAGAAACCAAGAAGTGTTCAATGAGTCTGAATTGTTAAAATGACTATTACCTCAAATGGTTTCAAAGGGTATATTTGACTATATTTTAATCATTGTTTACTTTTTGGTTTTGTTTTAAAGTCTTTTAAAACTTAATAGAGGAGGAAGATGCAAACGTTTATATAACTATACTCGTACATGTGTAGAGGTAATACTCTCTTCCACACCACTGCATGATGCGATTTAGCGAATCATTGTACAGACCATACTGACACATGATTATTAGAGTGTACATGTTTATGAATTTATGCTTGTTATTTATAATAAAAGAGAGTATAATAGACCAATTCGAATATTCTCATTCGTTTGGATCAAAAAACGTAGTTACTATACGGAAATAGAAGTAAAACAAACAAAAAGTAAAAATAAGTAACCAGGTTATGGAAAAATTAAATTTAAGCGAAACTACTCACATGGACATAGCCAGGTAATGCAAGAAAATTTACGATTTAAGAATATAAATCTCCACAACCTGTCTATATTTGTAATTGCTAATAACTCGTTATATGAAATGGCTGTAATTTTCTAATTAATACAAGGTCTAGTTTCAAGATTACAGTAAAAATATGTTTCAAAAAACACTCGTTACAAAAACCAAATTACATTTTATTGCCATATTTTCTAAGGTTTTTTACATTTTATTTGCGGTCATAAAATACAAAATGATTCCCCTATACACTTTATATCACGACGTTAATATTGAAACAGATGCAAAATTGAAGAACAAAATTGCAAATAGTTATCGGAAAATACTGTTACTTTCAGAATCCTATTAAACAATTCCCAGTTTATAAAATCATGAACGGATTATTGCTAGAGTATTTTAATTCCATAAATAATTTAATAGGAAACGGAAAAATTAAAAACGTCTATCAACCAAAATGTACTTTGAAAAGTTTTAGCTAGAGTTACAAGAATTGATAAGTTAAGGAACAAAATATTAAGAAACGTCCAAGAAACATCAAACATTCCACTAACGTTCTGCTAAGAATGACAACAAAGAGCAGATAAACTATAAGGTAGTCTGCTGATTGGTAGATGAAGGTAGAAAAGGGACTCTGTAAAACCGAAAATATATCTTAGGCTATAAACAATCTGTAGTCTACAATTAAGAATAAGACGAAGACCAAGCAATTCATCAATTTTATGTCAAGTAGGCTATATTTCGAAGTCGTACAGGCTTATCAGGTTATCGAAGTAGGCTACAGGTTATCATAGTCATACAGTATATCTATAGCGAAGTTTCCAATTTCACTCTGATACTAATTACACATTAATGTACAGTAATCAATATAACATTCTAAACTAGTTATTGTTTACATATTACCGTTAAATTTTGGTCTTGACATTTTTGTTATTGTATTGGTTGTATTCCCACTATTAATTTTTACTACTACATTTCATGAATAAAGAAGTTATATATTATTTTTCAAGTCAATTCCTACTTTAAGCAACAAAGAAAAAACATATTTTAGTTTCTTTTTATTTTATAATTACAATTAATATTAATATGTGTATAGATATGACAGAATAGCAATATTAGGTGGCAAAATAGAAAATGAATTTCCTTGTAATTTTTTATTTTCCTTTCTATGTATAATGAAATATTATTTTTATTTGTTACTATGTATACCCTTTTTTGTCGCTTGCATTGCGTTGTAATCTCTTTTCGTTTTCCTTTCGCATTATCCGTTTGTGAAGCAAGGTTCAATAACGTTAACCCAGTTATTTTATTCTTTTCAATTATTTTTAATCCTACAGCATAATTTATGATATTGTGTGGTAACCATGGAAACAATTTAGAGTTATACAATGGAGGTTTTACGTATAGATATTTAAGAAGTTCATTTCTAGCTATGGAAAGTTGGTTCAGTGTCAAAACGCGTTAGACTTCGAACATGAAGATACTCAGTTGGAATCAGATCTAGAACCCGCCCCCAATTTTTTTATAATTAAATTATTGAATAAATATTTGAAAAAAACTGAATTATCGTCAAATTTTATTTACTATAGGTTAAAAATGTATTTGAACTTGATTGGATGAATAAAACTGTATTTTATTAACGATTGAAAATTTGTACAATATATCAGGAGAGTATGAGCTAATAGAAGGAATTTTAAAAAACTAGAATTTTCGTTCAGAGTCAAAAGCAACTATTATTATTCCAATTAATTTATTTTTATTTAGGAACATTACTTTGAATTAACTTATATTATCCTAATGTCGTTTATGGCAGAGCTACGCCTTTCAAAGTTTTAATTTCTTAGTAAAGCATAATACCAGATTTGATGAAATGTATTTTGTACTAATTAGGAGATTATAATCAATTTTGTTTCTGCGTGCATTAGTTTTCAAAATATTATGTTATGCGCAAAATTTAAGAACTTAAAAATAGTAAAAAAATACTTTTGAGTAGAATCTGCAAGCATAAAGTATAATTACGTAGGTAAAAATAACTAACTCAAAACAAAATACCTATAAATATAACGCGTCTGTTGATACCTCTGTTCAGGGTTTGGGTTTTCCCGAACTTACAGAATCCGTGGAACAGTTTAGTCATTTAAACGGAATAAATAAACACAAACTAAATGGGATCTAGAAAATAAAACGGGAATAAAAAGTCGCCAAGTACTTAGCTTTAAGTGCTTGCAGTGTTTAAGTACTTTTTAAGTGTACACAGTGCAGCAGGTTTATCGTCTCCCGTCATAAAACTCTCCCTTCGTTTTGAAATTAAAATTTGTTTAAGTTGTTTGTAAAATACTCTCTGAATGAGGTTAACAAACTTCTTGAAAGAATACAAATTAGATTAATATTTCACTTAAACGGGTAAATATTTCTTGGAGAAATAATTAGAAAAAGTTTCCTCTCTTACACCAGACGACATAGCCTACTTAGCAGGTACTAATTATATTTACCTTCAAGAGAATTTATGTATTGTGTAGGCTATATATTGGCCTACGGATCCGCGCAGGTGTCTTAGGGGTTCGTGAGATGTCACTGAAATGTCTATATTTTTATCTAACATGTTCGTTGCGGCCGTTTCCGATTCAGCTTAAACTATATATTTTGAATGGCAACCCTGACTATCTTTGATATTTTTAATGCATTCAATGATTTTTTTTACTATGCATGACATACCCTGGATGAAGTTTGTGGGTTTCTCTAAGTGTGGAGACAAGCCGTAAATTACTTTCTAATAACTAGTATAACTCAAATTATATTGCGTGTAATCTACTACTTAAGTTTAAAAATATAAACATATCGCATCAGTCGATACAGCAACTGATGAGGGGGTGTTTGAAATTTGTTTGTTGGGAACCATTGGTGTAGAGAGTTAATTATGTTTAGATATATTTCGCTCTGTGCATGTAGATTCGAAGCAGGTAGGATCTCCGGCAAACTAAAATCGCCCACTTCTGGCAGTACCTACTAATACAACTGGCTATATTAGAAGGTACTGATTCTGGGTTCTGGCTGTACCTACTAATAGAACTGGCTATATTAGAAGGTACTGCTTCTATACAACTGGCTATATTACAAGGTACTGCTTCTATACAACTGGCTATATTACAAGGTACTGCTTCTGGGTTCTGGCAGTACCTACTAATACAACTGGCTATATTAGAAGGTACTGCTTCTGGGTTCTGGCAGTACCTACTAATACAACTGGCTATATTAGAAGGTACTGCTACTGGGTTCTGGCAGTACCTACTAATACAACTGGCTATATTAGAAGGTACTGCTTCTGGGTTCTGGCAGTACCTACTAATACAACTGGCTATATTAGAAGGTACTGCTACTGGGTTCTGTCAGTACCTACTATTACAACTGGTTATATTAGAAGGTACTGCTACTGGGTTCTGGAAGTACCTACTAATACAACTGGCTATATTAGAAGGTACTGCTTCTGGGTCCTGGCAGTACCTACTAATACAACTGGCTATGTTAGAAGGTACTGCTTCTGGGTTCTGGCAGTACCTACTAATACAACTGGCTATATTAGAAGGTACTGCTTCTGGGTTCTGGCAGTAGCTACTAATAGAACTGGCTATATTAGAAGGTACTGCTTCTGGGTTCTGGCAGTATCTACTAATAGAACTGGCTATATTAGAAGGTACTGCACTGGGTTCTGGCAGTACCTACTAATAGAACTGGCTATATTAGAAGGTGCTACTACTGGGTTCTGGCAGTACCTACTAATAGAACTGGCTATATTAGAAGGTGCTACTACTGGGTTCTGGCAGTACCTACTAATAGAACTGGCTATATTAGAAGGTACTGCACTGGGTTCTGGCAGTACCTACTAATAGAACTGGCTATATTAGAAGGTGCTACTACTGGGTTCTGGCAGTACCTACTAATAGAACTGGCTATATTAGAAGGTACTGCACTGGGTTCTGGCAGTACCTACTAATAGAACTGGCTATATTAGAAGGTGCTACTACTGGGTTCTGGCAGTACCTACTAATAGAACTGGCTATATTAGAAGGTGCTACTACTGGGTTCTGGCACTACCTACTAATAGAACTGGCTATATTAGAAGGTACTGCACTGGGTTCTGGCAGTACCTACTAATAGAACTGGCTATATTAGAAGGTGCTACTACTGGGTTCTGGCAGTACCTACTAATAGAACTGGCTATATTAGAAGGTACTGATTCTGGGTTCTGGCTGTACCTACTAATAGAACTGGCTATATTAGAAGGTACTGCACTGGGTTCTGGCAGTACTTACTAATACAACTGGCAATATTAGAAGGTGCTACTACTGGGTTCTGGCAGTACCTACTAATAGAACTGGCTATATTAGAAGGTACTGATTCTGGGTTCTGGCTGTACCTACTAATAGAACTGGCTATATTAGAAGGTACTGATTCTGGGTTCTGGCTGTACCTACTAATAGAACTGGCTATATTAGAAGGTACTGCACTGGGTTCTGGCAGTACTTACTAATACAACTGGCAATATTAGAAGGTGCTACTACTGGGTTCTGGCAGTACCTACTAATAGAACTGGCTATATTAGAAGGTACTGATTCTGGGTTCTGGCTGTACCTACTAATAGAACTGGCTATATTAGAAGGTACTGATTCTGGGTTCTGGCTGTACCTACTAATAGAACTGGCTATATTAGAAGGTACTGCACTGGGTTCTGGCAGTACTTACTAATACAACTGGCTATATTAGAAGGTATTGATTCTGGGTTCTGGCTGTACCTACTAATAGAACTGGCTATATTAGAAGGTACTGATTCTGGGTTCTGGCTGTACCTACTAATAGAACTGGCTATATTAGAAGGTACTGATTCTGGGTTCTGGCTGTACCTACTAATAGAACTGGCTATATTAGAAGGTACTGCACTGGGTTCTGGCAGTACCTACTAATAGAACTGGCTATATTAGAAGGTGCTACTACTGGGTTCTGGCAGTACCTACTAATAGAACTGGCTATATTAGAAGGTGCTACTACTGGGTTCTGGCACTACCTACTAATAGAACTGGCTATATTAGAAGGTACTGATTCTGGGTTCTGGCTGTACCTACTAATAGAACTGGCTATATTAGAAGGTACTGCTTCTATACAACTGGCTATATTACAAGGTACTGCTTCTATACAACTGGCTATATTACAAGGTACTGCTTCTGGGTTCTGGCAGTACCTACTAATACAACTGGCTATATTAGAAGGTACTGCTTCTGGGTTCTGGCAGTACCTACTAATACAACTGGCTATATTAGAAGGTACTGCTACTGGGTTCTGGCAGTACCTACTAATACAACTGGCTATATTAGAAGGTACTGCTTCTGGGTTCTGGCAGTACCTACTAATACAACTGGCTATATTAGAAGGTACTGCTACTGGGTTCTGTCAGTACCTACTATTACAACTGGTTATATTAGAAGGTACTGCTACTGGGTTCTGGAAGTACCTACTAATACAACTGACTATATTAGAAGGTACTGCTTCTGGGTCCTGGCAGTACCTACTAATACAACTGGCTATGTTAGAAGGTACTGCTTCTGGGTTCTGGCAGTACCTACTAATACAACTGGCTATATTAGAAGGTACTGCTTCTGGGTTCTGGCAGTACCTACTAATAGAACTGGCTATATTAGAAGGTACTGCTTCTGGGTTCTGGCAGTATCTACTAATAGAACTGGCTATATTAGAAGGTACTGCACTGGGTTCTGGCAGTACCTACTAATAGAACTGGCTATATTAGAAGGTGCTACTACTGGGTTCTGGCAGTACCTACTAATAGAACTGGCTATATTAGAAGGTGCTACTACTGGGTTCTGGCAGTACCTACTAATAGAACTGGCTATATTAGAAGGTACTGCACTGGGTTCTGGCAGTACCTACTAATAGAACTGGCTATATTAGAAGGTGCTACTACTGGGTTCTGGCAGTACCTACTAATAGAACTGGCTATATTAGAAGGTACTGCACTGGGTTCTGGCTGTACCTACTAATAGAACTGGCTATATTAGAAGGTACTGCACTGGGTTCTGGCAGTACTTACTAATACAACTGGCAATATTAGAAGGTGCTACTACTGGGTTCTGGCAGTACCTACTAATAGAACTGGCTATATTAGAAGGTACTGATTCTGGGTTCTGGCTGTACCTACTAATAGAACTGGCTATATTAGAAGGTACTGATTCTGGGTTCTGGCTGTACCTACTAATAGAACTGGCTATATTAGAAGGTACTGCACTGGGTTCTGGCAGTACTTACTAATACAACTGGCAATATTAGAAGGTGCTACTACTGGGTTCTGGCAGTACCTACTAATAGAACTGGCTATATTAGAAGGTACTGATTCTGGGTTCTGGCTGTACCTACTAATAGAACTGGCTATATTAGAAGGTACTGATTCTGGATTCTGGCTGTACCTACTAATAGAACTGGCTATATTAGAAGGTACTGCACTGGGTTCTGGCAGTACTTACTAATACAACTGGCTATATTAGAAGGTATTGATTCTGGGTTCTGGCTGTACCTACTAATAGAACTGGCTATATTAGAAGGTACTGATTCTGGGTTCTGGCTGTACCTACTAATAGAACTGGCTATATTAGAAGGTACTGATTCTGGGTTCTGGCTGTACCTACTAATAGAACTTTCTATATTAGAAGGTACTGCACTGGGTTCTGGCAGTACCTACTAATAGAACTGGCTATATTAGAAGGTGCTACTACTGGGTTCTGGCAGTACCTACTAATAGAACTGGCTATATTAGAAGGTGCTACTACTGGGTTCTGGCACTACCTACTAATAGAACTGGCTATATTAGAAGGTACTGCACTGGGTTCTGGCAGTACCTACTAATAGAACTGGCTATATTAGAAGGTGCTACTACTGGGTTCTGGCAGTACCTACTAATAGAACTGGCTATATTAGAAGGTACTGATTCTGGGTTCTGGCTGTACCTACTAATAGAACTGGCTATATTAGAAGGTACTGCACTGGGTTCTGGCAGTACTTACTAATACAACTGGCAATATTAGAAGGTGCTACTACTGGGTTCTGGCAGTACCTACTAATAGAACTGGCTATATTAGAAGGTACTGATTCTGGGTTCTGGCTGTACCTACTAATAGAACTGGCTATATTAGAAGGTACTGCACTGGGTTCTGGCAGTACTTACTAATACAACTGGCTATATTAGAAGGTGCTACTACTGGGTTCTGGCAGTACCTACTAATAGAACTGGCTATATTAGAAGGTACTGATTCTGGGTTCTGGCTGTACCTACTAATAGAACTGGCTATATTAGAAGGTACTGCACTGGGTTCTGGCAGTACTTACTAATACAACTGGCTATATTAGAAGGTGCTACTACTGGGTTCTGGCAGTACCTACTAATAGAACTGGCTATATTAGAAGGTACTGCTTCTGGGCTAGACGGCATTTGAAGCATTACTCTCAGGCCAACATCCTTACATCAGTTTTTACAAGAAAAGTTTTTTCCAGCCGTCAGCAAAACCATGAACTTTCTGCCGCCGTTATAAAGGAATAAAAGCCAAATACCAGGCCGTTGTTAATAGGAAGTCCTCTTTCATGGAAGCCTACATTCACACTATAGTCTACATCATCATCATCAGATCAGTCGTTATATATATTCTACCCTTATCATATTATCCTCGCTCTACAATTTACAAAAACTGAATATTTTAAATACAAAACGGAGGTCCCTTGAACCATTAGTTTTTTAGCAAAGAAACGATAATTAAAATTTAAGGAATTGTCTGACTTTGTTAAACCCTTCTAATTTTATTTCATTCTTTTAAGAAAGCTATGTAGTGTTAATCAGTTTCTAAGAAGCAACTTTCAGTTAACTTCGACATTGCTTGAAAAATATTGAGACGTTTCTCTTAACAAGTCGGTTGCTCTATGATAATTTCTGTCAGATACTGCGACTTTCACATGTTTATAAGTATTTTTCAGAAAAAAAATACATACTGTTTTATTTTAATGAGAGCTTTCAAAAATTGTTGAGTTTCTAACTAACAACTTTCAGTTAGCATCGACTGAAACGCTCACTTAATAACGTTGTTGCTTAGTGATAGTATCTGTCAAAGTACTGTGACTTTCGCATCCTTAAAAGTAACTTTTAGTAGAAATAACATACTGCTTTATTTAATTCTTTCTATTAGCCGTCATTCTCCTGATATATACCTTGTACATATTTTCAATCGTTAATGAAATACGTTTTTATTCGTCCAATTAAGTTCTAAGTATAAATTTTTTCTAAAGTATAGTGGATGCCAACTGATGTTTTTCAAATAATTATTTAATAATGAAATTATAAAAATTTGGTTGTCTATCCGGGTTCAAACTAAGAATCTTCACGTTTACGTTTAGTGCGCTTTGGCACTGCGCTTACTTTCCTATATTAAGAAATACATTTCTCAAATACGTAAATGAATTTTTCCCTCATCTCGTTGTCGTCGAAACCTACATTGTTTAACCTTAAACTGTTGCCATGGTTACCACAAAATATCAACGATAGTGCTGTAAGGTTGAAAATGAACGAAACCAATAAAATAAACAAACAAACTGGAAATAAGTAAACAATGACAATTTTTTTCTTTCTTGATCTCAGAAGGAATTACATTAAAAAAAGTTGTTCATGTCATATTTCATGTTATAACAAGAGCTTTCAAACATTGTTGAGTTTCTAACAATCCCATTTTCATTTGACAATGATTTTTCGTTAAAAAACATTTAGTAGCGCTGGGTAACCATCGATGTTACTTTGTGACGCCATTTTTCAAACCTGTTAGGCTTTCACTTCTCACAAGTAACATTCAGTAAAATACATATTCCTTTGTAACCGGTGTTACAAAGTTGCACCTTGTAGAGGCTCTGTGGGTGCTCCTACATATATTATTGCGATGGTTTCTTATAATTAATAAAAATAAAGAATATTCGACATTATGTCAACATTTTCCAACCGAATATAAATAATCTAATTATGTAACTATTTAATAGATAAAATTTAGGGGGGAAACAGAGGAAACAATTGTTTACTAATATTTTAATTAAAATTTAAAAACTTAAAATGAAATAGCAAAACTCCTCTCAGTAATGGAGCCTTTACGGTGTGAAAGGCTTTTCTTAAGCTTTTTTTTCTTCCTTGCAAATATTTCCTATGATAGACGTTACGTTACGCGATAACAACTCAACTAAACCGGCAACAATGAAATCCTCTGTCAACAATTGGCACGTCCGTTTTCGCTGTCGCCATCGCTAGGTTTCTACTAGCGCTGTTAGTGGCAAAACATGTATTTCCAGATATCCAGGAACCGCCTCTGAGACGAAATGTTCACTACCTGAAGAATATAAATTGCACTTCTTTACACAGCTACCGGTCTTTAGTGGTTTCCGGTAATGATAGACCGAGTGAAAGCCAAAACTTTGAAAAAATATAATTACAGATAAATTCAGATAAAGACTAAAAACTCCGAAAGACAAAATTGCTCGATAGAAAGTGTGTGTTAGTTCAGCAAGTCGTTTCAGCAAAGGTTATTTAGTGTTTTTTTTAAATCTGCATAGAATGGATCATTAAGAAAGCGAATGGATCATTCGCGGAAGAGCAAGAATAATACCAGAGGTTTTCACTATCTCTACAATAATTACCAAGTGCATTACGTGAACGTTTTATAAGCTACAGAATTATAAGTGAGGTTATACTTCCAACTGTAGTTGGCATGATGAAACCATAACGGAGTTACACAATTTAACAATTCTAACATCTCTTTTTAGTTGAAGTATTGACAAATATCGTCAACAATAGCAGGCTGACAAATTATTTAAAAATTGTTTTGGAATCATTAAATACACTGAACAGCTGTTTACGCTTGCGTCATTCTTCAAACCATTGGCAAGTTTACACATCGCTCTGCTCCTATTTTTGAATTATTTAAAACCTTTTTCCATTCCCTCCTATTTACGTGTTAAAGTACTTTTTGAGCTATTAAATAATATTTTCTAATTTTATTACTGATTATCGTGACGCGTGAAAAATTAAAATTGAATTTAAATAAAAAACTAAAAATAATTAAACAAAAATTATGAATACAGAAAAAGCAGACATTACCAGACCTCCTTTGAAATAAGTATTTCCAATAACATTTCTTTTAAATATGTAAACTATTAAATTCATATCCCCACTTTCCTAATTCAAAATATATTTTATATTTCATCCTCGTAAACGAGGTAAATATAAAATGAAGTAAAACTACTTTTAAAACGGTTTTCTATGGTCTATTTGTGACATTAATTCGAAGTAACTTGTCCTTCAATTTTTCAAAAACACAAATTTTTGAATATTACAAACATGGAAATATTTCACTAGCATAACTCTTCATAGAGTTAAATGTTTAGGAACCAGTGTTTAAAATTAAATTATAGTATCGAAAAAGTATTTGTTTCAACTTACATGAGGTTAATATGTACAATCAAACTGTATTTTTATATCTTAAACAAATTTGAATTCCGAGTTAAAACGTCCATCATATGAACGTAACATAAATTTCGGAACAGTTCCACCTCTTCTTATAACCTTTATAATTGATACTTTAGCCTTTGTAGAAGAGATTCTTTCACTAACACGACACAAAGAGAAGATCAAGCCTTATCGACAAATGGCAGGCGTGCTTTCTTACTTCAAGTCTTGCATTGACTTTTGAAGCTCTCTTCGCAACTAACAATTTCACAGCCAGCTTGAGAGCTAATTTCTACTTGAAATTGAAGCTGTAAAGATGGGACACCTAACTCTCTGGATTAGTTGGATGCTATACATTAGAACGTATACATCTTTTGCTGTTATAAGAATAATGTATACAGTATGAAATATACAGCATATACTGGGTATTTGTGTTTATACTAAACATATGATTTTGTTTATAGCGAAAAAGCTATATACTCTTCGCACAATATATAACCCGTGGCTTGGCCATGTATTTACACAGGGGGATTAGCTTGGGACTGAAAAAATTATGAACTTAACTGAATATTAAACTTTATGTTAGTAACCATGTGCTCTATACTATAGACCAGCGGATACCAACCTTTCTCATTTCACGTAGCCCTAAGAATGTTTTTCCAATGAAAATTCTTCGACTTGGTTGAGACAAAGAGTGGTTGTCTGATTGAATTGTAATTAATGGGTGGAGCAGGGCCAACTGGCTGTGTATACGATATTTCTCTGTGGTTTCCTGAAATTTTTGTATTACGATGAAACGGTTCCCAGAAAGTTTGCTATCATCATATCGTGGGTACATTCCAAGATTTGTATTGTTCACCTAAATCTGGAATAGATGTTTCCCATCGCTATTCTATTCTGTGCTTTCAGTCGCACACAAACATACAAACTCCACGCAATTTCCGATCAACAACACGTCAACTATCTTGTCGACTACTAATATAAACTCGTATTCGTTTCATATTTAAAGTGTGAAATATTGATGTCCGCCATTACTGGGATTATTTTCCCGTACTACGCAGCAGGCTTCTACATACCTCTGGGGGTACGCCTACGACAGGTGGAACTGCTGCCATAGTCCATCAAATGCTAACATAATTTTGATACTTTTTAAACCTATTTGTCTAGCGTAATGTATTTGAGGTAGTAAATGAAATGATTTTATCATATATTATAACGTCTGTTTATCAGTATTCTTTGCATCTTGGATTCATCGGTTGTTTAATCAATTAACTTTATCATGAAAAAGCTTGCTTAAGAATGAAACGTTTTTAATTTTCATAAACACATTGAAAATCGGAAGCAACCGTCCTGAAGATATACTTTTAATCTGAAAAATTGCTTTAAAAACCTTTCAAATATTATCTCATAAATTCTACCGTCTCTTTCACTTTTAAAAGGAAACTTTTCAATATCAGCAATACGTCCCTCTTGTCTGATAAGTCGGATTTCCGCCCTGTTTGACAGGAAAAAGCTGGTTTCGGGTTTCCTTACTTTCCCGGGCAATATCTGTTTACGCTCATTTGTCTGACGGGAAACCGAGTTTATGTATCAAGGCCTTTTGCAACCGTTATTGTGTCAAACACGTATTCTTCTAAGGAATACCGAATTGTTTAAAGTTCTTGTCATATCTGGTTGGAATTGTAAAATAATTATTCTGTATTTCTAACCCCATTTAAAGCATTGTTTAATTACTTACGCTTCTTCCGTGTTTATACTCTTTTGTTATATTAAAGATAGAGTTCGTTCTATTGGACATAAACTAATCAACAACTTGTCGGGGTTATAAAGATGCCTATGTTTCAAACAGGTCGTCGAGTTTCTACTTCTTTATTGCATTAAACAATGACAAAAGTTTACCTTTTTATCACTTTACCTTCATTTAACGTTTCAACACGTTTAAAGTTTATTATTGAAATAAATTTAATTACAGCTTATACAATCTGTTAAACAAACCGTTGCAGATAAAATAGACCAAAATCCTAAGCATTAAAGCTGAAACTATATTAATCCAATATATTACATGCAAGTTATTACTTATTCCTAAATTTAAAAGTAAAAAATATTTATGTTCTGAGATAGGTATACATGGTTATTTTAAAGAGAACCAGTTTATATAGCCTAGCTAATATGTTTTTACTGTAGTTTTACAAACACCATAATAACCATCCACAACACATTCTAAAACGACAAAACACACTCAAATCAAATACTATATTTGAACACATAATTAACAACTATTCTATGAATAAAAACACAGCACAGAACACCAATACACCACAGACTCACACCAACACAACACATCTGTGGAAGAGTCTTGTCTGTAGCTCACATCACTGAATAATGCTCAGACCTAGTGCGAAACGCATCTGCTGAAAAATATCAGTAAGTACTAGGTTTTTTGCCGAAATGTGTCAGAAACATCGATGACAACAACTTATAAGAAACTAGATGTACAACACAAAAACAAGTTATATATAGTTAGTTTAATGAAACCTATTTTGTATAGACTAGCTCTTAGGTTTTTACTGAAATATCTTCCATCTCCAATATCAGGCAAGGTTTAATGATCTCAGTTATTCATGAGAATGTTGTATCACGTGACCCAATTAGCTGTCAGAGTGTTTTATTAATAATTACGTTTACACTATATTTCAATGGAGGTCTAATCGCAATAATTATGGTACTAAGAAAATCTTACATGTTAAATCCTATTAATTAAAATTTCAGTTCGATTCGTTAACATAAGCAAAACTTTATCAATTTAGAACTAATCTTTTACAAATAAATGTGCATGAGCAATCTTTCTTGGGCAAGACTAAACCTTCAAAAAGGAACTACACGCTTCAACTCGTCCTAAACGTTTGCAGATATTCAGTTTATTATGGGATGAGCATTTCCCTAGAAGCCGGCATACGTATTTGCTTATTTGAAAGATGCTTACAAATTGCTTTACACAGATACTCCCCGTTTGAATAGCCCTCGAAGAGCTGCAGATGTTCGGGCTTTGTAAACTTGCTTTGTGAAACTTTAAGGATGACGCTAAATATTAGATTGTGGTTGTACGATGTCCTTTACAAGTACCTAATAATTGGCCCTCAATTTAAGTTCAAATGGAAATATCCTAAATAATATCACATTGTAAAATACTCAGCATTAGTATTCCATTGTAGATTGATTTCCAAAATTTATACCTCGTATAAAGAGTCAGCTGACTGAATTTTTATAAAACAGCGTTCTACTTGAATATTTCTTAGTTAAGTTTAGTTAGAGTTTTACTACTTGTAAGTATAATTTATATAAATATATATTATATTAAAAATATATAAAATTATTTAAATACAATAAATATATATTTATATAAATATAGGTATGTATAAATTATAAATATGCTAACCGCACACACACACACACACACACACACACATAAACGTACGCACACGCACGCGCACATACACACACACACACCCACGCACACACGCACACACACACACACACACACACACACACACACACACACACACATACACACAATTACACACACCCATACACCCACACATACACACACACACACACACGCGCGCGCGCGCGCGCACACACACACACACACACACACACACACACACACACACATTCTGCAGCAATTCGCCACATCCTCCAGTGTATTACACAGGATACACACGTAGTGTATTACATTTGTTATTGCTTATTTATATCCTGTAGGTTATTTATTATTAATTATTTATGAAGATGAGTTAGTTTGTGAACCTAATTTTATGACCTGGGCCTTTCCTTCTAGTTCGTGGTGTTTTGGGATAGACACAATATTTATCATCCTGATATCTTCAGACATCGAATATTTATACATCTACTCTTATCTTTCCAACTAAATTTTCACTTTATCCACGATAATAGTCTGCCTTAGTCTCCTTAATACATACCTGTCATATCATGACAGTAACCTAAAGAAATCGATCTTAAAACCGAAATGAGTTAACTCCTCTAACAGATGTCCTAGAAAAGTAAATACCAAGGTTTTTATAAAACCCCTGAAATATATATATAACCATAAATTGCAATTTTATAAATTTGTGTAAATTTGAAGCTATATTTTTTAAAATATTAATTTAGAAAAACACATTTGTATATTGATCGAAACTTTTAAATTAGCTTAAGGCCTGCTAGAAAAAAACAGGCAGACCTCAATTATATAACAATAAAAAATGTAAATACGAACCAAATGTACAAAACGTAATAATAGAAATGGAATTCTTATTATTAAGAAAAAGATAAAAATTCGAAAGCTAAGTGAAAAATAAATTTTACAAGAATTCCAAAACTGCAAGTAATGAAAATTCATCCCACAAGTAGTCCGAGCGTGCATCACCACGAACAACCTAAACGGAATGTGACAACTATGAGCTGAATGAGGATTATTGGACGAGAGTTAGAATAGAAAGTCAAAGAAAAGAATTAGGTGTTCTCTTGGGATAGCGAAAAATGTTGTAAAGCAAATAAAATTAAAAGAAACTTACTGTTTTTATTTGTATGTTATTAGTAAAAAATATTTTAACAGGGTATATTTGATAAATCTGCTTTCATTTTGGAATAGAATATTATTTTCTCCGACCAGGAAGGCTTATCTTTAACTAAGACATTGTATCTGTAAATGAAAAATTGGACTCATTCCAAGGATGAACGTAGCAGACGCACCCTTCTTGTAGTGTCTGCTGACTTGAGACTAATCCACCGTAATACCCCCAACATTAATCAACTGCCTTCTAGACGGTTGCTGTTCCTTCCAGACAAACACAAGCCATGACTATTATTTTCCCTAACTCCAAGCTACGTATATTACATTATTAAACATACATGCAATCCAGTTCATAACATTTTCCAATACATTCACTGAAAATATACTCTTCATGAACAAAAATTATTATTTCAATTTTCGGAAGATATTCGCCAACTTTAATGGAATTTACAGACTATTACGGTATATATCTTAATCACTAAAGAAAAACAATGTTTGATAATTCGAACCCACAGATTTTAATGTTAAATAAAATTCGGTTGATTCTTGAATCAACATTATTTCTGTGAGACAAACGTTCTATTATTGAACTGGTTGAAAATGTAGAAGAGACGTTGTCTTCTGGTTTTAATATCTTTGACAATAGTACAAAGAAGGAGATCAGGCCTGAATGATGACAACAATATAGTTGTCGAAACGTTGCCGAAATTATAATAAATTGAGTATTCTTGCCCCAAGAATCAACCGAATTTTTATTCAACAAAAAATATTGTGAGTGTACACGTCACCATATAGATTTTAAACTATTCCAACCAACACCGTTGACATCTCGTATCTGCAACTGCTAACTTGATTTTTCGCTGTCAATAAACCCCCAAATAACGGAAATAGTATTTATGTTGTACTTTATAAATTATTAAGTTCGTAGTGTAGATACGGAAACAGTGTAATACATAAAACAATGCCTAATCAATTATAGGAACGGTGTTAATTTAGACGTTTTTTTATTTCTTCTGAAAGTCATTTTTTTAGGTAAACAAAATAATTTTAAATTAAAATAGTTGTTTATGAATCACTTATATATACGAATTTTGCAGTGTTTAACTTGGAGAAAAAAATTAAACAACAATCGAATGGGGAGAATATTGTAAACTAAGACGGGATATTAATTATCCTTGTTAATAAAGATACTGGGTTCTAATCGAACTGCGCATGAGCAGTACGACGTCTTTAATGGGCCATTCTTTACGATATGGTAAGGGGTGTTTGCTTCTTTCTACTCGTCTTATCGTAAGTAAACCAAACGTATTTGCCCATGAAGATTACATGGTGGATTGAGTTACTTATATACGTGAAGCATAAAGCACATTTGTAAAATAAATTTCGAAATATAAGATAAATAAATATACATGTAGCTCACCAATATATACAATCAATAAAAGAAACCAACCGGAAAAAGTATGTTCCACACTTAATAAGGGAATATATAAAATCGAATTCCCAGACAAATTATGCATAGGCCAAACAAAAAAGAAATTAAGAGACACATAAAAAAGAGCACCCCAAGGCATACACCAAACCAAACATTTACAATTCAAACTTAGCCACGAACAAAATAAAAAAAACATACATTCCACACATTAGAAAACATACATCTAATAAAAAAAAGTACAAAATGACAATCTGGGAACAGCTAAAAATTTATAAACACAACAATAATACCATAAACGAACAAATACAAATAAAATATTTAACATAATAGTCAAAATTAACCCCCAGACAAAACCCCCCTCTACAAAACTAGACATATGATTTAATTTTGAAAAAATATTTTATTAGATAATTATTTTCCTGAAGATGCTGGTACTATTTTATCGGCGAAAAGCTTTGAATAAATATATTCATTAAAAGTATTCTTGTTTATGAAATATTTTAATTTAATAAATATATATATATATTAAAACAACATAGGTTATTCAAATACAAGAATATTTATTAATTTATATCCAAAGCTTTTCGTTGGTAAACAGTACCAACATCATCAGGAATTAAATTTCATTCGAAAAGCTTTATCAACGAAAAGCTTTGGATAAAAATTGATAAATATTCTTGTATTTGAATAACCTATGTTGTTTTAAATTATTAAACAAGAAAACGTATTATATATATATATATATATATATATATATATATATATATAAAGTTTGTTGAACTGTATTATACAAATTCTATACTGCACAAGGGCATAGTAAGGTCGTTAGTATACATCCATGAAACTAAAACAACAATACGCTTGTACTTTTCGAGATTTAGGAAATATTTGATGATTATATGACCGGTTATTTGCAGTTAAATTATCTGTAACGATAACTTTAGAGGATACAAAATGTAGGCTACAATTAGAACACTACACGTGTTGTCTTTGGTCTCAACACAAGTTGAATTTCACAAAAATATTCATTAATGCATTCTATATCGTGAGCGAAATGGAGTAACGTACATATTGACAACGTCCCCATCCATCAGAAAAGTAGAACAAATCGCTGTCTGACAAACGCTTCCACGTGCAGATATGGGTCATTTATGTAATATTAGTTCTCAACTTATTTAGGAATCCAACCTAAAGACCAACTTTTTTAAATTCAAACTAATGAATTCATATTTCGAAAAAACTGTATCAACATCATCTCTCTTGCACTACAAGCGTTATAAAATGTATTTGAACTTAAGGGGATGAATAAATACTATTTTATTAACGATCGAAAATTTGAACAAGAAGGGTATATATATATATATATATATATATATATATATATATATATATATATATATATATATATATATATATATATATATATATATATATATATATATATATGATGAATAGTTACTATCTGGAGTACATCCGTTCATTCTGCAGTCCATTAATTCGCAGTTCCGAGGTTTCGCTAGGATCTCATCCAGCATTGACGATGTGAACCCAACAACAGTAGTAGTCTACTATTGTTGGGTTCACCTCGTCAGTGCTGGATGAGATTCTAGCGAAACCTCGGAACTGCGAATTTATGGACTGCAGAATGAACGGATGTACTCCAGATAGTAACTATTCATCATATTTTTTCATTCGTAAAGGAATACGTATCAGCAAATATATATATATATATATATATATATATATATATATATATATATTTATTTATATTTCCAATAAACACATTTTGTTGTCCTTATCCTGAGGATGATGGTACTGTTTGCCAACGAAAAGCTATGAATTGTATAATTCAATAAATTAATCTTGTACACAATATCAAGAGCACAGTGGTACAATATATTACAATAAAAGTATTGAAAAGAACCCTAATACCACAAAAATAATTAAAAATAACAAATAAAACAAGTTACTTAAGATTAAACCCTTATGTACATTTCGATGACCATGTCATCATCATCAGAGGGTCTTGTTACAAAACACAATCTAGCACACAAGAAGTTACAAACTAGAATGATCTAGTTTGTAACTTCTTGTGTGCTAGATTGTGTTTTGTAACAAGACCCTCTGATGATGATGGCATGGTAATCGAAATGTACATAAGGGTTTAATCTTAAGTAACTGGTTTTATTTGTTATTTTTTATTATTTTTGTGGTATTGGGGTTCTTTTCAATATTTTTATTGTAAATTATTCTTGTACTTGTGTTTCTCTTCTTTATTTTCATGCTTGCACAAGAATGCATGTTTTGTTTTTTTATATATATAAACTAGCAACCCTTGTCGGCACCCCTCATTCGTTTAAAATTGTCACTTTACATGTTAACTAGATAAATTTAAAACCGACTAATAATTGATAGTGATTATGAAATGTTAATACTAAGTTATAATAGCGTATTTTTAATTAATAAATGTTCAACTGAATTTATACTGTTTCTGTCCATTTCATATGGAACTTGTATACTTTCTACGACATTTTGCAATATATATATATATATGAGGAAAAAAGCATAACATTTACTTTGTGTACTCAAGGCATGCTGCAAATACATTAGCTTTGCCCGATAAAACAAAACAATTCCAACAATATTATTGGTAATATATCATTTTCAGTGAATTATGACTGCTTATTATATTAGATTATAGAAAAAATTACAACAGTCTACAAAAACCCAAACATGAAGTATAGTTAAAATAATAGGTATAGCTTATTTTATATTTTACAAAACAAAAATTTAGAAAGAAAATGTAAATAATTTTTGTTTACCTGAAATTCTTGAAATATAAACTGACGCGTCATTGAAAGCTTACCTGGAAATCAGAAAAATATTAGTAACGCAAAATTAAAAGAAAACAAATCTACATCGTGATATTGAGAATGGCACAGCAGACAACAATGAGGCTCGTAAAACGTTGGGAGGAAGAGCTGTCCTAGTGCGTAATATAAAATTTCTTTTGTTCATTTTTTCAAATTGCATTGAATCTAGGCTATACGTATTTCATACTTGTGTCGGAAAGTATAATACATTTTAACACTCACAATATTAAATTCTTCAATTCATTACCTCAGGTCGGCATTGTAAACATTAACTGCCCTTCAGATGACCCCGAACAATAAACAATCAAAACTCTTTGTGCGATAGATACAAAGAGATCTGTTTACTAACGGTTTGTGACAACAATATTCATGAACGAAAGGTTAATCGTAAAAAAAAATTATTCAAAAAGTATTTGAATACTTAATTTGGAATACTTTAATATTTGGAATTGACATTGATAACTCGTTTACCTTTAAAATTCATGTACTGTATTTCATAATTTTATTAAGGATTTCACTCTCCGAAGTTTCAAAAAAATCGAAGACCGAACATTTTTTTAGTTCAAACGTTTTATACACACATTTTAATATCCAAGTAATACAAAATGGCGTCAAACATAACATATGCTACACTACAATAATAATTGTGGAGTAGTTGACCTTGTCTAATGGAAATATAATCCTGGTCCACATTATTTTCAAGAATTCTTAAATTATCTATTTCAGTCCTACCTAAGATCTAGACATTACACTTTAAATCTTTACTTACATTATAAATATCTGTTTAATGTGAGCAATGATCCACACATACATTTTAGAACAAGCAAGTTTATGCTCCATGATAACCCTAGAAACTATTCAACAACATTTACAGATCCGTCACAAGAAAAAGTAAAATTATTGTGATATCTTGGCATCAAAAATTGTAAATACATTCAAATAAGAGATTAATTTAAAATTTGTTGAATAGTTTTCATGAAACTCTTGAAAAACATAAATTTCTTTTCCTAATATCGATAAAATTTTTAGAATTTTTATTAGTTAGATTCAATATTGTTTTGGTTAACTAACAAAATAAATATTTGTTGTAGGGATAGTCGGTATTTTTTATCCCGGTGTCTTTCTCACTGTTATTCGTTTGTCGCTAGTGCTACCAGTGACAAAACATGGAAAATGCCAGTTCCAGTGACAATGGATCGATCGGAGGCAAAACGTTGGCGTCATTGGCTGGAAAGCTAGTGATATTTTACCGCGGCTGTCGTAGGTTTATTGAACGCTGACACTGGATCTACTCTAACCGCTCGGCTCACGGCGCCGATCATCGTGCAGTGTCGTTGTTTGAAGGAGGACGGATTATTCTCTGTTGTGATTGGGCAAAATGTCGCCGTCACTGAATTTATAGGTACTGATATTTTACCGAGGCTGTCATTGGATCATTTGTGGCTGACACTGGATCTACTTTAACCGCTCGGCTCACGGCGATGATCATCGTTCAGTGTCGTTGACTGAGAGGAGGAAGCGGTTGTCTGTTGTGATTGGGCAAAATGTCGCCGTCACTGAATTTATAGGTACTGATATTTTACCAAGGCTGTCATTGGATCATTTGTCGCTGACACTGGATCTACTTTAACCGCTCGGCTCACGGCGACGATCATCGTTCAGTGTCGTTGACTGAGAGGAGGAAGCGGTTGTCTGTTGTGATTGGGCAAAATGTCGCCGTCACTGAATTTATAGGTACTGATATTTTACAGAGGCTGTCATTGGTTAATTTGTCGATATCACTGGTTCTAATCGTTTACGTCGTGTGTGATTGGGCGATTTGTGTCAGATTTCAGGACAGTGACAGTGTTGTGTGCCGTAGACGGTATAGTTTGTTCTTAATTCCTAATGAGTCTATTTTGAAGTAAAATGAACTTTCCTACTAGCCACATAAGTACCTTGCGAGCGACTATTCTCTAAGGGAGGTTACATTATAAATGACAGAAGATCTCGTTTAAGTCTTGATAAAGCCTGAAAAATCCTTTTTGTCAATATCAACATCAAATTCTGTAAATAAACTGTATTTTGTAATTAAACCTTAAATTATAAATAAACTGTTATTTTGTAGTTTTATTTAAGATTATATAATTTATTACACCAGTGTTATGTGTTGCAGTAAATGTCACCGGCACTGTCTTTCGTTACCAGTGTGGTATGCCTGCCTGTTATTGGCACATGCAGATCTGTCTCAGTATCCCTTGTCACCGGTACTAAAGTCACCAGTAAAAGTCCACTGATCGAAGCCGGGCGCTAAAATCACTGATCCTTAAAAGTCACTGGATCGACCCTCCTTAATTTGTTGTTACGAATTACGAACACGTATATTTTTTTTTTAATAAAAAAGAAATTAATTCGAAAAACGAAATACAAAAATTGCACGGGAAAGTAATAAATAACATTGCCAAGAAACTAGGATCAGCTGCGGCCCATAAACCTGACGACATCAAATATTTCATAAATGAAGTCAAGGTAAACGTATTGCTAGACGCCTTGGTAAACAAACAAACAAACATTCGCTCGACGAATTCCTCTTGGTTTGGTCAATCTACATCTCTGCATTACAGAGAACAGTTAAGACGATATCAAGTTCCGTCGTTTTATGCCTCTTTATGACACAACTTTGGGCATGGTGTAGAGTAAGAGTATTGTTTTGAACGTCAGTTATATATTAAGAGGATTATTTATTACTTAACCTTTATTTAATGTCTATTAATAACCATTTAATGTGTTTAAGGTTAATGACATATCACAGACTAATTCATGCTAATACAAATACACTCTACGTTTCAATTTTCTATTAAAAAATCCTTCTCAAGAACTAAAGTTTATTATTCTAATATTAAACCATAACTTTATATCATAATAATAGTGCCGTTGTTATCAATAAGTACGGAAGAGTTTGAGTATGTATCTGTGATTAATCTATGTATCTGTGATCTACAATAGTTGTGATCCAAATTTGACTTGTTTAGTAGTGCAATTTGATTTGTAAATGTTATTATTTACTAAGAATAATGAAATATTTGATTTTAATTAGTTAAAAGTATTATTTATGAATGTTAAAAACTGTACATTATGGTTTAAAATTACATTAATTACCTTTAGCTCTTGAAAAGGGTTTTCAGATAGAAGAAAAACTTAAGAGTGTATTAGTAGCAGAATAAAATGGTCTGTGATCTGTCATTAACTTGAATCACATAAAAGAATTATTCATGTCAGATAGGAACAACTGAATGAAGCAAATAGCAATAATTCATTTTGAGCAATTTTGTCAAGTTCCAATGTTACATTTGTATTAAGTGGCACAAAATTACAACTTCTGAACATTATGTTTTTTTGATTTGGCAAGAGCCAACAATTATTTCATAACTTATTCCAGTGTTACAATTAATATTATTTTACACATTTCTTCGCAAAACGGTTAATAATTTGCGAAAGTGGAATAGAAAAATAATAATACAAGATAACAATCAGATTAAAATAAAATAAGTCGTAACATTTACGAAAATCATAAAACTCCTAAGAAAGAAATACAAAATAGAGATATCAAAAAACAATTGAATAAAAATAAAAATGAAGCAAAGAAACACTGTACGATATTAAAATTAAATATCGAAATGTCGAATTTAAATTAAATTTTACAAATGTGTCTGTGTATTGTCTAAACACACTTAATATGTGCAATAATTACTGGGAGATAGCCTACATCTTCATTACCCTGCAACTGTATTTAGGTAGGCCTACTTTAGGGTAGCAGCCCTGCTACTCAAATTATTGCTCTCTCTCTCTCTCTCTCTCTCTCTTACTCATTCAAATAACCATGAACACTGCTCAGTAAAGTTATCTCTCTCTCTAGCTCCCGCCAAGAATTATGAGCCCGGTTCACTCAAGATGTTTCGCATTCTCTTACTCCCTCCAAGAACCATGAGCCTTGATCAGTTAAGTTATCTATCTCTCCCTCTCTTACACCAAGACCCCTGGTCTCTTATTTTCTCTCTTTCCTCCGTCACTCTCTCCACGAACCATGAGCCCTGCTCACTTAAGTTCTATCTCTCTCTCTCTCTCTCTCTCTCTCTTTCTCTCTCTCTCTCTTTCTTACTTCCTCCAAGAACCATGGAATCTTCATGTTTCAATTTTAATCCTAACTCACGCCGGCGATGTTAAACACAACAATTCGTTTTGTAAAAACAATGTAAGAAATATTAAAAAAAACTACTACATCTATAAAAATAAAACGTTAAACAAGTATGAGAATTTAACCACCCCATTACAATGTAATGTCATAGTGTTAAAAGCTACAAGGTATGTGAGTTACAACACATAATATCCTGCCAATATAAAGTGAAGAATGTTTGGTAATTAAATCTCCATTATGGCAGAACTTTTATTGCTCACCACGGAAATGTTATTGGAAATGCATTATATAGCAACTTTATAGCAGTAATAAACCGATAAATTAATAAATTCTTCTCCTTCATTTATAAAAGTTGTTTCAGGCTATCAGTATAAATGTCATTTACGTACGGAAAACTCTGTTCACCGGGAGAGATAGCGAACTTACGTTCACGGTAAAATGTAAAAAGCTGGAGTGCGTCATGTGGTCTGGATGAAGGAAAATATAGGATATTCCTGGATATTAAACAAGGAAAGGTCAACGTAAGGCAAGATCCTGTACTAGAAGATGCTCCTTCATACGTGATTTGGTAAACATTATTCCAGTCATTTCGAAAAGCAACGACCAAAATCTATATTGACCGGACCGGACACGACCCCCAAGAAGAAGTAAAAGCTTATTTATAATTATTACTAATACCAGACTAAAACGTAATAATTATTCACATTATGTTTATCTGTAGATTAAAGTAACTTAATATTTATTGGAATAGATTCAAAACTAATTGTTTCAGCTAAAAAATACAAAAGCATCAGCAAAGCATTGTTTAAAAATAATTGGGAGACTGCATGTGGGAAATCAAATAATATTGGTACTGTTTAGTTGCGATTCAGTCGACGCGTCGGCCAGAACAGTTCCCCAGCTTCCGCTTTATGGTAGAACGCAATTACGTACGTAGGCGACGAACAGTTTGTTTTAATGGAAACCAAAGGGAAAGACTGGTTACATTAAACAAACCTTGCAAGCCTTTTCCCTACATGTCACATTCGTTTCGTCTGAGTTTCCCCCTCGTGCTAGAATGCGTGAGTGTCATTCTCTTTCCGCGCATCTTTTGTAACTTAAATTCCTTATTTTACATAAAACGTCAACTAAAATAATCCTAAAAAATATTCAAACCGTTAACAACCACCCTCTACTTGTACCCATTTCACCTACTTTTCATTTGAACACTTGAAGAACTTTGCAGCTCAATTAATTAATCATAACCTAATTATAAAAACTAGGAAGTTTAATAAAACGCGAGTTTCATTAACACAAGTGGATTTAAAAGTGGCAAACGGCTAGAAGTGGATTAGCTGCCTTATTCTGAAGGATTAATTGCTCTCCAGAAATAATAACTTAATATATCACACAACCGACTTTTCTATCAGCTCTATTTTATATGAGAAGTATTAAGGACTTGCAGATATTGAAATTTTACTTATTTCTCTGTTTGTATCTGTTTTTTTAGAGGAAAAACTTTAAAATGTTATTTTGGATTCCTAAATATTTAAAACCATAACATAAACTAACACTGAGCTCGTTTGAACAGTGAACAAAATGTAATACAAATAAAACATTTTATTCGGTTATTTTTGTAATAATTTCCTCTAAAGGTAGTTGTTTGTAATCGAAATGTGCTTAGAGATTTAATTACAATCTTTTATGGGCGAAAGGATTTAATAAATGTTTTTTTTTTGAAAAACACCACAGTTGATTCAAGTTGCTAATATTTGCGATCCGAGAGATATAGTAGCACGAGTTAATTCGTCACGTCACCTGATCACGGCAACCTTAATCATGGAGACGATAACATACTAACAAGGGCCAAGCAGACTAAACATTCAACAAATATCAATGCAATTTCTTCAAGCAACGATCAAAATCGATCACGAGAAGCCGACGTCACTTAAACACATATTATACAGGCAAGACACCGTTTCCGTATATGGTCAATAGTAGGCAATTGATTAATAATATAGAATACAAATAAATTCATTACTTTGTTAATTTTATTTCAAAACGAAATCTAAATTTAGGCAACCATCGTTAGAAAACGCCTAAGCTTGTAATATTGAATCAGTGAACGATTTTTGAAAGACAATAAAATTGGGGGATACCAAATTGAATGATATAGATGTTGATCATAAATATAAATCAAAGATGGGTCACACTGGCTACAACCTTTATGTCAAATAGCTTGCAAATGCTAACACTAATAAACAAAATTTATCGAAATACACGAATGTAAATAATTGATACACCCTTCGCTACAAAAAAAACTCTTAAATAACTTAAACCTTAATATATATTTCACTAAAGAAATAAACATGCTCAAATAGTAAAGTGTTAGCGAAACAAATGTAGATTAATTAATAAAATGTTGTTTCATAAAAAACGGTGTACCAATTGTGACCATTATATTTCAAACTATAGTGCTCCGTTAGTCGCTATTGGGAAATGGCAAAACTAACAAAATATTATAGGTTTGCCGAGATCCTGAACAAGAAAATTAATAAAATTTCAATAAAAATATATACAAAATACAGTATCGTTAAAAAACCTTACTATAACTAAAACATAATGCCCCAAATGTAAGTTATAGTTTCGGAAGAGCGTTTTGCCTTTTTCAGGCTGACGGCCAACCTACCCGTATAATCACGAGTCAACCGCCCTTGCACCGCCTGGTTCAGCAAACAAACACTTATTAGAATTAGAAAATTTAAAAAAAATATTTTATTTATTCTAAAATATATCAATAAAATTGTAGTTTCGTTGAAAGTAAAATAAAAAATACAGAAAAAAATATTGACACAAGTGTTCGCCCCTTATTAGGTTGATTAGTTTCCTTCAATTTATTTGGGGTATCTTTCTGTAAGTATTGGTGTTATTCTTGGTGTTCATTTTTATAACTATTATTAATTATTTAGTTTTATGACTATTTTCAGGCCCCCCTATACCGTTTTGGCCTAGCAGAATCCGATACGTGCCTTCTCTATCACGATGGTGTCATGAATGGGGACCTGTCCTGAGCTGGACGACCAGCTGTCCAGAATCGGTCGTTACTGGGAGGCTCGTCGCCAAATGGCTCGAGTGCGGTGATTGGCTAAAGTAAAGTAAAGTAAGTAATGACATCTTTAAAGTTTTAAATACAATGTAAGCATATTCATTCGACCAATAAACCCACATATTAACTAAATTCTTCTCCAAATTTGTTAAGGTTAGACTTATTCCCGAAATACGTCATACTACGTTCTCATTACAAATCCTTCAGGGGCTCTGTACTTAGCTGAAGACCTTGATCTGCGTGAAACAGGTGAATGATCCCCTGAGCCAAACTAGCGAGCTAATTACACGAGCATATAGTTAATATTAATCAGTGCCACGCTTTTAATCACAAGTCTTGTCTAGGTTTTGCTTGAACGAGGCTAGGCCTGTTATTATAACACAATTATCCAATGTACAGGCCGTCGGCCATTTTGTATCATATTTGAACATATCAGCAAAATAGAAACATTAATACAAATAAATCAATAAGTCTAGACTTTAGTGGTAATATACCATGATTTAGTGTTGGTATCTAGGCAAAGGATAGGAATCGAATAAGTTAGGAATTCAAAAATTGAAACAAGAATACCACCCTTACCTCGTACGCATTTGCTCTCTAGGAAAATACATTTTAGAGTAAAAATCATGATGGTTAGGTGAAGGTTTTATCAAAAAAAATATTACCTGAATGCATAATTCTGGGCATTTAAAGCAAGCAGAAAGCATGGAACACCAGGAGTTGCAAGGAAAACCAGAAGTTTACGAGTTCCCACGGAATCGATAGTACAAACTTTAAAAAAATATATATATTTTAAAAACTATAAATACTTTTTGTAATTGTATGGAAGAGCTGGAAAACTGATAAATTACAAGAAATATATATATATATATATATATATATATATATATATATATATATATATATATATACATATATATATATATATTTTTAAAAAGTCAATTCCTGCCAAGTCCACAAAGAAAAAAATTATTTTAGTTCCTTTTATGTATATGAATATGTCAGAATAACAATATTAAGTGGGAAAATATAAAGCGAATTTCTTTGCAATTTTCCATTTTCCTTTCTATACATGGTGTTGGTTATTATTTTTGTTTGTTATTATTTATACGCTTTCTTTCTTTTTAGTCGCTTGCATTTTGTTGTAGTTTTCTTTTCACTTTCGTTTCGCATTGTTCGTTTGTAAAGCAAGGTTATATAACGTTAGCCATCCAGTTTGTTTGTTTATTTTCTTTTTTTCATTCATTTTTAATCCTTGAGCGTTATTTATGATATTGTGTGGTAACCATGGCAACAATTTAAGGTTGTAGAATGGAGGTTTCGACGATAGCCAGACGGGAGCAAAAACAAAATTCATATACTTCTTTTAGAAACTGTCTAGCCCTGGGAAAGTTGGCTCAGTACCAAAAGCGCCTGACTTTGAATAATAAGATACACAGTTCGAATCTGTCTAGGTCCACCAAATTTGTATAATTTATTATTGAATAAATTTTTGCAAAAACTGTATTAACATCAATTGGCATCCACTATAGATTAAAACAAATATATTTGAACTTGATTGGATAAATAGAAACGTTTTTTAGTAATGATATATATATATATATATATATATATATATATATATATATATATATATATATCAGGAGAGTTTGGGCTAATAGAATGAATGTAATAATAAAAAAGAATAAGTATTAAAAGTGAAAATCCATATATATTTCCATTTTAAAAATTTGTTATGCTTTTTAAGTTTATATAGTTCTGCAGTATAAAAAACATCCGTTTCCATCCTTAAAAAAGTTTGCCAAACATAAAAGAAAGAAATTTATGAGAATAATTATAAAAATAACAAGTATAACTTGTATACAACATTTCAGTTAGCTTTTTACTAAACTTGTACCCTCTAAGTGACTTGAGTATATTGGAACATGAAGTTTCAGTGACGTATACACTGAAGAAACTTTCAGGACTAAAGACAAATAGATCTGAAGCAAAGAATAAATTTAAGACAGAGAACAGTCAAATAAATATAGGGAACTTTTGATGAGAGGAAAACGGCTTTCGGCAAGAAAACTATGGAGGAATGATCCCAGTAAGACGTTGTTCAAAGTCTAGCCAAATGAGTTTATTCAGAAACGTGTTATGGTATGTATGTATTTACAGAAGAAGTATAAGTAAACGTTGTGAAAATTTTGTAAACTTGAAATTTATTAAAGAAAAACACTCTTTAAAGGAATAAGAGTACAAAAGTGTAGCGAAACGAATGTTGCCGTTCAGTTTGGCAACAGCGCCACAATGGACAAATCTTCATTATTTTAAGAAAATACTTGAAAGTTCAGGCAGGCAGCTCTTTGATTATATTTGTCTTTTTCAAGCACTTACTTTTGCGTAAAACCTTTTCAGTGCTTGTTGAGATAAAAACAGAATAAAGGAACAAACTTGATGTTGGTAATGACTTGTGTTGTACCCTTACTAAAATACAATCTAAAATAGGTATGCAAGCTCATCCATCTCACTAACAGATTTCTATAATCACTTAAACAATAGTTTATGACTATACGAACTAAAATTTTGTAAATTTTTTAAACTTACTGAAACAGAACGTTTTCGATCGCTATGTGCCGATCTCCATCAGTGTCTTCTGCCCTGATGACTCATCAGAAGGCACATAGCGATCGTAAACGTTCTGTCTCAGTAAGTTTAAAAAAATTTTAGTTCGGATAGTCATAAATTATTGTTTTAATGATTAATAAGATTCGCGATGTGTAATGTACTACAAAATTCAAGAATTCAACAGATTCTTCTCTTATCAGTTAAAATTTATCTTGCGAATTAAAACTTGAAATGTTATATCCTATATCTTGTGAAAAATAAATTGTTTTCATAATTTCGAATATTCAAATATTTTGCATTTTAGGTGCAAAGAATTATACCTACTCAAATTAAGGAATTTGTTTGATCTTAGAACTGCTTCAAAATCGGTTTAAGCAGAGCAAATACACTTGTCTACTGTAATAGGTCTGTATGGACAGATGACTAATTTGAACTCTACCTTTGCTCGAGCAGCAGAGAGGAGCATCATGGAACTATGAGGACGATTAAATATGAAAAGGCTTCTCGCGATTCCTTGGAAGTAAATTGCAAAGAAATGTAAGGACTATTTTTGCTGCATGCGCACGAGCGCGCGTGTGTGTGTGTGTGTGAGAGAGAGAGAGAAAGATAAAAACATGTGTGATATATATTTATTTGATATATTTGATTTTTTGATAAACCTTGTCAAATAGCTTTAGAAAAAAGATATCTATTCGTAAATGCAAAATATCAAACAACACTTGCATATGTTTCAGTTAATATACTACTAAATAAGTAACTTACATGAACAAAATTAACTAATAACATGAAACGACTACGAAAGTATATATAATTAGATTTTTTTTAACCTTTCGTGTCGTTTTGTTTAATTAATATCTCGGTCAGTGACGTTCTTTCAAATTGTTTAAGATGTAATCTGTTTATAGGCTTTATTGTTTAGTTTGTACTTCTAAAATGCTACTAAAACATAATAATGATAGGCACAGCGAAGACTGTTGTAATACCTCCATAGAGGATTACGTGGCTACAAAATCTCCAATGCCTGCAGTATGCGCCACAGCGTGTAACCGTTAAGGGCCACCGTTATATCGGCCGGGCAAGTTGTAACGCGCACCCATCTCTGCCAAGTTAACTAGATCCCGTTGTACTTGGCGCGATGCCAATATTAAAATGCAAATACTGCATTTGTCCCTCTGTGAATTCCATCTTTTGAAGGTTCCAAATGGTATACCAAACAGTATCGGTTTTCTATGAGATATCAAGAGTCCCGGAATTGCAATTTTCATGTAAAGAGGGATAATAGATTTTAAAGGACATGAAATTTACACTTCGGATCTGCGAGGTAGTAATGCGGTTTTTCTTTTCGTTGTCGCTCTATATTACAATATTTGAACACTCATATATCTCTTCAAAAATATTACTGTTGGATTTTTTATAAAGATCCAAGGAAAACCTTTGATTTTTCATTATAGGCTCCCCTTAATAGATTCCTATTCACTATACTATTGCAACGCTATTATTATTAAAGTAACTCACGATAAATCAAATCGTACTGACTACGCAAACAAAAAAACTACTTAGGAATATTATTTCTAAAAACATATCAATTCATTCATTATCCAACGCCCGTCTGTGGCAGTTGGGCCATTTGACGCCGAGCCTCCCAGTACCGAGCAGTGAATAAAAACATATCAATGACATCGCAATATTCGATAAGAGCATCGCTATTTTTCAATTAGTTCACACTCCTCTTAGGCTTTATATACCTTATTTAAGTTTCCATCTTTATTAAAATACATTTTATTCATCTTCTCAAGTTCGAATAAAGTTGTTAAAACTTGTAGTTCATGACACTTGATGCTAAAGCAGCTTTATAAAATATTAAATCAATATTAAAATTTTTAATGAATTAATTTTAGTCTTATGTGGGAGAAAACCTTTCACAAAAGAGGCAAAGTATGCAATATAGTTATTTCGTCCCAGTTGGCTTAAAATAACTGATAATATCTGATTTCATATCAAATGCCATTTGTTCTGGCAACAGATGATATAGTGAAAGACTGTCTCCCTTAAAGATAACCACACGTTAATCTCCACGTTCACATTTGCTACCCTAGATACAGCATCCATTACAGGAGAGTCGTGTGCATAAGTGGGTGCACTACCACAGCCCAGCAGATTGTAGAAATGCATCACTGCTGTTCCATACAAAGTACTGGTGGCCGGCCTGGCGATAAGTCTCTGCAGCAGCCATTACAGAAGAGTCGTGTGCATAAGTGGGTGCACTACCACAGCCCAGCAGATTGTAGAAATGCATCACTGCTGTTCCATACAAAGTACTGGTGGCCGGCCTGGCGATAAGTCTCTGCAGCAGCCATTACAGGAGAGTCGTGTGCATAAGTGGGTGCACTACCACAGCCCAGCAGATTGTAGAAATGCATCACTGCTGTTCCATACAAAGTACTGGTGGCCGGCCTGGCGATAAGTCTCTGCAGCAGCCATTACAGAAGAGTCGTGTGCATAAGTGGGTGCACTACCACAGCCCAGCAGATTGTAGAAATGCATCAGTGCTGTTCCATACAAAGTACTGGTGGCCAGCCTGGCAATAAGTCTCTACAGCAGCCATTACAGGAGAGTTGTGTGCATAAGTAGGTGCACTACCACAGCCCAGCAGATTGTAAAAATGCATCAGTGCTGTTCCATACAAAGTACTGGTGGCCAGCCTGGCAATAAGTCTCTGCAGCAGCAATTACAGGAGGGTCGTGTGCATAAGTGGGTGTACTACCACAGCCCAGCAGATTGTAGAAATGCATCACTGCTGTTAGATACAAAGTACTGGTGGCCGGCCTGGCGATAAGTCTCTGCAGCAGCCATTACAGGAGAGTCGTTTGCATAAGTGGGTGTAAAACCACAGCCCAGCAGATTGTAGAAATGCATCACTGCTGTTCCGTACCACGTACTGGTGAATAGTCTGGCGATAAGTCTCTACAATAGCCATTACAGGAGAGTCGTGTGCATAAGTGCGTGCACTACCACAGCCCAGCAGATTGTTGAAATGCATCACTGCTGTTCCATACCACGTACTGGTGACCAGCCTGGCGATAAGTCTCTGCAGCAGCCATTACAGAAGAGTCGTGTGCATAAGTGGGTGCACTACCACAGCCCAGCAGATTGTAGAAATGCGTTACTGCTGTTCCGTACCACGTACTGGTGGCCAGCCTGGCGATAAGTCTCTGCAGCAGCCATTACAGGAGAGTCGTGTGCATAAGTGGGTGTACTACCACAGCCCAGCAGATTGTAGAAATGCGTTACTGCTGTTCCGTACCACGTACTGGTGGCCAACCTGGCAATAAGTCTCTGCAGCAGCCATTACAGGAGAGTCGTGTGCATAAGTGGGTGTACTACCACAGCCCAGCAGATTGTAGAAATGCATCACTGCTGTTCCATACCAAGTACTGGTGGCCAGCCAGGCGATAAGTCTCTGCAGCAGCCATTACAGGAGAGTCGTGTGCATAAGTGGGTGTACTACCACAGCCCAGCAGATTGTAGAAATGCATCACTGCTGTTCCATACCAAGTACTGGTGGCCAGCCAGGCGATAAGTCTCTGCAGCAGCCATTACAGGAGAGTCGTGTGCATAAGTGCGTGCACTACCACAGCCCAGCAGATTGTTGAAATGCATCACTGCTGTTCCATACCACGTACTGGTGACCAGCCTGGCGATAAGTCTCTGCAGCAGCCATTACAGGAGAGTCGTGTGCATAAGTGGGTGTACTACCACAGCCCAGCAGATTGTAGAAATGCATCACTGCTGTTCCATACCAAGTACTGGTGGCCAGCCAGGCGATAAGTCTCTGCAGCAGCCATTACAGGAGAGTCGTGTCCATAATTGGGTGCACTACCACAGCGCAGTAGGTTGTTGAAATGCATCACTGCTGTTCCATACCAAGTACTGGTGGCCAGCCTGGCGATAAGTCTCTACAGCAGCCATTACAGGAGAGTCGTGTGCATAATTGGATGCACTACCACAGCCCAGCATATTGTTGAAATGCATCACTGCTGTTCCATACCAAGTACTGGTGGCCAGCCTGGCGATAAGTCTCTACAGCAGCCATTACAGGAGAGGCTTGTGCCTAAGTGCCTGCACTACCACAGCCCAGCAGATTATAGAAATACGCCACTATTATTCCATACCACGTACTGGTGACCAGCCTGGCTCTAAGTCTCTACAGGAGTGGAGGTGACTCTAAACCCGACATACTCACTACTCCGACCGCCTAGTCCTAACGATTTTTCGCTGCCCTCAGACTGTTAATAATTTGAGATTTTCAGTTTCTTCCCAACCTGTTAACATAGATGCCGCATATGTCGAACATTTCCCTATTGGATTCAAAAAATTAACGAATTCAGGTATTCCGTGAGTTCAGTCAAATACAATTTCTTTCTCTGTTATATGCAAAATAGTTGAATTATTTCAGTGATGCAATAACCTTATGTTATTACTATAGTGTTTGTGAGTGATTTTACGCTACTTGTACTTGCCTGAGGAAAAATTGATGCAAACTGCTTCTTTAGTAAATCCTAAAGATGAACTCACACCAAAAAGTTTTTGGATTCGTACAAAATCCTGTTTTTTAGTATTTTGATTTGTACAACAATCGCTCCCAGAGCATCCTACATTTCAAGAGCCATAAAAGAACATTTAAACTGGCTGGCGCGCACACAAATACATAGAACAACACGCGCGCGCGTGCAGAGACACACACACGTAAACCCGCACGCATACAAACCCTCACCCACAAATACACGCGCGTGCGTGCGCGCACACACACACAACCTCAACAACCACACACACACACACAACCTCAACAACCACACACACACACACAACCTCAACACACACACACACACACACACACACACACACACACACACACACACACACACACACACACACACACACACACACACACACACACACACACACACACACACACACACACACACACACACACACACACACACACACACACACACACACACACACACACACACACACACACACACACACACACACACACACACACACACACACACACACACACACACACACACACACACACACACACACACACACACACACACACACACACACACACACACAAACACACACACACACACACACACACACACACACACACACACACACACACACACACACACACACACACACACACACACGTATCTGCTATAACGGTGGACCGAGAATATGTCAATCTTAACTGTGATAGCAACTACCTTATTTTCAGAGTCTATATCTTTCACTGTGTATATTAATCACTGCCCTATTAATTATATATTCTACTTCATATAATGATATGGGGGAATCAATATAATATCAAGCACAGAAAGCGTGTTTTATCTTAGCCAAGTATTATCCTTGTTCAGGTCAACCGGTGGGATTTCTTGATTTTGTTACAATATGCCATTTAGCAATACAAATGCTATGCTATACTTACAACTATCATACGTATAGAAGATATTTAAATAACTTTCGCCTAATTATTTCCCAGCTACTCGATGTTACGAAAATCGAAGCATTAATAAACCTCGAAGAATTAAAGGGATGATTTTTTTTAAAGATATTAGAATGATATTGAAAACAGTTATTGGGAAGAATAACGGAACTAAATAAGGAATATGTGTAACAAATGTCTCACAATAAAAATCACAAAACAAGATTGGAACAATCATTTTGCCCTCTTTAGTGATACACCTAAACTGATATGCAAGAGTATAGGCATCAGTGACGATGGCGACATTGTTGCTGAAAACATGTTCTGTCATTAAGAATGTGTGTATTGAAAAATTGTGTAAAAGGGTATATTTCTTATACATTTAACCTCACAAACTAAACCCTAACTTATAATAGAAGTGAAAATATATACTTTTCAAAATTTTCAAGTTGAAATAAAAGGAAAGCACTGGAAACTCTGGAGCAAATGAGGCTCTAACTCCTATGAATTCTAGAATTTACATTTATTACAAGAGAACACAGACGCAGTAAATAAGAACAATGAATAAAATTACGAAACCACGCCAAGCCATTCTCTAGGCCAGACTGCACTGTACAGTTCTGCTATTTAGGCCACAGAGTAAAGTGGTTTCTTGTATGTGCTTTACCTGGTCTATCATCTCACTGGCACAGAGCCGACAGTCATAGCGATCCATTGTCTGCAGTCTAGTCTTCACGACTCCAGTTTATACCAAGCCAGTTGTTAGGGTAAACTAAAATCAGGCGTTTTTCGCTTTATCCAGCCTTCCCAGTCTCATAGACATTTTTTTTACACATCTTGACAGGTTATGTTTAAACCTTTTCCCAGACTATGTAAAACGATCGATTTAACCTTAGTATAAATGACCTTAGAACTTACTTTGATAAATCATTATTTATAATTTTCCACACTACTAAAAGAGTACACTTAAAACTACTTGTGTATCCCTGTAGGATTTTTGAAGATAGTTTTTGAATAAACATTAGCTATACAACTAATTTACAACTTTTTTCATAGTTATTCTACCAATATAGTTGATAGTTTTTAACTGAAAGAAATAGCTCATAACCACTGTGTCAATCTGTCTGCCTCTTATTCACCCACCCCTCCTGCCCCTCTCCTCTCTCCCTCCCTCCCTCCATATACAGAGCAAAAGAAAAATTGTATAAATAGGAAAACATTATAGAATTGAAATGTTAAATATAAGTGTTGATTTTATCTTCGAGATTAGTAAAATTTTCTTCCTAGGAATATAATGTAATGACTGCAGTTATTAAACTATTGTTATTAATGTATTTCATCAAGTATAAAAACGAGTTTCCTTACTACGAACGAAAGAGAGACAAATTGATTAGAAAGCAGGTGCCAACAAACCCAAAGGGCAAAAACAGATTTTCATTATACTGTAATACTTATTATTAAGTTTTCCTTTAAATTTTTAAAATTTTAAAGTGTAATTATTTCGGCGGACTTTATCGCCTTATTATTACTTTATTTTAGAAACTTAGTCTCAAAGACTCGTCACGTGTTCCCCTCCACGGATATCCTTAGTAAAAGGCGAAAGATTTATGCGTAATAGGCTAGGTTAATGTTTGGCTGAAATACTCTGCAAACCTGTCTGGGGAAAGGTTGGACCGAAGACTAGTTTAGGCTTCTATTAAGTAAGAGAGACGCAAACAATTGCTAAGTCACACTATTACGTCAGGGGAAATGTCTGTGATCGCATGATTTACGTCAAAGTTTAAAGCAAAAACCTTTAGCCAGCCATGAGTCATAGTATTTGCGGTCTACTGCAGGAGCAATTAGACAAGACACGCAGAAGAAGCTGCATTTCCATGTCGACATAGCTGCAGCGTTATTGCATCTGTCGGTGTGCCGCTTAAATTATAGCCTGCTACGCAAGTTTATTACTAACCGCCAACTTAAAACTTCAGCTACTGTTGGCAAATACAACGTATATTGCGAAAACTTTGCGTAAAGTGGACAAGTCGTAAGTTTCACACGTGGGAGTGGTGAGAGAAAAATTACACAATTGGACACTTTACTTTGGCTAACAAAGGTCTTTCAATGCATTGACTTTCTAAGTGTAAGATAAGTTTAAAAAATTTGGAAATTCTTTCTACAGATTCAAATATGTGTTGCGACATTTTTTGCAACTTGATGATTCATCGACAGCCACTAGATATCAACATTTGTAGTAAAATACTGTAATCTAGCCCTAATTACCTAATATTGTGCCTGTCTGTAGAGAGAGATAGAAAGAGGGATGATAGAGAGAGAGAGAGAGAGAGAGAGAGAGAGAGAGACAAACAGACAGAGAGGAGACAATAGTCATACTGGTTTGAATCTACAAGGAAGTATGCCCTCATACATACATATATATATATATGTATATATATATATATATATATATATATATATATATATATATATATATATATAATAAATTAAAAATATTTCAAAAACAAGAATACTTTTAATGAATATATTTATTCCTTGTATACATACATACAAATATTTTTGATCGTTTTTTATAGTGCTGGCAACGAGTATAAGCAAAAGCTTCAAACATTTTATTTCTAAAATATTCATACTTATGAAATAATTGCTTTAATAAATATTTTCAGTTAAATAACAAATTGGTATTCAACTATATGTAAAGTGTCAACATATATACTTATATATCCTATTATGTTGGTTATTTTAGAAGAATATTTGAGGAATTACTTTTTAACAAACGTTTTCGACCACAGTCTATGCGAACATTTCCAATTCTTTGAAAAGAGGTTAAGGACAAGTCGGTATTTAAAATAAAAAAGCTTTACACAAACCTGTAAAATAATCCCAATAAATATATCAAATAATATATTCATATATTAAATATACAAAATTTAAATTCAAATTTTCCAAATAAAACAACATTTATACGAATAATATGTTTTTTTTAAGATAAACAATATGCGGTGTTACGATAGTGCAAATACGTAAGAAATACATATAAATTACATTTCAAGAGAGCTATCGTGCGAAAGTGGAAAGTAAGATGATACTGGACTTTGGAGAAGGCAAATTACTTGCCATTGAATTATTGTTCGTTTTAGAAATGGATCATTTCCAAATTTATAAAATTCAATGAAATGTTTGGCGACACTGAAGCTTAGGGAGGGTGAAAGTTCAGGGTTGTTTGTGTAATTTGTTAATGCACTAATATTAAAATTATCAACCTCGAAAAAACAGCGATTTATTTGTGGTCGAGAGAGATTAGATTAAAGGAATTGAACCAAGGTAACGAGGCATAAGAGATGTGCTTTAGCACTACATAGGAATTTAACAAATTCGTATTCTAAAAGGCATAATAGTAGACGATTTTAGACTAAATATTTATTTATTGTTGATATAATTTTCATTACCTAAAAAAATCATAATATTTATAAAACGCCTAAAAAACTCATTTATGTATTTTTACATTTTAAAATTGTTTGATATATTAAAAATTGTATAAGAAAAATATCTCTTTTAATAAATATCGAAATCTTGTTGCTGTTCATAACGAGCTGGTTGTTAATTACTTATTATACTTTGATATTACTTGCGATCAGATTTTTTGTTAACTATAAGTTGTTAAATTGTTAACTTACACTTGGAGAAAACGTTTACGTTTTACGACTTCTTCAGCCTCATATTATTGCCGCTAGGATTGCTGCTGTTGTGCTTTTTTGGTACCAATTTTAGAAAGTTAGAAGTGATGTGATTGAAGAGTATGTGTGATCTGTGGCGTGTATGTTCATTTAGGATGTCATTTTTATGTGTGTTGCTATGTCTATTTGCTATATTCCATACTGTTCTAGTGTATTCAATGTATGGAATTTGTTGCATGTGTGGAGGATGCTCATGTTATTTTCATACTATTGCATAAGTGTTTAGTGTCCATGAGGTGATTTGTGAAGGTGGATTTAATAGTAGTGTCCTGTGTGTTTTTGTGTTCTTTATATCTTTCGGCGAAAGATCTGCCTGTTTGTCCAATATAAAACTGGCAAAAATATGAGGCTGAAGAAGTCGTAAGACGTTTCCCCCAAGTGTAAGTTAACAATTTAACAAATTATAGTTAACAAAAGGTCTGGCCGCAAGTAATATCAGGGTGTAATAAGCTCTTTTAACAATTAAAATGTTTCATGTAAAACCTAATTCTCACATTTACATGGAATGAAAAACAATGAATGGGATTTATAGAAAATAACTACCTGGCGTACTATGATACCATTTGGTCAGTGATAGTAAGATTACTTTTTCTTAATATTCTTTGCTACAGGTAATATGTCGGTTTATGTGTGTGTTTGTGTGTGTGTGTGTGTGTGTGTGTGTGTGTGTGTGTGCGTGTGTGTTTGTGTGTGTGTGTGTGTGTGTGTGTTTGTGTGTTTGTGTGTGTGTGTGTGTGTGTTTAAAAAACGGAAATTCACGCCATCATGGCCTCATATGGATGTGGAAGCCGTGGTGAATCATTGGTACAGTCATGCAGCACCCGTTACTCATGGCTCGCGTGGGCAGTAGTTTTTCTGAAGCGTGCCTGCTCTGTAAAGCATCAGAGGAATCTAACGTTTCCACAAGAAAGAAATCCCTACAAAGCTTATAGCGAAAGTTATTGAGTTTTCACAGTAAAGTGTATTTTTACTACAAACCTGTAACCAAGAGTGTGGGCTCAACCAGGTTCAAAATCACCAATGGATATAATAAGACTGACCACCTGTGTTTTTAAATTTATGATCTGTAGGCGATTTTGACCTTGGAACTTTCTCGGTTTGGTCTAAGAGAAAATTCCATTCGAAATAGATATAGATTTGTTTACGAATAATTCTCTCCCTCTCGCTATCTCTCTCTAACTTGTTATGTAAATAAAAAATATGTACATTGAAAACATTTTCAATTTAATTGGTTATCGTATGTAGCTTACAAAACGCCTTAGGTTTTCCTCTTACAAAAATTCAGTATGACATAAAAGTGTTTTATATAAAAAAATAAATATACTTTTTACAAGCTCTCCCTTACAAAATGATAATATAGGAAATGTAAACACATCTACTTTTATATTTTTAATATTTCATTAGGTTATAAGTTTAGTTTATAAAGTGATAAGAATTATGAAACACAGAAACTTCCAATCTACTTGAGAAAGCTTACAATCGAAAATAGAATGCATTTCTCACCCGAGCCTTTCGTCGATGTAACTCATTACCTCGTAAAAAAATGTATCATACAATCGTATTCACAGGAAAATTGCAAAGAGAAAACAACGACAAAACACTTAATGTTTCAACAAAAATACATCATTATATCACAACAGAACGATACTCAGAGACAACAAGTGTTACACTGTTATTAGCGTACGTTGTGATCCGTCAAAGAACAATCTCTTATTTATATGTGTTTACTGGATATTATTTATTAACTAAAGCAATCAAGGGTGAATTGTATATAGAGAAACCGTGTGCATAGATTAGCCGGTTTAATTCTCGAAGTAAAAATAAGTTATTCAAACACTTAAAAGGGATATTTAGTTGTAATAGGACTGAATTCTGCAGAACATCTTGCGTATATGTCGACGCGAGGATGTAGCGACCACGTGAAGCTCTGAAGTCCTCAACGTGGAGTTGGTTGACCTTATGTAATTGTTGGCGTAGAATGGTGGGAGGCAGAAGACAGGTTAAACTTGTTCATGGGTCATAGACCTTTTCAGATACAGGTCAGCCTCCTGAAGCCGGTGTTTCTACAACTTGAACAATTAGCAGAAGACGACGCTGACATTTCTGTGTTGAAGTTTTAGCGACGTTTTGAGTCTGCCTCGGGTGTCTCGGATACTAACTGCCACGGCGAGAGGAAGTTTAACGTATACCGGACATGAGTTTAGTGCAAATTGTTATTCAAGTAAAAAATTATTATTACCGCATATCAAACCACATAATGCTATAGAATGAGTATTATTATATTTTAAGAAAAAGAAAAATTGTAGAAAACTTAGTCAGTTTACATTAAAAATATAAAATTTTTGAAGTTACTAATAGCTTAAGCGTATTACCCTACTATAACTTGAAAAACTGACTAATATAATGAAACATAAAGACAATCTCAAAATGAGTTTATACCCGATTACCTTATCACTAAGTTGAATAAAAGCTACCTCATTTATAATATTTTGTACAATATATCAACATAATACTTTGTAAGATTAGGCGTTTCAAGATAAGAAAATAGTACTCTGAAGCGGAAATTTTATTGTTTTCAGTAATTAATGTTTGTCATGAAAATTGGTAATTTTAACAAGTTAATGTATAATAAAATGGATTAATAATAAATACTGTTATTTTAAGGCTTTAAACATGTACTCAGGTAAGGCTTATAAAGGAGAAAAATTACTTTACTTGATGACAGCAAACTTACTCGTTTCCCCGCTTGGTATGTTAGCGTCGCGTTTCTTAAAGATACCACATATTTAAATCGAGACTACAAAATATAAAGAAAATAATAATTTCTGTTTTTAACAGTTCTTTGAGTACAATTAGGCTAATGGGTTTTAGAGTGTAACTCCTTTTGCCGCAGCATATAGAGAACTGTTTTTATGTATCCCATAGCGTCGTCACCACAAGAATTCGAACGAGAATCCGTAATAATTTCTGTTTTTAACAGTTCTTTGAGTACAATAAGGCTAAGGGTTTTTAGAGTGTAACTCCTTTTGCCGCAGTATATAGAGAACTGTTTTTATATATATCCCATAGCGTCGTCACCACAAGAACTCCAACGAGAATCCCATAGCGTCGTCACCACAAGAACTCCAACGAGAATCCGTAGTAATTTCTGTTTTTAACAGTTCTTTGAGTACAATTAGGCTAATGGGTTTTAGAGTGTAACTCCTTTTGCCGCAGCATATAGAGAACTGTTTTTATATATATCCCATAGCGTCGTCACCACAAGAACTCCAACGAGAATCCCATAGCGTCGTCACCACAAGAACTCCAACGAGAATCCGTAGTAATTTCTGTTTTTAACAGTTCTTTGAGTACAATTAGGCTAATGGGTTTTAGAGTGTAACTCCTTTTGCCGCAGCATATAGAGAACTGTTTTTATGTATCCCATAGCATCGTCACCACAAGAATTCGAACGAGAATCCGTAATAATTTCTGTTTTTAACAGTTCTTTGAGTACAATAAGGCTAAGGGTTTTTAGAGTGTAACTCCTTTTGCCGCAGTATATAGAGAACTGTTTTTATATATATCCCATAGCGTCGTCACCACAAGAACTCCAACGAGAATCCCATAGCGTCGTCACCACAAGAACTCCAACGAGAATCCGTAGTAATTTCTGTTTTTAACAGTTCTTTGAGTACAATTAGGCTAATGGGTTTTAGAGTGTAACTCCTTTTGCCGCAGCATATAGAGAACTGTTTTTATGTATCCCATAGCGTCGTCACCACAAGAACTCCAACGAGAATCCGTAGTAATTTCTGTTTTTAACAGTTCTTTGAGTACAATTAGGCTAATGGGTTTTAGAGTGTAACTCCTTTTGCCGCAGCATATAGAGAACTGTTTTTATATATATCCCATAGCGTCGTCACCACAAGAACTCCAACGAGAATCCCATAGCGTCGTCACCACAAGAACTCCAACGAGAATCCGTAGTAATTTCTGTTTTTAACAGTTCTTTGAGTACAATTAGGCTAATGGGTTTTAGAGTGTAACTCCTTTTGCCGCAGCATATAGAGAACTGTTTTTATGTATCCCATAGCGTCGTCACCACAAGAATTCGAACGAGAATCCGTAATAATTTCTGTTTTTAACAGTTCTTTGAGTACAATAAGGCTAAGGGTTTTTAGAGTGTAACTCCTTTTGCCGCAGTATATAGAGAACTGTTTTTATATATATCCCATAGCGTCGTCACCACAAGAACTCCAACGAGAATCCGTAATAGTTTCTCTCTTGGTACATCTATAGAATGCGATTTTCTCTCTCGCTATCAGTTTTTATCAAATATTTAAATTAGAAAATTTAAGAAAGCAAAACCTATGGGAACGTTAACAGCATTTTCCTCTTGTATTAGAGGTCATTAGGAGGTTAAATCGTTTTGCAAATGCCATTTCCAGTACATTCACACGACAGATGGTTTATTGCTCGTAGATTACATTCATGATATATTTTCTACAATAAAGAAGACAATAAATAGAATTATGTTATTCGTAGGTTACCGGAAAACTTAGTTCCGTAATACCCTGGTTTTTAATGGTTGCAATTATTATGGTATGTTATCAATATCATTATATTTTGTTTTTAATATTATAATAATCTGTTATTGATATAATTATGTTTTACGTTATAGTCAATTATTTTAATTGAGTCAACTTGGCAGGACCTGTTTAATAAAGGTGACTTGAAGTTAAATTTCGCTACAAAAATGAAAGTAGTTCAATGTTTGGCAAAACAAGATTTCTTTTAATATTTTTATTCAAACGTGCGACAGGACTTTTTTAATTTTGTAACCTTTTCAAAAGATCTTGCAGAAACGTTTTCTCTACAATTGTAATCTATACTTAAGAACAGTAATACAATTTAATTTAGGAATTTTGATTTTTGTTTTTGCTTTAAAATTTATTCTGTAGCCTATCAAATATGGTTTTAATATTATATACTTGTATATATATATATATATATATATATATATATATATATTTATTTAGTTATGGTATATTTATTTACTGGTATATATATATATATATATATATATATATATATATATGGTTAGTTATCATATATAACTTAGTTTTGTGGCATTTATTGCTCAAGCTCAACTGAAAATTATTTAACAGATTTTTGTAGTTGTAGCACGATTAAATGGTATAACTATCATTAGCTACAAAAGGTAGGCGAGGAATGTAGGATCAAGGTATGTTACACAAATAAAATGTATCATTTTTAAAATAATTCTGAATTCATAATCTGGTTTTAACCGGACCATGTATTTCCAAAAATCAATTACAAAAATTGTTTTTCAATTACTTCTATTAGCTCACACTTTCCTTATATATATCTTGTACAAATTTTCAATCGTTAATAAAATACATTTTTATTCATCCGCTCGAATTCAAATACATATTTTTAAACCTGTAGGGTATGACAATTGATGTTAATACAGTTTTTAAAATATTTATTCATTAACTACATTTTAAAAAGTTGTGAGAACTAGGGCGGTTTCGAACTAAATGTCTTCATATTTGAACTCCAGCACTTTGCACAAAGCTAACTTTCCCAAAACAAGAAATTATTTCTCAAAAATGTATATTTTTTAATTTTGTTTTCACTCCCAACTGGATGTCGTAGAAACCTCCATTTTACAACCTTAAATAGTCGCCATGGTTACCACACAATATCATAAATAATATTCTAGGATTAAAAATGAATGAAAACAATAAAATAACAAAGAAACTGGATTGGTATCGATCCTTTTTTAACAAAAAAACAAAACGAAAGGGAAACGAAAAGAAGTTACACACAATGCAAGCGACGAGGAAAAAGAAAGGGAATAAATACTAACAAAAAAATAATAGTCCAACACCATACACAGAAAAGAAAATGCAAAATTGCAAGGAAATTCGCTTTCTACTTTGCCATTTAATATTGTTATTCTGTCATATGTATATACATATTCACATTAATTGTAATTATAAAATAAAAAGAGACTAAAATATTTTTTTTGTTGACCTCAGTAGAAATTTATTTAATTTTTTTTTAATTTTGTATTTCTTGTGTTTTGCTAAATCCCAATTATTATCAATATCAGTTTGGTTTTGAATATATATTTCATCTTCTAACAATTTTTTGGAGGAAGGAAATTGTTAACCATGGGTGTAAACATTTTTGAAATTTTTCAACACCACGCAAAACGCCATAAACAGAAGCTATACAGAAGTTATAGTCCGATAAATTTGCCGTTAGTGTTTTTAAACAACCCCATATTGTCTGTAATCTACAATAAAATAGTTCATATCCGGCAAATAGTGATGGTGAAAGCAAAGCACCACAACACTATCAGTAGACACACAGCCTGTATCCCAGTAGTAATTAAAAAGTACAAGTTGCAAAGAAAAATCACAGCTCTTTAAACAATGATTGCTATTTTCCGTTTTAGGTAGAAACTTCAAAGTATGTAAAACTTTTAGCTTATAGCGGGTTTTGTTTTAATGCTCATTGCGCAGTTAGGAAAGGCAATCTTGCCGGCAAGTTTCCTTTGCGCATTCACACGGTCCCGACCAACTTTCTACTGCTAATAGGGCAAATCTGTTGAGACCAGTGTGAAACTTTCTCCGCCGTATAAAACACTTGCCGTAACATAAACAAGTTCACATTTTTTAATAAACACTGGGAAAGTTTTATTGATGTAATAAAAACACTCAATGCAACGTTTCGTGCTCGAGATTAACTGAAAACTACTTTAAAGATTTTCTTATATTAAGACCGACATTTAGTATACGTAGCGTTATTTGTGAAGGATAGAACGTTCGCGAATAGACAGGACAAAGATTAGCGCATGGAGAGGTTCATGACATCAGGTTTGCCCAGCTGAAGCTCTCAAGGGTTGGGGTTACTCCACCTAGGACCAAGTCCCGAGTCTGAGAGTTCGACCCTTAGGTAAGGGCAACTGAGAAGATCTGATAGCACTACTTGGATCGAACTAATCACACGGGGTCGAGGTGCCTGGCCGTTCGGAAGGTTCTACTGGTCCCGAGGAGTGCTGGAAAAGCGGTATGTAGTTAGAGCTCTTCTCGTCCGCGGGGAAAATCCGGGCAAAAGTTCAGGCTTTATAGCAAGGTCACAAACCCTTCCCTACTGGGACGTGGCGCCTAACCCTTCACTCAGGCAGGGCTTACGAGTTTGAGGTTAGATTCGTGGGGGTATAGGTTTCATATGCTTTAAATTGGGGATTTTTCCACATGTGGATCTAACTTTGTGTCCTTTGTCAAAGAGGTAGGGTTGAACGGTTACACCTTATCTTCATTCTTCTTTGTCATAATCGGAAACACACTGCCGAATGTGCTTACCTGACGTAGGCATAACACCATCAGGATCCTAAAGAGGTCGCAATAGTTCTCTTTACACTCCCTTGTAAGACGAAGCGAAAGGAAGGATAGGTGCAATTAATGATTCTGCTGCAACGAGAGTAGTATGTCATAACGTAGGAATGTGATATAATCTTAGCCATAACTATTAAAAAACAATATCCCTTAGTGAAAATCTTTTTGGTATTTATTAAGAACAAGACAGTTATAAGGACCAAAGTAGATAAAAGAGGATCTCCAGCCTAAGGTTTTTATTAATTTTTTTAACTCTTCTATTTTAGTACATTCGCTTACAAAACTCCTTATCCTGTAGAACCGTGGATCTCAACCATCAAAGTCCAGGGGGAATTGACAATAAAAATTTTTTATAAATAAAGAAGTCAGAATACAGTTTATACAAAAAATTCATTTGGTTTTACAAATTTATGTTGTACAACAACCAGTTATATGTCAATGTATTTTAGATGCACTGTTTGGATAAAATTATCTTTTTCTACTGATCGTTAAGATGCTTGTGCCATTACAGTTATTCACCACAAAAACTAATCCGAACTGTCTGCTATTGTACACAAGGAACATAGTAAAATATCGGGACAGATAAGTATCGGGTCTACTTTAATTAAAGAAAACATAAGCGGAGATACATTCCAAAAATTCAAGGAACGATACAAGTTGAACTACCTCCAGTACATTATTACAACTAACTTTTATACCTCTGTATGTATTACACCCCCAATGTTTTATTACATTGTAAATCCATGCACATGAGACACATACACTTTCAAAACATATATGGAATAGAAATTATATTTACTATTGATATTATCTACCTCGTACCAGCTCAATGGTATTGAATATATTTGCTAAAAGAGAGATAATAGTTGAGTACTCTTCGTATTCACAATCGGATAGTATTATAAACGGAGACTAATTACCGTATTAATTAACGTAATTATCGGGTTAATTAACTATTAATTACTTATCATGTAATTAAAAGCGAGTAAGCGGGTATGGGAGAGATTGAAATAATTGTAGGATTATGGAAATCTCATGAACAATGCTGCTCACAAAAAAAAAACTGCCGACAACAGAGAAAATCGAACTATTAAACCATACATAGAACTCATAACAATGTTTAAAATAAAGATAATATTTCATAAGATTTTACAATTGAACGAAATAAAATTTCTGAGACAGATTTCTCTACGGCCATATAGAATGCCATGAAAACACCATACTCAAAATTATCTGAAGTTAAGTGCGCAGATGGCACCGTCCAAGTTAATTTTGTTAATCGTTTTGTGCAATAAAGTTAATGATTGGAAAGGTGCTCTTCCAAATTGGTCGTTACAGATATTAATTTTTCATCAGAATTAGTGAAATGTACAATGATATGCTAGAAAGTTCACACTGTCTTGTCGTTGTTGACAAATACCAATAATGGCTAAACACTACATGCTCTCAGCCATTTCAATTTAGAATTTCCTCTGCCATTCTTACATTTAAAAACAAGCTACTTCTTTTTAAGAGTAACAAATCCCAATCTCTTCGCAAATTACGCCAATTTTAAATTTTCTACATACATTCATCTCCTGGAAGACAAAATGGTTGGCCTTTTTGTATACACATTTTTTTATCACATTAATAAACACTGTAAAGCCGTCATTGTGTTGTAACAACAAAGTTTTAGTCTCAAAGCAAAAGCAGATTAGCTATACTAATAAAAGGGTGCGTCATCAACCAACAAAATCTATTCAAAACGCCTTTAGCATTCATTTACGTACACGTTGGTAGTAGCTGTCTTCATACATTGCTTTTTTTCGCTAAATTTTAGGAAACCCTTGCTGGAAGGCATAAAGCAAGGCTAGATCTAAACCTTTCCCTGCCAAGTATTGGACTGGATGTAGTAGCTTTTTAATTCCGATAACTTTGTTTAATTAAATCCGGATTTCAAACTACGCTGTCATTACTTTATTCCATTCCAAGAGATTGTCCTTTGCTCCCAACATCAGAGAAACCTTTTACAAAGATCCAACAATTATCTGAAATAATTAAAATCCATTCAATCGAATTACATCGTTTTAATAACATTAGATTTTTTAAAAACGTAAATGATAAATGCATCTTAAAAGAGAAAATGTTAAGAAATACATACAAACGCTTTTCACATTGTGAATAGTTTTACTCCATTTCATTTCATTAAATAGCAAATCCTACTGTTTTAACAGTAAAAATAACTAATCCTTTATGCATTGCTAGAAATTTTTTAGGAGTGTTCATTTTCATGTTTGATATCGTTTTTCATTTATTTTAGTATCATTCCCTGATATGCTCTTTACTAAAAGTATCCCGATAACTATTCTTTCATATATTGTTGGCTGATAAATTAGGTATTGAGAGCAGTTTTATTTTTTATGTTATTTGATCATTTCCTGTTAGGTATACTACCTTTTAGATTAAGTCTGGTGCAGGTTTTATGCCTTTTTCCATCAGAATGAACAAGAGCCTCTACTGGGAGGCGTTGATTTATCCGTTCCTTCTCTAAGACGTTCATACTTTTCTGATCTGAGACCGAGGCAGTATTGTATTGTGAGACATACGTGTCTGGCGTATTGGCCAAACATAGTTTTTTTAATGGCAACGGTGCCTAAACTCACAGCGTCCGGCCCACTTGCTCAACATTGTTATTGAGATAATTTTGTTTTCCCATCCCTGCAACACTGTCTAGTTTGACTCAACGTTTTTCCAACATACCGACTTGTCAGCATTAATACCCCTCTACGTCCACTACTGTCAAATCACGACCAGCTATCGTTTCCAGGAAACAATTGTTTCCCGCCTATCTATTTGTTCCGTCTTCCTATTCGTACGTGGTTTATTTGCTGCCTGGTTATTTGTGAATACAAGGCCAAAGTGTTCTATGGTACGGACCACAAGGTAGCTAAAGAGCTGATTCTTGGTACGGCAATATCAAATAGCTGGTTGGTCGCATATCTGTATTGCTTTACTCTAAACACATCACATGCGGAAGTACTGGATCCGATACTTCTTCATGATTCATAGTACAATGGCAAACATGATCTTCAGCAAGAGCTTGGCTCACAATGGCAGTGGTTTGTATTTATTGTCAGTAGTGCTAGACCTCCATTTGGCGTAAAGTGTTGGTCGTTTTTTGCTATCGTGATTTTTCTGATTTCTTTTCATATTATTTTACTACAACCTTTATTTTATTACCATACTAACATTTTTTTCATATTTTTTTTACTTTGGTCTGTATACAATAAACAAAAAAAAAAAAAATTCAATTTCAGGTAGCCCAAATAATAAGCTGACTGGCGAGAAGAGTTTGGTTGGAGATTATCACGATGGCATGTAAACGTGTCGCATGTGATTGATATGTGAGTTTATAAATATTTTATACGTAGAACGAAAGTGTAAACATATTCTATCTTTAATAAGTAATTCAGATCCGACAAATGTCATAAAAGCGACTGTTTTTTCATATCAAGTAAAATTTTCAAAACTTGATAATTTAAGTTTTAAGGAATTTATGTGTTTTACATTCTAGTAAGGATGAGTTTATCTAAGTGTACCCATGTGTGAACTGAACTTCAACCAAGTCCGTTTTTTAAGAATTATTTTACAATTAAAATGATATTTCTTGAATTTTGTAGTTCATTACGTTCGGTGAATCTTAATTAATCACTTTTACAATAGTCTATGGCTATCCGAACTGTAATGTTTTTTGAAATTTGCGGACAATTTTATTTGTTGTTTTGTTTATGTATGGTAATGTGATGTATTTATTTTCCCTGTCTGTATTGTTAATTTTAGTGATTTTTTTTTATTTTGTACCATAGTTTGTCTATAATTGTGATGTATCCATTTGTGTATGTTAAATATTTAACGGTGTCTAGTTTTTTGTTTATGTTTTCTGTGGTTATTGGAACTCCTTTAAGTCTACGGAGCATGGATCTGAAGGCAGCGTGTTTGTGTTGTGCATAGGTGTGTCTGTCTTTATGGGTTTCCTGTAAATGTTGAAGCTGTGTTTGTGTGTGTGGCTTTTTGTTATGGTTAGATCGAGGAAGCTTAGGGATCGGTTGGTTTCAATCTCTGAGGTGAAGTGGAGTTTTGGGTGTATTTCATTAGTGTAGGTGAGGAGTTTTTTTTTACATTGTCGGGTGTTGCCTCTGTATAGTGTTCGGATAGTCATTAACTATTGTTAAATGGATTAATTAAATAATATTTAATTATTATAACTAATATAATAACTAATATTAATACTTAATAATATTTTCTGACTTTTCTTCTTCAAGTTTTCTAGAATTCTTAAAACAATAGTAAAATGAATACGTCATAATAAATTGTTTATTACCTTATACAGATATATAAAGATAAATTCGTTCAACAAACTAACGCTTTTCGTATAAATAGCTCACAAAAAATGTTTTATATATTTCACTAAAATTGTTAAGAAATAAGTGTGTCGAACCCCAGTTGATTAAACGGTACTAGAAAAAAATGTCGGGGTAGTGTCCCGATAGTTGTCGGTCCAAACTAAGGGCAATCATGCCCATTTGACTGACATGACAGCTAAAGTGTCAAGTGCTTAACCTTTAAAAAAAATGCCTTTTAATAGATCTATCTGGATAATTTGATCCAGTTTCATTGCAAAAAGTTACCTTTAGTACCTTCTCGAATTCGTGCTTTTTACTTTTTCTCTTGCCTTAATTATTTCTTGTGCGCTTTCGGGTAAGGAATCCAGCTTTACACTTTACCTGCAAATATTTTACTGTATAACCTGACCGAATACTTCCTCAACAAGAAAGAGTGTAGCATGTTTGGAATTGTACATTACAGGTTTTGGCAACGCGACGGTTATATTTTCAGACAAATCAATATGGACTCAACAAATAGTCACTCGCGGTTAAGCAAACATTACCTACCCATGACCGAAACTAATTAATTCGAAATAATTGTACCTCAATTACGCGCAACAATTGTAATGTATTAATTTCGTGCCCATGTTTTAGATTGCATGGCGAATTCAGTCGACAGATACATTCCAGCAAATTAAAATCAATTGATAGTGCTATTTAAATTATACATTTTAATTAAACTACTGAACAGAAAGCAATTAACCGTAACATAATCAACTTACATTTGTTTGCCTTATGCTCCAAAATGTGTAAATTATTCACAAAATTTATAAAATTTAATATTTATAGCATTATAATAGTATTATTATTATTGCTCGCTTCTGTAAATTAGTTATAAACATTATTATACACACACACACAAACAAATTATTAATCAATATACATTTCCCAAACAAGAATACTAATATAAATATTAACGCGAATTTCTTCATAATTTTAACCACACGAGTATTGTTAACAAGCTCAACATTTGCAATTCATTATCATTATAAAGAGGCTCTTTACCAGTCATCATTTAGAACAAGACTCTATCCTGACACACCTGAAGACGTAATATTTCAAATAATATTTTTAATTACAAGAAGAAATAACTATATGCACCAAGAGTTCTTTAAATATAAAATAATATTGGTTTTAACTGCTCAATTCTACTGAATATTAAATTGTACAATTGTTGAATATAGATTATAATAATGTATGTGCAGACGTATAGGATAATAACATCACAGGAAGACAAAACAACGCAATACGATAAACACACACACAGATCTTATTCACACTAACTATACAAGAAATAACACGAATACAGCATAACAGGAAACGACTTGGACAGGACGCAATGGCAGGAGAAAAGAGTGAATAGTTCATTCAAATAATCGACCGTATCTTAGTGAGTCATCTCCACTACCTGGAATCATTATATGATCTCTTTATTAGGAGATTTCAATTATTATTAATCTTACACTTTGATGTAAAAGGTTAGCTTCATATGATGACTGAGGGAAGGTGTAATTCAGGTATGTGAATCTGGCTCTACACACGTGAAACATATATGTGTGAGTGTGTGTGTGTGTGTTTGCGCGCGCGTGTATGTGCATGCGCGCGCGTGTGTGTGTGTGTGTGTGTGTGTGTGGGTGGGTGTGTGTGTGTGTGTGTGTGTGTGTGGGTGTGTGTGTGTGAAGGTGTGTGTGTGTGTGTGTGTTTGTGTGTAGATTGAGATATATGCCACATACACACACACACACACACACACACACACACACACACACACACACACACACACACACACACAGAACTGTACAAATATTATATTTAGAAGTAATCTTGTAACTTGCAACAACGTGTCTAGGTAGGAGGAAATATACGATTTTATCTTCCAAGAACCCTGGCGGTCAGACATTAAAACAAAGTAGTTATAATGCCATTAAGCTAATTGAAGAGAGTCTGATCGACCTTGAAAACACCCATAATAATCTCCCTTCCGTGGCGGATAATATGAGCAACGAGTTGATTGGAAATGTGAAAAAACTCCCGTCGATTCCACTATTTTGTGATTAATTTAACGACACAATTTATAGAATCGGTTCTACAAGAAAGATTTTCAAGATACAAAATACCACCAAAGAACTAAATCTTTTCTTCTAAAATGAATCTTTTAATGGTGTTATAATAAACTCATATTTATCATAAGATTTTCAACAAAAAAGTTGTTTATATTTTAAATTTTGTAGAATGTTTTAAATTTAATTCAAGACTCATTTCAAGAAACTATAAAATATATATCAAAAAGCCGCTTGTTACGTCACTTCAATTTCCTAGATGTCAGATTCGTAGCTCACTATTTTTTTTTTTTTTTTTTAATTTTTTTCGTACCAAAACAGAAGTAACAGTAGCGCCTTATCCGTAACGCACGAAATAACCCTCTACCAAGTAAAATAAATAAGCCTGACAACACATTTTAAAGCAAAATAAAACTAAAAAAAATATGTTAGCAGTACAAGTGAGCTCGCATCACTTTAGATCTAAGGGAAGAAGTATTGTGAGGCACCGCGACTACAAAGTTTCTTTTATTTTCTGGGGTTTTTTATGTTAATTTGATATCACCATTATGTGATATCACTATATGATATCACCATTATGTGATATCACTATATCGCCATTCGCAACGTTTAGCACAAATAGACTTTAACGCCCGAGATATAACGAAAACATTAAACCGCCAATAAAAATTTGCAGCTAATGGCATTAAGAATTAATAATAACTTCTGAGTGACTGGGTAATGCATCTACCTTATACCTACTTATATTCACAATCTCTCTACCGTTTATAGGGTATAATAGTTCTACTGGTTTGTCGTCTTAAACGTTATATATAGGTCTCTCTCTCTCTTTCTCTCTCTCTCTCTCTCTCTCTCTCTCTCTCTCTCTCTCTATAGAGAGAGAGAGAGAGAGAGAGAGAGACGGGTAACACGAAAAAAATTTACGAAGAAAGGCATAAACGGCAAAGGCATCTTGGGATAGCTCAGATGAGAGTTCCCTGAATGAACAGAGGAAGATAAAATAATCAAGACAAGATTTGTCTTTACGGAGGATACGTTTGTGACATAACAGCAGCGTTAAACTGATACCTGTCAGAACTTTAAAACTCAGAATTAGTTTTAATATAGATTTTTTCATAACATTTACATACATAAACCACAATATACCACTTTTATGATAGATTCAAGTATCTTTATATTATATTAGAATAGATTTACGCAAGCGCACGTAGATAGATTAGGATGTTTGTAGTTAAAAGGATGTTTGAATGTTTGTTTGATGTTTCGGATTTTTTTATAAATACGTAAACACAAAACGTTTTAAAAAGAGTAGAATACTTTAAAACCCATAGGGTGGTTACTGTCGTAGAAACCAGACCTGCGGTGAGAAAAGTTCGTGACGTTCGAACCCTCCTAATAGCCGAAAGACTTATACTTGAGTTTTTGAAGTTTGCACTTAAAAGTTTGTATCTTTCCAGTTTATATTTTGGAAATCTGTGAATTAAAAGAGGCACAGCTGACTTTGAAAATCTCCGCTCTAGAAATTTCCATTGCTGGGGGAACTCCGCTGAAAACAGAACCGAATGCTCCTCTATGTTAATATAATGATTATGGCTCAAACTTCTCACGATTTGTTCATCTTACTTCTACGACAATCTTTAATTTAAGCAAAGTAATAAATGTAGTATATAAATAACAAATGTAACGAAAGTGAACCTGATTTGAAATTCTTGCGCTGTAATGAATCTGCTAGTAAACAGATACGCAGTTAACCGAACTGTGACCTAGAAGCAGTTAGGCCTCGCAAAAACCCGTTTAGAAAGCTGCCTATATCTGTTTACCTTTTTCATTTACTTTTAATGAATCAAACAACTTTGGTTTATAAATATTTGTTACGGGTAGATATTATGCACTTGAACTGCAGCCTGAAACTATTTGCGATCGTGAAACATTCTTAATAAATTCTGGGTCATGGAGAACGGTTTTCTCATTAGAAATAAACTCTCAGGAGTAACTTAATTATAGAAGTATGATATGATTGCAAAGATTGAAGTTACTAACGCCGCGCCGTGTGAATATAATAAAGTGATAGAAAATACGCAACAGATGGTCAACATTAGGAATAAATATGGCACAAATACTTGTAACTACTTTTGAGGTCGGGAGAAAGTAAAATTATAGAGCACGCCAACGCCACTAATATGTTTCAAACACAACACTGTGATAATGGTTTTGGTTCCCTTTTCTTGTTTGAAGTGTATTATCGAATAATCCAAACTCACCCCTTATCTTTCTTCCTTCCTCTCACAATCTTTCTCTATTCTTTCTCGCTCTATTTCTTTTTCTCCCTCTGTTCATTCATGCTCTCTATAATATCACTCTAGACTCTCACTTTTTGTTTGTCTCAAACTCTTTCTTCTCTCCTTCTCTAATTCTCCTTTCCTTCTAGTCTTAACATTTCAAGTTTTCATCTGTTTAATATTTTTTTACCATTCTGTGGAGGTAATTAAAAACTTCACTAAAGGAAAATGGTTTATTACTCGTTAAATAAATGTATGCAAGCTATTTATGAATAAAGAATAATTTCCACCACATCTTTCAATCTTATACTTCCAACACATTTAGTTTAAACCCTGTAATAAAATACGAGTTGTTTGGAGGAAGGTTTCCTTGACAAAATCAAAACACAATTTCTCTAAACGCGAGTAATGTTGTTTGATTGCGCTAAAATTATTTTTAAAAAAACAGGACCATCAAAAGTTTGTAGATTTCAAGCTACAGAAGTGCACACTTCAGATTATTCCGGCTCTATTTCTCCAGAGACTGCCTATAAGCCTTACAAAATGACGAGGCAAGTAGCTCAAAATCAATTTGATATTGTCTTTCAGTAATTTTTTTAAAAATAAATCTCTTCTCAAAAAGTTAATTTTACTGCATAGCTATTAACCTTGTGTTAAACGTTACTAGCGCGCGCGCCCGTGTGTGTATGTGTGTTTAGTATTAAGAAACTTATTTTATTAAATGTTTGTCATAAAACCTAATTTCCTACTTCATATTAATTTTAGTTCACAATAATATTTACTTATAACAGAAATATGAACAAATAAGACTGAAGTAAACATAGACATTTTTTAGTGTGTGATGGCGCTATTGGGACGACCCCTGGACACAAAATGTCCTGGCAAATACGCGATAACCTCAATAAGCAAACCTCGGCAAGAGGCGGTACAACCAGAAGGCGTGGGGGGCCCTTTGGTACGGCTATATTCATAAATATCCCTTGCGATCAATGAAGGTCGATGTGTCAAGGCGAAAATAACCTGACTCAAGTGTTTATGTCCTAACGATTTTAAACCTAGCAATTTCGTCTTTAATATGAAAAAAAACTATATTTTGTTTCATTGATTATAACAAATTTAAAACAGATAGTTTTGGAGGATATATTTTTTAAATAACAACATGGAAGATTTATAGTCTTAGAAGTAGAATCCTCATCTGTAGATAAGAAAGAAATCTGTTTTACAGAATTAAATGGACCAATAGTCCAGACTAATTTGTAAGTGTGTGAGTGTGTGAGTGTGTGTGTGTGTGTGTGTGTGTGTGTGTGTGTGTGTGTGTGTGTGTGTGTGTGTGTGTGTGTGTGTGTGTGTGTGTGTGTGTGTGTGTGGACGTGGGTGTGTGTGTGTGTCTGTGTGTGATGCAACGTCCCTCCCCGGCTTCTACTTCGCTTCGTTTCGGTTTTGTTGCACAATTACATATTTATTATATATTTATATATCTGCTGCTCACACCTTTTTGTGTACCGTGTTAAGATCCCTAAATTTTGTCTTGTGTTCCCGCGTAATGTACCACGCCCAAATGTAAGCCTATTCCCGCTGACTTCTACCTTAACGTTTGTATAACTTCCCCTAAGTTGGTTTGCAGGTTTGTTGGGTCTGTATTTAGTCGCACATGTCAGTAAAATAGTCAGCTGGAAAGAAACAACATTTACATGAACACACAAACTTTTCAAAGAATCTTACCACTTCATGAGATCTGCAGGCACAGCAAGCGGACGTGCAAAATATGATCATGTTTAAGATACCTATTTTAAAAGGCTCCTGTGTTCTTTAACACTCCAGTACCTGCGCCTATTATCTTGACGTGAGTGCTCGCGTGGGGTCTTTTTCGACCCCACTCAGTATTCCGATCTTCTCGCCAATATAATTGGAACTGGTTCTTCATTTATGAGTATAATATCTCCCAACATAGTATTGCAATGACTTGGTAAAATTTTATAGTTATTACCTCATACCAGGCTCGCTACGCTCGAATTAACTAGTAAGTTACTAGTTAACTTACATAGTCGCTGCTCCTGAACCACCGTGGTGGGCGTTAAATTCATACAGTCGTTCAAAACACGAAGAAATGTGATAATTATTCGGTCAGTAGCATCGACTAGTATCAATATAATAGGTAACTAGGGAACAAGGTAGGGTTCATTTTTGAAATACAATTAGTCTATTTCAATCAAATAGTTTCATTTATTCAAATCATATCCTTATAAATTGGTTCCAGATCAAACAATTTAACTTATAAAAACAAAAAAACAAAAAACAGATTAGTACTGATTGTTCAAAAGCATCTCTCGCAAACAGTTTTTTGATGACTGGGGCACTTGCATTTTAGCTGTATTATTCTAGGAATATTGTCCATACTTGCCCGACGGTGAACAGCTGGCTTCAGTATCTCGATTGCTAGTGTGGTGAGGTATTCCTGTCTGACAATATTATTGAAATATGTGTTTGTGTGGGAAATGTTTATTGCATTCACACCTCAGACGTTCACCAGGTGAAAAAAGTGTCAATGACCATCTTCTGGAATTCCTACTAACATCATATTGGTGACACATCTTATCGAGTATATCAACGCCGAATTTCGTGTTATTATAGTCTGTTATTATAATAGGTTTCCTCTCATTGGTTGTTGTTATTATCATTCTCGTTATCATTATCACCATCATCCAGCTCATCCCGCCTGGAAACATTCAGTGTTCTTCTGCTTCGTCAGGATCATCAGATCCCAATATCTCCTAATTATCACTCATAGTTTCGTCCAACCAAATGCGTAATTGTTTTTGATCGCGTTCTGAACATACTTGTAAACTTTGTCGATCATGTAAAGACATTGCTCAGGTTAAAATATAGAACTAAAATAATAACTTGTTGAAACAATCAGTAACGCGAGTAGTCGCGAGGGGTCTTGCAGTCCCCAAGCAGTGCAGCGTTACGTTCAAACGTTTCTAACTAAACTGGCTGGAGACAAGGGAAGCTGACGTGACACTAGCATACTCAGAAATAGTGAGGGAGAAGCTACTGAGACTGTCAAAGTCATGCAGTGACGCAAAACAAAAGCAAACACAAAACAAAACGTCTGGGGTCCTAGGAGACCCCACGCGACTACTGAAGTGTTAAACATGATCTGCCAGTAGACATCGTCTCTGGGCTTCAATACAAAAAACCAACTAATTTTTAGAATAGCTCAATAAAATTGTTCTCAGGAGAGAACTCGTTTGAATAAACATTAGGTTCTGAATTTTATATATTTATTAATTAATGAGATTTAATTAAAACTACTTTGATTTTATATTCATTATTTACTAGTTGGAAAAAAACTAAAAGTTTTATTGGCTGTTCAACACAGGATAAATTTAAATACTGTATGTTTTTATAATGCATTTAATTACTGATTTTAAACTAAAATAAATTTTTTTTCAAATAAAACACATTTAACTCTCTCTTTATCTTCACAAATTATTAATTAAAAGTTCGTTATTTTTTACATATTTAAATCCTACATTTCATATACAATTCATTATTTACATTTACACATTTTTAAACAAAATTATTTGTAAATTTAACATAATAAAAAATTGTATATTCTCATTTCAAAATTGAATTGGTAAATTCACATTTTATTACACATAATTTTAAAATTTATATGATTCAATAAATCTGGTCTTCTTGAAAATGATTGGCTTATGGCAAAAACCACTTTGTAAATTTAATATTTATTATTCATTATTTAAACATTTTTGTTATACTAATTAATTTTATTACTTTTAAGATTTATTTAATTTTTCAACATAGAATGAAGTCATTGTTTAAGTTTAATTGTTAATTTGAATTTAATAAATTTAACTGACTAAATTTGACGTTAATTTGTATATAATAGAGAAAATGACTTGCCAAGGATTTCCCTGCCGGTCCTAGAATCCTCTCGTCTGGATTCCCTGGTCCCTGGACATCGGAAGTTGCCATCCCTGGTCAGTCGATGAAAGTCTTTCTCCATTTCCGCGTCCTGGAGGCTGAGTCTGAAGCTATCGTCCATGGATGGAAGTAGGCGGCAGAAACGTGGATATTTTGGTCCCGTCTGGCCTTATGGTGGTTGTCCTAGGCGCTGACCGACATAATGACCGTTAGCACCTCGTATTAAAGATTTTTACAGACTGCCTTACAGGTCCCTAAGTTTCTGTATTTATTGCGGCTAAGTAACCCTTCCCCTCTGCTCTAAGCTCGTCGCTATCTCCGTGCTTGTTTCTTGTACGGGCGGGTTGGACAATGTATTAGTTTTAGCCTGCATAATTTTGTTATCTGTTTAAGAACACTGAAAAATGTCTATTATTTTTAAAATAACTGTAACTTTTTTGTTATTTGAGTTTTTTAAATTCTGTATTCATCACTGTTTATTATGGATTTTTCTGGTCACTTCAAAATGTCGATGATAGTTCTACGTGACCTAGTTCTCAAGTTAGCATTTTTCGGCACTTAGAAATTTTTCACTCCACTCTCGTTTGTCAAATTTAGTTAGTTATTACAGTTTCCTGCTATTATAATTTTTAATTTATCTTAATAATACTTATTCAAAATTTTACTGACTTCTTGACTCTTTACTATGTTTATTATACCATAAATTAAAACCTTATTATTAAATATTAAAATTGTTATTTAAAAAATAGGAAATTATTAATTTCTTAATTGAAACGTCGATTCAGACCGTTTCAGTGTGTGTGTGTGTGTGTGTGTGTGTGTGTGTGTGTGTGTGTGTTTGTGTTTGTGTGATCCTAAAACCTATTTATCAAATTGTGTTCTTCCCAATTTCTTTCCAAAGTCCAATTTCTCCTTGTTACATTTTTTTTTTGTCTTGTGTTGTCTAGAGGCACGAAAAATACGTACAGCGAAATATGCGTACAAGAGGAAACAACAGGATCTGACGATGGTGAGTAGTAAATTTGACAAGCGAAAAAAGCGTACAAACCAAACTCCACTTGTCAACCCAGGATATCTATCCCTAAACCATTTGCTAATAACTTTCATGGTTTTTGATTCTCCCAGTTAGAATGGGTCAGAAAAGCGTTTCCACTTTGTCAGTGTTCTCTTTGTTTTTAACTATCGAGGTGATAAGCTCGATTTAATCAAAACAGACTTATCAAAAGAGGCTGAAACCTCGACTCTTATACACATGAGACTGGAGGAAAGAGAAGAAAAACAAAGTATATTATCTAACGAAAAGTTATAAAAAAAACTACACAAATACCTAGAAACTGGAAACTAATGTCGTGTTTAAGATCTCTTTCCTAAATCCAAAAAAATGGATTAAATGTCACAAGAAATCAGATGGTAAAATCAAATAATTTGGTCAAGTTCTAATACAGATTAAAATGAAAAATTGTAAAAAAAAACTTTTTTAATATAAAATAAAAACAACATTAAAATTACCGAGACAACAAGCAGATTTTAAACACGCCAAAATTAAAGCACAAGATATCTATCATTTTACCAGTCCAAAGCCTGGAAAAGTGTGATGGAAATCAGGTATAATAGATAAAGTTTTAAAGGATCTCCAGTCCGGAGAAACTTAGCGATATTTGTTATTACCTCAGAGGTAGACTCATTTATGTAGCTCAAGGATTTTATAAATCCGTATTCGCCTAAAGGTTGAAGCCACAATGTTCTGACGTCATAGCTTACCCTCGACATCTGTCAAAATTTGATCCTGTACGCATCTTTCATAATTTTCATGGTGAACGCATAATTCGTTGTACGCATCTTTCGTGTATTCGTCTTGATTTCCAATTTTTTCTCTCTGATTTTTCAAAACTAGTCTATAAACAGTTTTGGGTTCTCCTATGTTTCCATTGCCTAGTTAGTTATCTTTTCTGTAATGCTGAATAAGTTGACATTTTTTTACTATATCTTTTTTCTATGAGTATAAATGTTCATACAATTACATCCGCATTTTCCTCATATATCTGTATCAGTGTCCATATGTTTGTACAATTTCTTTGCTCGTCGTATTCTAATTTGTGTCTGACTACGAGCTTATATTTTCCGGAATTTTCTATCACGCTTGTTACTCCATTATATACTTCCTATATTTTGGCTTTATAAAAACTATTAAATATATCAGATGCAGGTCAAATGAATTATATAATAGTCTTTTATATTATATACTAAATGCATTTGCTAAGGACAATTAACTACAGTTAGTTAACAGTTAACTATGCATTAGCTAGATTCTCTAAAGTTACAACTAATTACTAAATCGCTGACATTCTATTAGCATTTATGTGGGAGATAATTTTCAGAGAATAATAACTTCTAAATCAGGAAAATGATAATTGTTTGAGGTTTTAAATTGAAGTTTTCACAGATTATCAACGCATACTCCTAAACTTGGTGTAAACAATATTGTTTAAGTTTCTTTATGTAAAACATTTACAGCTACCAACATGTATCATATATTCGTCTAACTTTTCGATTATTTTCCCAAACTAAAGTTTTTCAGCTTTGATACTGCAACATCAAACATTCCCACGTCACACTTTCTGCGCACGCATCCTGCTGACGACTTCCGGTCAGACTACACACATTTCAGGAGTATAGAACAGTGCAACCATGAAACGGACATTGGGCTGTCTCATTCCTTCTATAGTAGTAAAGCAACATGTGCGATTCAATGATGGTTTAGGGTTTAAATTATAGTTTGTACACATACAAAGAGTTAGACAATGTATATTTTTTCTCATTCAATCACACAGTTTTGTACGCATTTGATAACCAAGATTGGACGTACAATGGTCCAGTCACAGTATGAATGCCTCTTTAGAAAGTATTTTTTATACAAATTGTAATAAAAAAGGTTTAACGAAACGAAAATGTTAACCAACCGGTTGCAATGTCCGCACGAGAAAGAGAACAGAATACAACTCATGACTTCAACATTACACTGGATAATAAAGATTTTATAAATATTTTACAGTTAGTCTTGTGTAACAGAACACACAGTGTTGTCAACGTATAGACCTCTCTCGGAATTTCAAGGTTTTAATATCTAGGTAACGATATTTATTGACTTTAAATTAATTTTTAAGCTCAAAAACTCAACAGAACCTGACATTGTTTGAGAAAAAATACGTCTTTGGATGGAAGTCACGTTATTCTCAAGGTATACATACACCATACAGGATACATGTGTGTGTGTGTGTGTGTGTGTGTGTGTGTGTGTGTGTGTGTGTGTGTGTGTGTGTGTGTGTGCGTGTGTGTGTGTGTGTGTGTCTGAGTGTGTGTGTGTGTGTGTGTGTGTCTGAGTGTGTGTGTGTGTGTGTGTGTGTGTGTGTGTGTGTGTGTGTGTGTGTGTGTGTCTGAGTGTGTGTGTCTGTGTGTGTGTGTGTGTGTGTCTGAGTGTGTGTGTGTGTGTGTGTCTGAGTGTGTGTGTGTGTGTGTGTGTGTCTGAGTGTGTGTGTGTGTGTGTGTGTGTGTGTGTGCGTGTGTGTGTGTGTGTGTCTGAGTGTGTGTGTGTGTGTGTGTGTGTGTCTGAGTGTGTGTGTGTGTGTGTGTGTGTGTGTGTGTGTGTGTGTGTGTGTGTGTGTGTGTGTGTGTGTGTGTGTGTCTGAGTGTGTGTGTGTGTGTGTGTGTGTGTGTGTGTGTGTGTGTGTGTGTGTGTGTGTGTGTGTGTGTGTCTGAGTGTGTGTGTGTGTCTGAGTGTGTGTGTGTGTGTGTGTGTGTGTGTGTGTGTGTGTGTGTGTGTGTGTGTGTGTGTGTGTGTCTGAGTGTGTGTGTGTGTGTGTGTGTGTGTGTGTCTGAGTGTGTGTGTGTGTGTGTGTCTGAGTGTGTGTGTGTGTGTGTGTGTGTGTCTGAGTGTGTGTGTGTGTGTCTGAGTGTGTGTGTGTGTGTGTGTGTGTGTGTGTGTGTGTCTGAGTGTGTGTGTGTGTGTGTGTGTGTGTGTGTGTGTGTGTGTGTGTGTGTGTGTGTGTGTGTGTGTGTCTGAGTGTGTGTGTGTGTGTCTGAGTGTGTGTGTGTGTGTGTGTGTGTGTGTCTGAGTGTGCGTGTGTGTGTGTGTGAATTTATATTGAAAGTGTGATACGCTATCATAATTCGATTAGTTCATCATTCATAATAAAATAAAGTTGCAACGGTATTTTAATTTTATTATTTTCTAAGAGGCAATTTATATATTTATTTATTATTTATAATATATATTTATATACATTCATTTATTTATTATATAGCAACTATATACAGCAACAATTGCCGTTTATAATCTTGTAATTTAATACGGTTTAAAAATTTAAATATATGGTTCCTGAGCAAAAGAATTCCCATTCCAAACATTAAATGAACATAAATTGTATTAAATAATTCAATTATTTTTTTCATAAAAACAATCGGTGGTAAATAAGTTGTTCTAACAATAGAGTAGTTTTAATATAAATTAGCAAAACGTTTACTGATCATAAAAATAACTACCAGTTACGTCGATGAAAAATTGTTTAAGCCTCATTTAATTAACTATTTTTGTTTTTTATTTTGTCTCTATGCTTTTATAAATTCTTCTCTAAGCTGATTATGTCTTCAACTTAAGTGGCTGATTAAAATTCCAATTTACAAGTACACCTAATAAGATCTGAAACATTTCGTGTTTGTTTAGTTCAATTCTCACTTAGCACAAACAAAAAAAGTGTGGGTTTGATATAACCTTGAGAAAAGTTGAAGTACATTAGACTTTCGACTTATCGAAATGTATCGAACAAAACACCTGCTAAGCCTCCACAAAGTTGGAGCTGCCTCTCAACTAGGATTTGGCTTAAGTTTTTCGTTTAACATGTTAGCTCCTTTTACTTATTTTTTCTCTGCTAAGACTGCCTTTTGAAAACCTTATGTCAAGCCTAGAATTAAAGAAATATTTAACATTCTAAACATCTTTATAGCATTTTATTGTTTCTCTTTTTTAAACAAAATACTTTACAAATTCTGAGAAGCTGTGAACGAACAGGATCGAACAGTAGCTCTGCAAGCTACCTCCGGGGAAATAGACCAAGATCACGTGAACATAAATTTCACACTTTTCCATTCTATTCAATGTTTGTAATATGATCAAATTTATTTCAAGATGGTGGTTATGAAGCGCCATGTTTTAAAACTTTTTTTTAGTTTTAAAGCTATCATGGTCTAAGCCAAAGAGGACCCACCAAACTTAAATTTTTTAATCACAAATATAATTGAAAAACTAAAAAAGGAAGTTCTGAAATTCCTGTATTTCTTACCATTGTTACTAACTGTAGACCTACTTGCAGTATATTGCAATATACTGTATATTTTAGCTTACTAGACATAGAAATGGAACAATTCCAGTAACAAACTACCCTTTGTGCTCTATGCTTCACAAACAATAGAACATATAAAATTAGGATGACTATAATTTTAAACCAAATAGTGGAACAGTTGCACAATAAACAAAACCCTGCTCTGCCATAGCGGCAAACTGAGAGTAAAGGTGTGTGGATGATAAGAGTCATTCTTCTTACACCCCACCACTAGTATTTCTGACAATTCTCCGCCTGTATGGACACATGATATCAAGAAAAATGATGCAAGAATTTAGTTTGGGCTTATAATAAATTAAGACCGTATACTCTCATGTAGTTAATATGTTTTACTCACGAATCTCTATTCTAAAAAAACAACCCCCCCCCCAACCTTATCGGAAGTCATTTATGGGACTGGATTTCTTTCGCCATATCTTGGCTGCGTAACTATAGGTATTAGACGGTATATCATCTACGATGAATAGGTAAGGGTTATAAATTTAGGTATGATTGAGGGAAGGACAGAAAACCTAATGTAGTGAACTGTTGGGAAAGTCACTGCATAACGATTTAAGGACCGCGTTCCTGTAGAGAATATATTCTTTATTGGGTTCAAGAGCTGTCTACTACGTGTACCTTCTTGTAAATAGACCTGTCTACTAAGTGTACCTTTTTTTTGAGGACACCTGTCTACTAAGTGTACCTTCTTGTATAGAGATCTGTCTACTAGGTGTACCTTCTTGTATAGAGATCTGTCTACTAGGTGTACCTTCTTGTAAGGAGATCGGCCTACTAGGTATACCTTCTTGCAAAAAAAACCTGTATACTAGGTGTATCTTCTTGTAAGGATACCTGCCTACTAGGTGTACCTCCTTGTAAGGAAAACTGTAATACTAGATGTACCTTCTTGCAAGGAGACCTGTCTACTAGGTGTACCTTCCTGTAAGGAGACCTGTCTACTAGGTGTACCTTCCTGTAAGGAGATCGGCCTACTAGGAATCCTTCTTGCAAAAAAAACCTGTCTACTAGGTGTATATTCTTGTAAGGAGATCTGTCTACTAGGTACACTTTCATGTAAGGAGGCGTGTAAACTAGGTGTCCCTTCTTGTAAGGAGACCTGTTTACTAGGTGTATCTTCTTGTAAAGATACTTGTCTACTAGGTGTACCTTCTTGTAAGAAGATCGGCCTACTAGGTATACCGTCTTGGAAAAAATACCTGTCTACTAGGTGTATCTTCTTGTAAGGATACCTGTCTACTAGGTGTACCTTCTTGTAAGGAGACCTGTCTACTAGGTGTACCTTCTTGTGAGGAGACCTGTTTACTAGGTGTACCTTCTTGTAAGGATACCTGTCTACTAGGTGTACCTTCTTGTAAGGAGACCTGTCTACTAGGTGTACCTTCTTGTAAGGAGACCTGTTTACTAGGTGTACCTCCTTGTAAGGATACCTGTCTACTAGGTGTACCTTCTTGTAAGGAGACCTGTCTACTAGGTGTACCTTCTTGTAAGGAGACCTGTTTACTAGGTGTACCTTCTTGTAAGGATACCTGTCTACTAGGTGTACCTTCTTGTAAGGAGACCTGTCTACTAGGTGTACCTTCTTGTAAGGAGACCTGCCTACTAGGTGTATCTTTTTGTAAGGAGACCTGTATACTAAGTGTAGCTTTGTGTAAATAGACCTGTCTACTAAGTGTACCTTCCTGTAAGGAGACCTGTTTAATAAGTGTACCTTTCTGTAAGAAGACCAATAAGCTGTATCTTCTTGTAAGGAGACTTGTCTACTAGGTGTAGCTTCTTGTATGGAGACCTTTACTAGGTATATCTCTTGTAACTGAATAGAAAGGTCCCAAACTAACTAAAAACTAATGCAAATGCACAAACTGAGTAAAATGTACCAATATTTAACTGTGGCAGTGTTGTAAAAAAGTTGTCAGTAAATCTAGAGTTTCAGAAATATATGACGCAGACACAAAGTAATATAATAGTGTAATACGCAAAACAGTGTTTATTCTGAAAATTAATATTTCTCCCTGTTCACTTTGACATTCATTTTTAGAAAAACAACGCTTTTCCACCACTGTTGACTGGGTCTGTATACAAAAAATAAATAAGGTATGTCAACAAAGGGAAGCATATATTAACAATACTTTGTTAAAACATCAAGAGAAATAAATTTCTGTTATTTTAAACTTTGAAATTTTAAATTACCAGAAACGTGTTAACCAAAGCTTTACAGTGGAAAACATTATGACCACGAATTAATAGAATGAATTAATAGATGTTACATCAAAAGCAAATTAAATATATTTTATCAATTCGTAGAAATAAATATTGGAAAAGTGTTCGGTTTTGATCGATTCCGAATTGTCAGAGAATCGATAGGAGAGCTAAAAGCAAAAATAAAACTACAGACAAATTAAAACGAGAATAAAGTCGGCTAAACTGTACACAAACATGTGCCAGACTTTCAATTATAAACTCAGACCTATAATATACTTCAGAATTATAATTAATACGTAAAATAGGGACGATGCAAACATTTAACCTTTCAGAAGTCGACGAAACTATCGATTGGTCTCTTGTCTAGTTAACCAATTAAGATCACTTAGGTAGATAATCAAGGGCCCACTTAGAAAAGGAAGGAAGATATCAAGTATTTAACTGACAAAAGTAAGTTTCCAATAGCTGACTAAATGTATAGAAACTCGTTGTGAAATTCCGGTTGCAAAATAAATCTCTCGGAACTGTGATTTGTCGAAGATTCGGCGACACCTTTACAAATACTAATCCCTGTTTAGTGAGTGTTGAGACTAGCCCTGGCATATAATTGAGACATTCTTTACAGATTGCGGAACTGGGGCCAAAGAGTGAAAACGTTTTTTGTTACTTTAAAGTGAAAAACCAAAGCAGTTATTCAGAAATTTGCTCTTGGGAACGTTTAGTTCTGGTTCTAACATACCATCTGAAAACAAATCCACCAAAGGTAAAAAACAAAGATTTCGCTTTAGTATATAAAAAGATGCTTTTCGTTTTTAATCCCATGATAATTTAAGCTTAAATTTTCCATTTTTCACAGTGGTTTCCTTTTATAATGTGGTTTTTTAATACATCTTTTCTTCTATGCATAGTTGTTCCAACCACGGACATAACAAAATTTAATATATTTAAGATGCGCATACTTATATAATAACTATGGTTTACTAACTAGGTCGCGTCGTTACGTTACATTTCGGGATGATTACTTTCAATACGATAAGTTTTCAAGTTAGATTGAAACCGGAGTCTTCGCTCGTAATAAATTACGAAGTTGACGACAGTTCATGCAACGTGAACAACATGTTACCCTTGGGTTTCATGACACTTTATTGTTCCAATAATTTGTTTTTAAAAAATCATACAAGAAGTGAAACCGTTAAAGTATTTTGGAAAAGTCGTTTCGACGAGGAGTAATTTTTTCTCGAGGTCGTATTTCTACCGATTAAGTTAATAAAAAGGACGATGAAATTCACACAATTTATTTAATTTTAGAGAGTTGTACCATCGTTATGTAAATTGACAACAAGCAATAATTTACATTTTAACAATATGAAAGAAGAAGAAATGGTATAAATATATATATATATATATATATATATATATATATATTTGTAGCTCTGCAACACGGTTTTCTTGTATTCACTTATCACTTTCACTATATGTACTTAAACAAGAATTTTAATCAAGAATATGTTTAAGTACATATA